>JAIFKI010000003.1:5322500-5660000 GCA_025389145.1 Misgurnus mizolepis
GGCAAGCAAGAAATGTACGTAATACTCTTGTTTCTTTTAACCATGTTTGTAGTAACTGTCTCAGTTTCTTAATGAATTTGTTTGTGAAGGACATCCTTTGATAGGACATCCTGATCTCTGGTGAAATATCCAGCTTGGGGTTCTCAATTGTGTTTCTTTCAACTTAGAGGCTGTTTACACTTGGCATTAACATGTGTTTTCGTCGATCGGATCACAAGTGGACGACGTTAATGCCAGGTGTAAACGGTGTTCAAAACGTTTTGTACGCGTCCACTTTCGACCACTTTCAACCACATCCAGAGGAAGTCGAAACCACTTTCGATCGGATCGCTTTGGAGTTGCGGAACGCAATGTGGTTGAATGTGTTCGAACAGCCACACGCGACCGCCTTCTCTCCGCCCATTTATCTAATCTGAGGTATTAAACTCTAATTTTACGTCTTTTTTGACTTCTGCCATGAACATACGGTGAACAGCCCTATTTTTAGCCTTTCATTGATAAAACTAAAGCGGCTGATCTCCGTAGTTTCGTTTTGAAAGCGTGAAAGTTGCGCGATCCTATTTCATCAATTGCGCTGAAAATTCAGAGAAAGCTCCAACAAATAAACGTACAAAACACTGTGCAGCATGTAGACTTGCTAAACAAGCAGCGGGCTCCGACATAATATTAGTTTGCGTCCATATAAACTCATAATTACTCCCGCTCGGGTTTGAATGACAGCAGAGAGACTCCCCCACCGTCTCACAGACCGTCCCCTCACAGTATTCAGGACAGATGCGGTCGAAAGTGGACAAAAGAGACGGATTTAAATACCAGGTGTACACGTAATGTGTCTCTCTCGTCCACTTGTGATCCGATCGATGAAAAACGCATGTTAATACCAAGTGTAAACAGCCCCTTAGTCTCAGATGTTTCTCCTAAAAGAAGTGAAGATACATTAAAGGATTAGTCCATTTTCTTAAAAAAATCCAGATAATTTACTCACCACCATGTCATCCAAAATGTTGATGTCTTTCTTTGTGTAATTGAGAAGAAATTATGTTTTTTGAGGAAAACATTCCAGGATTTTTCTCATTTTAATGGACTTTAATGGACCCCAACACTTAACAGTTTTAATGCAGTTTAAAATTGCAGTTTCAAAGGACTCTAAACGATCCCAAACGAAGCATAAGGGTCTTATCTAGCGAAACGATTGTCATTTTTGTCAAGAAAAAATATGCACTTTTAAACCACAACTTCTCGTCTTCCTCCGGTTGTGTGACGAGCCAGTGCGACCTCAAGTAATTGCGTAATGGTGTCAAAAGGTCACGTGTTACATATATGAAACGCACATTTGTGGACCATTTTAAACAATAAATTGACACAAAGACATTAACTAGTATCATACAACAACGTCGGAACGGTCCTCTTTCAACACACTTGTAAACACTGGGGCGTAGTTTCGCATATGTCATCTGTGACCTCTTGACGTAATGACAAATTACGTGAGGTCACGCTGGTGCGTCACAGGACTGGAGGAAGAATGAGAAGTTGTGGTTTAAGTGCATATTTTTTATGTTTCTTGCTAAAAATGACAATGGTTTCGCTAGATAAGACCCTTATGCCTCGTTTGAGATCATTTAGAGTCCTTTGAAACTGCAATTTTAAAGTGCATTAAAACTGTTAAGTGGTGGGGTCCATTAAAGTCCATTAAAATGAAAAAAATCCTGGAATGTTTTCCTCAAAAAACATAATTTCTTCTCGACTGAACAAAGAAAGACATCAACATTTTGGATGACATGGTGGTGAGTAAATTATCTGGATTTCTTTTAAGAAAATTGGCTAATCCTTTAAGAATATAAAGCTGTACAATCTTCAATAATATTAAGACATGACACTGACTTGCAAACTTTGCAAACTTGGCACATCTGAGCTTAGTTTTTGACATAGTTGAGATTTCTTCTGAAACTTCAATGGAGACATTTGTGAGATTTCTAGGCCTTTTTTATCAGGAGAAATATCTGAGACACATGAGACCCTTGTCAAAGTTTCCAATTGCACTCCAGTTTATCTCATTGCTTGGAAAATGGGCATTTGTGACCCTGGACCATAAAATCAATCTTAAAGGATAATTAACTCACCCCCATGTCATCCAAAGTGTTAAGGTCTTTTTTGTTCAGTCAAAAAGAAATTAGTTTTTTTTTTAGGAACATTCCAGGATTTTTCTCAATTTAATGGACTTTAATGGACCCCAACAGTTTACAGTTTTAATGCAGTTTAATAATGCAGTTTCAACACAACTTCAAAGGGCTCTAAACAATCCCAAATAAGGCATAAGGGTCTTATCTAGCGAAACGATTGTCATTTTTGGCAAGAAAAAAAATAAATTTTTAAACCACAACTTCTCGTCTCGCATTTGCGCAATCATGTCGAAAGGTCATTCATGACGTATGATGCAAAACTACCGCCCCAGTGTTTACAAGTGTGGAGAATGAGGACCGTTTCGACATTGTTGTATGTGAAATGATATTAATTCATGTCTTTTTGTCAGTTTATTGTTTAAAATGGTCTGCAAATGTGCGTTTCACATATGTGACGCGCTACCAGTCGACGTTCTTACGCAAATGCGTAAGGTCGCGATGGTGCGTTACACGGCTAGTTCAAGACGAGAGGTTGTGGTTTAAAAGTGCATATTTTTTATTTTTCGTTTCACTACATAAGACCCTTATGCTTTGTTTGAGATCATTTAGAGCCCTTTAAAGCTGCGTTGAAACTGTAAAGTATTGGGATCAAATAAAGTCTATTAAAATGAGAAAAATCCTGGAATGTTTTCCTTAAAATTTCCTAAAATTAAAGTTTTTTATGCCAAAAATCATTAGGATATTAAGTAAAGAATATTTTGTCAATTTCCTACCATAAGTATGCACTTTATAAAATATTTGTTGGTTTCCTTAAAAATATTAGTTGGCTCAAAATTTTTAAGTAAAACTAAAAGGTTGTAAACTAATATTTTAAGTTTAATAAACTTAACATTTTAAGGCAACCAGGTAACTTACTTTATTTTAATTGAACCAAAACAGTTTTTTTTACTATTTTTTTAAATGAGAAAAATCCTGAAATGTTTTACTTAAAATTTCCTAAAATTATAATTTTTTATGCCAAAAATCATTAGGATATTAAGTAAAGAATATTTTGTCAATTTCCTACCATAAGTATGCACTTTATAAAATATTTGTTGGTTTCCTTAAAAATATTAGTTGGCGCAAAATTACAAAAAAGTACAAATTGTTGTAAGCTAATATTTTAAGTTGAATGAACTCAACCTTTTAAAGCAACCAGGCAACTTACTTTTTAAGTTGAACCAACTATTTTTGGATCAAAATCAAAACTTAATTTGGACAACTTTTAAGGCGTTTTTCTCAATATTTAGATTTTTTTGCACTCTCAGATTCCAGATTTTGAAATCGTTGTATCTCTGCCGCATATTGTCCTATCCTAACAAACCATACACATCAATGGAAAACATACTCAGCTTTCCAATGACGTATCAATTAAATTGACCCTTATAACTGGTTTTGTGGTCCAGGGACACATGTAGTTGACTAAGCTGGTGTTTTCATCAGAGATAAAACAACATAATGATTTACATTTATGCATTTTATCCAAAGCGACTTTAGGAAACAATAATGATCTTTAACATACGTTCATGTTAAGTGCTAACACAGCATTAATGCCCACAGCACCAAGGAGAAGACTAATAAGGATGACATTGTCGTCGAGATGAAAGCCAACAAGACAGAAGAGTCTGTGCTATTAAAAGGCATCAACGGTGACAAGAAACCACCCAATGATCAGGTGACCATGTACACCACAATATCAAAACCTCTTGGATGGGTCATTTTCACTTTAACTAACATGCATTTGCTTTCATTTCTCTTGAACAAAGAGCACCGCACTGAGCTCATAAAATGGAGGCGTACCAGCGACTAAAGATTTTGTGGAGGACTTACTGTGGATGGGTTATCTTCTCTGGATGAAGTGGACTGCGGTTTTGCTTCCTGTTTGAGCATCCGTGTTAACGGGGATAAACGTGGAAGTTCTTATTTTGTTGTACTGATCTCCAACACGTTATTCTTTAATTGTCGACCAATTCAAGAGCGTCAAAATGTGTATATATTATAAATATATTTAGCTATCCGTCCTATTTGTGACCTAATTCTTTGTCCTTTTTAAACCTCTGTCAAGCAAATTGTTTCATTTCTCGGTATTTACATAATTATAAACTACCTAAAAGTCTTCATAGAGGTCTACAGGCAAACATTTACGATAAAACAAACCCTGTACGACTGGACGATCAACCCAGTTAATAAACACACAAGGGATTTAATTCATGATGCTTAGTAGTGTGTGGGTTACTGTCCAATTTCACCGAACTACTGCAGAGCTCATGTACTGTTTGTACTGTAAATAGTTTTAGGGAAGAATCTTGTAGCTCCCGGTGTTATCGACTGCTGAGGGGAATCGCGGCCGCCCCCTGTTTTTGCCTCAACTGCAGTGCCTGCCGAGATGCGTCTGCAGTTTACTTCAATGTTAGTTACACTGAACGCTTTGTGTCGGGTCTTGTTTGTTTCGCGCATGCTCTGTATTTGGTGAAGGGAGAGTTTTTTTTGTTTGGAAAGTGCATTTTCAGGTCTTAATTATTGTCTTTGGTTTTAATGTACATAGTTTTATACCTTACATGTTGTTTAATATTGGCTTTCTGCTTTACATTTGAGCAACAAGAATGTGACCCACGTGCCATCTATGTGAATAGGCCATTCATGGACAAATCATTTTGGATTGTGGCTTGGCTCGTCCACTATTTTTGCCTCGCATCTTATAAATAAATTCAGTTTGATGAGTATTTATAACCTTTGCGTTCATGGATGGAACTAAACACACCCCCTTTGTTTTGCAAAAGGTTATTAATCTTGATGTTGTTTAAAGATTCGCCATTTGAGACTGTTGTCTGAACACTGAAGCATTATTACACTGAAGCTTTACTCGCCTGTTCATGTGAGGAAATCATATTGGCATAACACAAGCTGTTGTTGTTGTTATCATTATAGTGTTCACAAACTGTTGATGTTTTATGTTTCGAATTCACGTATGATTGTAAATAAGGTACTTGTGGTTTGCGTTTATTGCTTTCATTTTGTATATTTTCTATTGGCCAAAAATCCAAATAAACGTATGTTACATTCATGTCTTTATGGTTGCAGTTTTTTAGATGCCAAGCATGAAAATGGCATTGCTTTCCAGGTCACACTGCTTCTTGTTCAGTCGCGTAATCTGCAAACAAAACCTAAAGGGACAATTTAACCAAATTAAAGCTTTTGTCATCATTTATTCACCCTTACTTCATTTAAAACTTTTTTTAATTAAATATGTCAATTGTAGTGTTTTGTACTGTACATACAGTATAAACCGAGAACGAGGTTGTCATCTTATCTTTCTATGTCTCATTAAACCTCCCAATTAAGATCCATGTCATGTATTAGCCCACAGTGCCATCTAATGGACATCAGTTAGTCAATGTACAACCTTACAAGAACACAACAATCTCTCTCCTTTTCACAAGGCATTTAAACAGTTGTATTCACTATATTCACATTTTGTGAAAATGAAAATATTAAATCCACTTGAAAAATGTTAAAAATACATTAATTTTCTCTCCCCGTTTACACAGTAGCCTATATTTGTAAATAAATAGCAACTTCCAGGCATCTTGCGAAATATACACATTCCCCTGTGTTATTGCAGATAATATGCAAATTAAACTTCCCATATTAAGTGATAGACAAAAAAACATTAATTTTCATTAATTCCTTGTTTTATTTTTCATTATTTCTATATAATATTGTTTTGATCTGTTTGCTTTTCCCAATGATAATTCATTATTTTTCTTAGTTTTTGTTTAATTATATTGAATAGTTAGGATTAGTTTGACCAGAAAACATGATATTAAGTATTAATTATAATCAATAAATATTATTAACAATAAGGGTTCCCACGGGTCCTTGAAAGTTTGTGATTTTGGGTAAAAAAAATCAAGGCCCTGGGAAGTTTTTGAAAATTTACATACATAGATACAGGTCATTGAAATCTATTTCATGCAAAAAGTTTTCTGGAACAATAATCCATATTATTCCCTGTGTAGTGTAGGATAATATCATACAAATTCTAGACTTTTTAAGCACATAAGCTAAACTGTTCGCTTTTGATTCTTATTTTGGTATGAATCAACATTTGCATACATGCTTTTTTCATAGTAGTGTTTGACACATGAAAACATCTCGGGTTACGTATGTAACTGTTGTTCCCTGAGAAGGGAACAATATGCTGCTTCACCCTTGCCATACTTCCTGCGCCCATGTAACGTCGTTTCATATAGCGATATACTTCCTGGTTCCCGCATCAATTGTGAGGCTCTTTTAAGTTAATAGTCTACTCATTTTCAATATTAAACTATGTTATTACCTTAACTAAGAAGAGTTGATACATCCCTCTATCATCTTAGTGCGTGCACGTAAGCGCTCGGGCGCGCTGCGACACTTTGATAGCATTTAGCTTAGCCCCATTCATTCAATGGTATCAAACAGAGATAAAGTTAGAAGTGACCAAACACATCAACGTTTTTCCTATTTAAGACGAGTAGTTATACGAGCAATCTTGGTGGTACAAAATAAAACGTAGCGCTTTTCTAAGCGGATTTAAAAGAGGAACTATATTGTATAGCGTAATAGCACTTTTGGGAGTACTTCGACTCGCCTGAAAAGTCCGCTCCCCTTCTCCCTCTCATAATGGGAGAGGGAGGGTGTTACTGCGCCGAGTCGAAGTACTCCCAAAAGTGCTATTACGCCATACAATATAGTTCCTCTTTTAAATCCGCTTAGAAAAGCGCTACGTTTTATTTTGTACCACTAAACTTGCTCGTATAACTACTCGTCTTAAATAGGAAAAACGTTGATGTGTTTGGTCACTTCTAACTTTATCTCTGAGTGGTACCATTGAATGAATGTGGCTAAGCTAAATGCTATCGAAGTGTCGCAGCGCGCTCCAGCGCTTACGTGCACGCACACAGATGGCAGAGGGATGTATCAACAATTCTTAGTTAAGGTAATAACATAGTTTAATATTGAAAATGAGTAGACTATTCCTTTAAGCCTCACCATTGGTTAAATTTGATATACACATTCAGACCCCTGGAGGCGTCCCCAAAGTGTCACCGCAGTGACGCAGCACGAGTTCCCTCAAAAGGGAACCGTTACAATGTATCTTAAAAGGTAACACGATGTAACCTTGTTCTCACTTGAAATGTGCCCCCACATTTAGTCCTTAAATTTGAGGTTACTGGACCTGGAAAGTCCCTGAAATTGAAGTTAGTCCCAGACTAAGGTGTGGGAACCCTGAACAATAAGTACTGTATAATTTGTGCCCTTGCCAATATATTTATCTCCCGATATTCCTCCACACCAAAAGGGCCAGATATGCCCTTATATTAACTTATTGATTTGGTAACCGGTTAAGGAAGTAGCATGGAAATAGTAGTTTTCATAAGCAGCTTGGATCCCATCAAACCTAAATTTTTTAAAGCTTTTCGGGATATCAGGAGTACACACTGCTCAAAACACAATACAAGCCACAGAAATTCTAATGGATTTTATGGTTATAATGGGGATTGTATTGTTTTTAAAAGTAATTAATGTTTTGGGTTTTATTGGTGAGATGCTGTCTGTAATCTGGAATTATGACTACACCACATATTGTAGATCATTGCAGCCAACAACCAAAACTAATAAGCATAGGAACATATCTACTGTATATAGATAAGGCACTACAAAAGTAAAGTTAAGTAAATGATGATTTAGCATGGACTTAAATGTATTTATTTAACTGTAGTGGTAATCAATAATAAAAAATGTCTCCACAGTACAATAAACTAATTTCAATCTAAACAGTTAACAGTTTAATCTCTTCCAACATTGTGTGTCTCAGTAGGGCGGTCGATTCGGTAGATGAACTCAGCGGGGAGGAAATATCCCAGGTACTCCACTGTGTCTGGTGTGGTGTCTATGTAGTAATGACCTCCTTCACCATGATGACTGAAGCCATGAGTATGCTCCACTCTCAGGTCAAGACCCTGGGAATTAAAGACACTTATTTAAAGGGATAGTTCACCCAAAAATGAAAATTCTGTCATCATTTACTCGCTCTCATGTTGTTATAAACCCGCATAAATCTCTTTGTTCTGATGAACACAAAGGAAGCTATTTTGAGAAATGTTTGTAACCAAACCGTTCACTTCCACAGTAGGAAAAAAGAATACTATGGACATGAATGGGGCTCACGAACGGTTTGGTTACAAACATTCCTCAAAATTACTTTTTTGGGTGAACTATCAATTTAACGCTAAATGTTACTGACAGCAGAATGAGATTATGTGAGTTTATACTTACTGGGTCTTTGGACACCATAACAGTTTGACAGATAAATGGTGCACTGACTTCAAAATATCTCAGCCATTTGTCAACATCCTCGTTCGTCTTCAGGGGGCAGGAGGAGAATTCAGGTGGCTTATAATGCAACAGACAAGGTTACATTTACAGTAACATCACTGCATCATTACTATTATTCCATTATTTTATAAATTGGGCTGCCAGATCTACTTTAGGGGGTCCGTGGTCCATGATAGAATTTACCGGCAAGTAAATAATGGAGGGAGTGAAAGTAACGCATTAAATTTGGGGTGGTACCCCGGACACCCCTCTGGCTCTGCCACTGTTTATGAGGAATCCATGGAAGTTTTAGAAGCCTACTGTTGCAATCTTTAGTTTATATTTTTATTCCTTTACCATGACGTGGATCTTTGCCTTCCCTTTTTGTATGATGAAAGTTCCCCCCAGTGCAACACATTTCTCCTTATAATGTTCTTCCATGGCCTTTCGCATAGATTTCACAAGACTGTCATCTCCTGTCCTTCTGCAAGCTCTCACCTCAATGACCTGCAAAGACAAGGTGTTAAAGGGATAGTTCACCCAAAAATGAAATTAGTTTCATTATATCGTTGAGCACAAAATAAGATATTTTAACTCTTTACCCGCCATTGAGAGAAAACGCTTTCTTGCCAATGAAAAATTTCTGCTATTATTCACCAGGTGGCGCTCTTACTCAACTTATAAAACCCGGAAGCAACCTCTTAATGCAAACCATTCAAAGTCTGTGTATGCTTTGATGATCGCTCTGAATCTGATGTTTAACAGAAGTCCTTTACAAAAATGCAATTATCTTAGCTTTTTGCTCAAAATTTTTTATTTTTGAAGAAACCTACACATATTTGAGAGGTGATAAAAAGAGATCAAATGAAGGTAGGATGAAAGGGTCTGTTATTTCATTTGATATATTGTATGTTTGTATATTTAAAGAAGAACGTTTTCTGTAAAGCATTCAACTTTTTGTAAATTACAAAAAATACTGGCGCTGACTGGCAACTTTTTTTTTTAAAGCTGGCGGGGAAAGAGTTAATAAATGATGGTAACCCCACAGTTGATGGTACCGATTAACTTCCATAGAAGGGTCGGCGCCGATAGCCCCGTGGTTAGTGCGCCGACACATAGCACCAGTGTGCTCATGGCGACCCGAGTTCGATTCCCGTCTCTGACGTACTTTGCCGATCCTGCTCCCCTATCTCTTCCCAAAACTTTCCTGTCTACACTCCACTATACTGTCTAAATAAAAAGCCTGAAAAAAAATTTCCATAAAAGTCAAACAAATACTATGAAAGTCAATGTTACTGTGTAACATAATTTATCAAAATATATTTTTAAGAATAAAAAATTTATACAGGTTTGGAGCAACATGAGGGTTAGGAAATAATGACACAGTTTTTATTTTTGGGTGAACTATCTCTTTAATAATAATACTTTCACAAGCATGCTAAAAAGCTGACTGCTTAACTCATTCCCCTCCAGCCATTTTTTGAAAAGGTGCCTGCCAGCATTTTTTGTGATTTTCACAAAAATTTCACAAAATACCTTTCAGGAAAATTTTCTTCTAAAAATATATAAACATAAAAATATATTAAATGAAAGAACAGACCCTCTGCTTTCAAACAAACAAAAAAAAAACAAGAAAAAAAAAACGTTTTATCCTATCTATATTTTTTTCTCTGCTTATAAACTTTTAAATATGGGTATTTTTATTTAAAAATAATTTTTTTTAGCAAAAAGTTGAAATAATTGCATTTTTGTGAAGGAATTTTGTTAGAGATCAGATTAAGAACGATTATAAAAACATACACAGAGTTTAAAATTAATAAATAACGTTTTGGCTTCAGTTTTTTCATAAATTGGGTAAATTGAAAAAAATTAATTGTGGATAATCGTGGTATTGCAGATTAACATAAAAATTTATCAGGAACACATTTTTTTAATGCAAATATTTTTACTTAATCCTCTAAAAAAATCATGTTTTCTCTTAATTGACGAGATAACTCGTCATTGGTGTGGAAAAATTGTATAATACACAGTAAATGCATTTCGAAAAAATGTTTTTTGTTAGTTGTGTACATTTTCGTAAACCTGCACAGAGAAAAAGATCACTACTCGATTATTATTACAAAATAATAATAATTAAAAAAAAAAAACATTTTTACGAAAACCAATATGTATGCTATCAGAACACTTGCAATACACAATGTTACCTTTCCAGGTTTACCCTCACATGCATAGAGGTTTGCAAGAAGGCCGAAATCACAGTCATCGAACCTCTCGCTGTATTTCCCATGCAGACATTTTCCATCCGCTGGGTTGATGGAGGAGAAATAACTACCATTCACCAAAGGTCTCCCCTCAGCTTCAGTCAGCACCAGAGGCATTAACTGGAAGATGACAGAGCATTAAACCAAAACCCATTTAAAGGGATAGTTTACCCAAAAATGAATCATTTCCTTACGCTCATGTTGTTACAAACCTGTATAAATGTCTTTTAAACCTATATAAACTTCAAGAACATGCAGTACCACATAAGTCTTCTAAACGACAATATTAAACAATATGGTTAAAGGTGTTCAGATCAAAGTACACACACCACAAAACAATAGGCATGTTTTTCAAAATTGGACTTTGTCTGCTCTAACTTCATCTTAGCACAAACATACTCTACTGCATGGATAGGTACACAGGTTTCTTTACAAAACATGAAATCCATTCTTTAGCTTTTTTGGACCACTAAGGCTTCATTTCATGGAGATCATATGTTATAAACACATTTTAAAAAATACTATTCATTGGAAATGTATATAAGCTTGTTGTTTTCATCGTAAGTGTGATACACACCTCTCCATTCATCCCAACTGTTTTGAAGGAGACGGCACCGGCACCAAGCATAAATGCACCAGGCAGCTCTATCTCCTTAGACACAGTGTTCATGTTGTACACCTTACAACAAAAGTGTGCAGTGGATCAGGATACAAAATAAGAAATTGATTAATTATGATTATATCCATAATGGTTTGTTCGTGGTTTGTTAACAAACCTTGTCCTCTTGGACCAGAGGAAACAAATACGGTACACCTCCAACATCAGTAATGCGAGGTTTTCCACACAGACCTAAGGTATTAAAAGAGTAACACGTGATAAACTAACAGTCTGCTACTACCGGAGATATGAATTAAGCAATATATGTACTCACCTTTAACAGGAAACCTAAAAGGCTCTTGTGTAAGATCTGGACAGTCGGTGACAGATACTTTAACATCAGCAAAATTCCTATTCAGTCCCAACTCCAGCACTGTTACACAAAATTATTTAATAGTAATAAAATAAAATAATGAGTGATTTTTTTATTAAAGCAGCTTATTAGGTCCCATCACAGTAAATATTACAGTATAACAGTATTTACTACTGTTCATTAATCACTATAGTTAATACTACATACTGTAGTATACACTTTGTTAGTACATTACCAAACTGTAGTAATTAAATACCGACAATACTGTATTTTTCATGTGGGTATTACAAAAACAAAATAAGAATGTTGAACTTTGAACTCGTGTCATTTGGGTTAGCTCAGAACAACTAAAAAAAACTTATCTGCAAGTGAAATGCAATGAGAAAAAATTACCCTGACACAACTCTTTGAGATCTGGTAGATGAATCCCAAACTTCTCAGTCTTGTTGGCGTGTGTCATTCTGCTGCGTGAATGTGTTCACAAGTGTCAGATTCATATTGTTTTTCCGCTTTTTTGCTTATCCTCAATATAAAAGACGGAGGCGTGGCAACTCCTGACAGTTTTGAATGGCCAGATCATAGACATATAAGTATATAGACGGCGCGTTGACCGCTTTGGTCCGTTGCTGCGAGACGTCAACACAATCGCCATCTTGGGCAGGGCAAGACTGTCTATAAGTAATGGAGTAGCTACGTTTTCTGGATAAAACACAATAACGTTTGGATCTATTAACCGACTTTAATGTCTTTTTTTATACATTTGAAACGCAAATCATAAGCAACTGTGAAAACACATGCAGATTTTATTTTTATTGGTTAATAAATGTGTTTGCCTGTGCATGTGTTTAAAGTGCACCTATTTCATTGCTAAAAAACGCATTTTTGTTGCTCCAGATTTCACTCTCTTTCTGAAACTCACGGATTCAGGGGTGTCCCTGATTGGCCAGCTAATCTGTACATTGTGATTGGCCTGAATACATTTGACATCAGCCAAAAATGTGATGCTCCTTACCCCGGATTTCCACCGACTGCGGAGCGGCTGCAGATCAGCTCCGCTGTGTTACGGCTCCGCACTCCGCCAATTCCCACCAGATCCGTATTTGTTGCAGAGCGGCTGCGTGCTGAAGTGACGAGGACCCATGAGGTCTCGCAAATTTACGTGATGATCGTGCGATACCTAGTTCTGTCTCTGCCCATTATTCCGTTGAATTATGACGTTTTTACAAACCAGCCCAGATCACAACACGCGATCTCGCGTAGACAGAGCAGTACATCAAATCCATCCAAAATTCAAAAAATAAGAAGGCTGCTAAAACATTTATTTATGCTCTATCTTTAATGTATTTGAAACTCCCCCTGGCTCTGTTCTTGTCTATTATTTGTTATTTCTGTATTAATGACTTTATTTGTGTGTGTTTGTAATGTTTGTATTACAAATATTTAATAAAAAAAAAACACAAGTTCTCGCGTATTCAGGTATGATCACGTGATAAAGTCATGGCTCCGCCCTGCGGAGCTGTCCGGCATCCGTCAAAAATAGAAGCTCTGCGTATTTGTGCCGGAGGGCTGCGGATGGCCGGAGCTGTGACGGATTCGGAGCACAGTCAGTGGAAATACACACATTGACTTGAATGGAAACCGATTGACTCCGCCGCCGTTTCGCAGCGGATCCGCAGCCGTTCCGCAGTCGGTGGAAATCGCCCGTTACCATGTTTGAAAGATTCGGTCACAATGCAATGCTAACAGGAGTGAGTCCGAAGCGAGAAGAATTATGATAATGTCGGTCTTCTCTACATCACCACTCGTTGGAGACCCAATCGTTGTTATAGTTATTGTTTATTATAAAGTCATTTTTCACTTGAACCAGTGGAATTAAATAAGGTACACATCCAACATCAGTAGTGCGAGGTTTGCACACAGACCTTAAAATATGGAAATATAAATACTTTACCCATAATAAAACTTGTCTTATATGTCTTACTTAAAGGGCACAAGACTTTTTTAAGATGTCAAATAAATCTTTTGTGTCCCCAGGGCAAATATGTGAAGTTTTAACTCAAAATACCATAAATAATTTATTATAACATGTTAAAATTGCCACTTTGTAGGTGTGTGCAAAAATGTGCCGTTTTGGGTGTGTCCTTTAAAATGCAAACAATAATAATAATAATTTTAACAACCTATTTTTTCAGGTGCTTGTAGAGAATGGTTTACCAAAACGGAGTTACTGGGTTGATCTTTTTCACATTTTCTAGGTTGATAGAAGCACTGGGGACCCAATCATAGCACTTAAACATGAAAAAGTCAGATTTTCATGCCATGGCCCCTTTAAATTAACTTTCCTTAACATAAATGAGGTAGGGGTTTGTGACCCTTTAAGACTTGCATAAACATTTTTACACTAGTATTATTCATTTCATCTAGTTACAAACTAGTCTAAACTCCCTTCAGGTTTATCACCAGAAAGCAAATTCACGATGAAGATAATAATTACATTATAACTAATGTGTTTCAGGATTAGCCACCGTTCCTCTGCCCAGAGCCAGTTTACTTTGTTAAATCGAACTTTGGATCCTTGCAGCCAATAACCAAAACCAATAGGAATAGGAACATGCACTACAAAAATATTTTTGGCTTGAATGTATTTATTTAACTGTAATGGTAAAAAGGCAAACAGTGTTTAAGGAATAAATGATACTTCTACGGTACAACAAACTAATTTGAATCTGAATAGTTAACAGTTTAATCTCTTCCAACGTTGTGTGTCTCAGACGGTCGGTCGATTCTATAGATGAACTCGGCGGGGAGGAAATATCCCAGGTACTCGACTGTGTCTGGTGTGGTGTCTATGTAGTAATGGCCTCCTTCACCATGATGACTGAAGCCATGAGTATGCTCCACTCTCAGGTCAAGACCCTGTGAATCAGACACTTATTTATAGGGACACTCCACTTTTTTTGAAAATATGCCCATTTTACAGCCCTACAGCTCCTTTTGGAATTCATTCAACTGATCTCCGGGTCTGGAGGTACCATTTTTAGCATAGCTTTTACATCTTTAAAAAAAAAATCTCATAATATGACCCCTATAACAATTATGCTAAATGTTACTAACAGTAGAATGAGACTGAGAATGAGAAGCAGCATTGAAGTGATCGTGTGAGTTTATACTTACTGGGTCTTTGGACACCATAACACTTTGACAGATAAATGGTGCACTGACTTCAAAATATTTGAGCCATTTGTCAACATCCTCATTCGTCTTCAGTGGGCAGGAGGAGAATTCCCGTGGCTTTAAATGCATCAGAGCAACAACAAGAAGGTTATGTTTACTTCCACTGTTTCATTTAACATTCTTGCTTTATTGTTAAGAGATCATCTTAAAAAAACTTTTTATTTATAAGGAAAATCAATTGGATCAATTCTTGTTTTTTGATATAATATTTTTTATTCTTTTACCATGATGTGAATCTTTGCCTTTCCTTTTCGTATGATGAAAGTTCCCCCCAAAGCAACACTTTTCTCCTTATAATGTTCTTCCATGGCCTTTCTCATGCAGCTCACAAGACTGTCCTCTCCTGTCCTTCTGCAGGCTTTCACCTCAATGACCTGCAATGACATTAACAATGACTAATAATACTATCACAAGCATGCTGTTTGCATAATACTACACCTAATACAACAGTAAATTATTGGTTTACGCATACTTGAAAACACGCACAGAGAGAAATGGCACAAGGAATACATGTTATTTGTCACATTAAATTATTTTATGAAGATTTGCATCCTTTTAAATCTATCTCTTGTTTTTTGTTAAGTTTCTGACCACGTCCTTACCTTTCCAGGTTTACCCTCACATGCATAGAGGTTTGCAAGAAGGCCGAAGTCACAGTCATCGAACCTCTCGCTGTATTTCTCCTGCAGACATTTTCCATCCACTGGGTTGACGGTGGAGAAATAACTACCATTCACCACAGGTCTCCCCTCAGCTTCAGTCAGCACCAGAGGCATTAACTGGAAGATGACAGAACAGAGCAATGCATTAAACCAAATCATTTCTGACCAACGGTTAAACCTGACATCAAATGTATCAGAAATAAATAGATAAGATTGTAGTCTTGCATGATTGAAATAACAGCAAGCATCACTGCTAGCGACGTGACTACCATTAAGGGACTTTGCTGATAGTCCGATTTAACATCCATAATTCTGCAGGGTCCATATGCAACTTTAAAATGGGCCATTTCACAAGACTTTTAAAGATGTAAAATTAATCTTTGGTGTTCCCAGGGTACATATGTGAAGTTTTAGCTCAATATCATACAGATAATTTATTATAACATGTAGGTGTGAGCAAAAATGTGCTGTTTTGTGTGTCCTTTTAAATGCAAATGAGTTGATCTCTGCACTAAATGGAAGTGTTGTGGTTGGATAGTGCAGATTAAGAGGCGGTATTATCCCCTTCTGACATCATAAAGGGAGCCAGATTTCAATGACCTATTTTATCAGATGCTTGCAGAGAATGGTTTACCAAAACTAAGTTACTGGGTTAATCTTTTTCACATTTTCTAGGTTGATAAAAGCACTAGGGATGCAATTATAGCACTTAAACATGGAAAAGTCCGATTTTCATGATATGTCCAGATGAAAAGATAAATAGAGGAGCTTTTGGGCTATTGTTATGACTACAAGTCTTTATTTCATTTGAGAGCATATGTTTTAAAAACGTTCAGGTAAACGTATTGAACGATTTCATCACAGCTGTTATACACACCTCTCCATTCATCCCAACTGTCTTAGATGAGACGGCACCGGCACCAAGCATAAATGCACCAGGCAGCTCTATCTCCTTAGACACATTGTTCATGTTGTACACCTTACAATAAAAATGTGCAATAAATCAAGATAAAAATTAAAAATGTATTTCTTTATGAATATATAATTATATATCAAGACCATGTTGTATATTTATAGTTTATTAACAAACCTTGTCCACTTGAACCAGTGGAATCAAATAAGGTACACCTCCAACATCAGTAATGCGAGGTTTTCCACACAGACCTAAAGTATTAAAAGAGTAACACTTGTTAAACTAACAGTCTGCTAATACCTGAGATATGAATTAAGCAATATATGTACTCACCTTTAACAGGAAACCTAAAAGGCTCTTGTGTGAGATCTGGACAGTCGGCGACAGATACTTTAACATCAGCAAAATTCCTATTCAGTCCCAACTTCAGCACTGTTACACAAAATTTATTAGTGACAATTAAAAAGTCGGGCCTTTAAGGGGCCATGGCATGAAAATCTGACTTTTTCCATGTTTAAGTGCTATGATTGGGTCCCCAGTGCTTCTATTAACCTAGAAAATGTGAAAAAGATCAACCCAGTAAATTAGTTTTGGTAAACCATTCTCTACAAGCACATAAAAAAATAGGTAGTTGAAATTTGGCTCTCCTTATGATGTCATAAGGAGCTCTTATTATAATAATACAGCCCCTTAATCTGCACTATCCAACCACGGCACTGCCAATTTAGTGCAGAGAAAAAGAGAGAGAATTTGTTGTTTCAGTTGCAACAAACCACCATCATTGTGATCAGTGTTTGCACTTTATTTGCTTATTTGCATTTTAAAGGACACACCCAATACGGCACATTTTTGCTCACACCTACAAGGTGACAATTTGAACATGTTATAATAAATTATTTATATGGTATTTTGAGCTTAAACTTCACATATGTGCTCTGGGGACACCAAAGATTTATTTGACATCTTAAAAAAGTCTTATGCCATGGCCCCTTTAAGAAAATAAAATCATGAATGTATATTGAAGTATATTTTAGTATTTACTATATTAGTAAACCTCCAGTACACTGTAGTGTTTTTTAACCTTTTCAATGTAAATAATAAAGTATAAAACTGTATTTACTATTGCTAAATCAATTCATTATAGTTAATACTACATAATAATGTAGTACAGTGGCTCTCAAACTTTTTCACCGTGCGGCCCCCCCTTGTGTACGGTGCATTCCTTTGCGGCCCCCCAAAGAAAATTTATGACGTGTTCTAAAACAACATTTTAATTAAACAAAACATATTAAATTATACAAAGTAGTGCTGTTGGTTAATAGCCTTATTTTCTTTAGATGTAATCACACAGAATTTATGATAAATTAATGTATTTTAAAAATGTCATAAAACTGGGGCCCCCTGGGACCATCTCGCGGCCCCCAGTTTGAGAACCACTGATGTAGTATACTCTTGGTTGTTATGTTAACAAGAAGCTGTAGTAGTAATAATAGTACAGTATTTTTTATGTTTGCATTACAAAAACATAACAGTACTACAATATAATAATGCTGAACTTTGGACTCGTGTGATTTGAGTTAGCTCAGGACAAACAGAATGAAACACCTCCAGATTTTTCATTAAAGTGAAATGTAATGAGAAGAATTACCCTGACACAACTCTTTGAGATCTGGTAGATGAATCTTGAACTTCTCGGTCTTGTTGTCGTGTGTCATTCTGCTGCGTGGATGTGTTGATATGTGTCAGATTCATACAGGCATATCACATGATCAGGAGCTTTTTTCCGCTTTTCTGCAACATAAGAGACATGGGCTGTGTCCGAAGAAGACCCCTATTGTGGTGTCCATAAGCATAGTGGACATAACTGGTTAAGTGCACTAGTTTAATCAAACGACGCACAGCACACGTCTACAACCAATACTAACCGCTACTAATGAGGAGGCTCGCGACAAATCGATCAGGCAGATACAGCATTTCTGGCCATCTCAGTGTCCGAATTTCACTCTTTATTCACTCCTTTAAGTGGATTATAATTAGTGAAGTAATGTAGGGATGAGGGTGTTAGCGGCCATTTAGTTCAAAGCCAGGGGCGTTGCAACTCCTGGAAGTGTTTTGATTGGCCACTCAGATGACGTGAACAACACGCTTCCTGATTCGCTCCTGCCAGAGAAAGAGGTTTGAGTCGCCGTTTTGTGGTGATTTATTTTAAGTTACTATTATTTTATTGATTTCATTATTAATGTTTTTCTGCATTTTTATATAATTACATAAGGTAAAAAATATTTTTTTTTTACTTTGTGGCGCTCTCCTGTGGATGATTTACTTCAAGTACATACAAAACCAGATCATAGTATAGTGATTTTTCTTATTCTTATTTTTATAGATTCCAATAAAAGTAAATCATAGCTAATGTTTTTTTTTAAAAACATGAATATATATACTTTTATAGTCTCCAGAATTCAGTAACATAAATGCACGCTGCCCTCTTGGGGTGATTTGGGTGAAGTATAACTTGACACTTTTCTATCTTGAAAAAATAACATATTTTTGTGATTTTGTTTAACGTTTCAATTATTATTTTTATGGATTTTATTATTAAGTTATGAATGTTATGTGTTTCCGCTTATTCTTATCAAAACTAATTACATATATGGAAAGTCCAGTAACCAAACACATTCCTGATATTTAAAGTACATCTTAAACCATTTTCTGTGTCTAAAGTCAAACATAGAATTGTCATTGTTTTATGCATTGTATAATTAAATGATACCAATGAAGGAAATGCATTAACTTGTAATTTTCAAAAAAATCTAGCTGTTAGATGAACATAACTGCACGCCCCCATCTGCTGGTAATTTACGTGAAGCACACACAAAACCAGATCACAGTGATTTTTCTTATTTTTATAATTTTCAACAAAATTAAATCATAGCTAATGTTTTTTTTAATACATGAATATCTATACTTTTATAGTCTTCAGAATACAGGAACATAAATGAACGCCGCCCTCTTAGGGTGATTTGCATAAAGTACACGTGACACTTTTATATCTTGATAAAAAACTTTTTTGTAAAAAAAAAAATGAATCGTTTCAATTACTATTTTTATGGATTTAATTATTAAATTATGCATGTTATGTGTTGCCTATCATCCTTTTAAAAACTAATTACAATATATTAAAAAGATATATGTTTAGAAAGCCCGGTAACCAAATAAGTAATCAAAAACATACCTGCTTCTTGATATATGAAATACACCTGAAACCATTTTATGTGTCTAAAATCAACCATAGAATTGTCATTGTTTTATGCATTTTATAATCAAATCATACGGTTTCTGAAGGAATTACATTAACTTTCAATTTTCTAAAAAATAATCTAGAATATAACTGCACGTCGCCCTCTTGTGGTTATTTTATGTGAAGTAAACACAAAACCAGATCATAGGAAGGTGTGTTTTTAATTCAGTATTATTTTTATAGATTTCAATTAAAGTAAATCATAGTGTTATTTAAAAAAAATTTTTTTATTAAATTAATACATCAATATATATTATAGTCTCCAGAATAGAGGAACATAACTGTGATGATTTACGTGAAGTACACAAAACCTTTTTCTATGGCTTTCACTAAAAACAGGTAATCATACTAGTGCCTTAGTCTTATTTTTTTTATCAATTTAAATAAAAGTAAATCGTAGGTAATATATCAATTTTAAATACATATATACATTTTTAAATACATTAAATAATATAAGTGCTTAAAAGTCATAAGGATTGGAAATGACATTAGATTGCGTAAATGATGACAGGTTTTATTGAAGGTAAAGTTATTTCTTCTGCTGATCTGAATACTGGTTGCAATACTATTAAATAACTTCTGTTACTTTTATTACTGTTGCACGAGTTTTAAAATACAAACTTCTGCTTATTCCATAGCACCGTGTTGCTTTGTATATAATGTACACTGTAGTATTATTATTACAAGTGCAAAAAAATACATAAACCACTATAAAACAGTGATGTATCTACATAATGTACATAAGTTCAAGTTGAACAAAAATAGCATTGATAGTGAACAAGGTAGTATTTTTTCATTCTGCATCCTCAGGGATGATGTCCCCTTGCATATTCACAAGCGCTGCACAGACTCTTAGGATTTTGTCCACTTTGTGCGACAAGCCAACAGGAACAGTCTGGGAGACAATTTTGAACACCTTGAGCCGTCTGATCACTCGATGAATCACACTGAATATGCTTCTTGTGCCCGTAACATCCTCATCAGACGATTGTCCATCTTTATTAGTATAAGCTGGCGTGACCAGATTTACCCCTCTCTCGAACAGCAAATTTCGAATCATAAAGCCTCTGCCTGCCATCACTTCATCGCCAGCTTGAAGATATTCCAGAAAGCCAGACTCTTGGGTAATCAACGTGTCACTACAGTTGCTTCCAAAAGCGGGGGAGATGAACATAATGTGTCCAGATGGGGCAACAGCAACCAAATACTTGAAAGTATTAATTGAACAATAGTCACTATAAGATTCCTGATTGCGAGCTCTTTGCAGAACCGTTTCAGAGCAGTCAATGATGCAGGTGGTGTTCGGGAAGTTTTCCATGAAGCGCCGAGGCCTTGTGGCACGGATTGTTCCTCGTGGCAGCCAGGGAACGTACGCTCTCGTGTGCTCCTCCATTGTGTCAATCCAGTAAGAGAGAATTTGGCTTACCGCATCCTGCGACACCTGAAAACGTTCAGCAAGGTCCCCGTTTAGTAAATTCAACTTTAGCTTCATCATGGTCATTGTTATTTGATCCGTTGTGTGCATCTCAAAATTGCCTGTGTAGAACTGCTGCAGATATTTAACATGCTCTTTATACAAACTAAGAGTAAAGCCGGTGTACAATAAACAGGTGGTGTCATTCTTGAGAATATTAAGGGATTTGGGTTGTTCTTCATGGCACTGTGTTGCAACGTGGACCCCCATTAAATTTTTTTTAGAGGCATAACTGTGATCTGCAAACGTCTGAACCTCACACTGATTGAATGCGTTGTTATTAATATGCTGGGGTGGAGACATCGGCTGCGCCGTGTTGACGTGACTTCGCTCAGCATCTGCAAGGTAGAAACACATGCACCACATTAAATTGAGCAAAACAAAAGTGTGCTGATATGGTTGCTTACCCTGTATGTACTTTATGCCAAATTAATAAAAAAATAATAAATCCCTAGAATTACGTCACAGTTATAACCATAGCGTAGCGCAATAATTAAATTATTTTTATGCCCAATCGAGATGCCACAAAGAAATGCATAGACAAAGCTAAAGGCAACTTTTACTTAAGTGATTATAAATATTTATGCACTGCATTTTATCTCCTGTAAAGTTACCTGGTCGATCACGTGTCCTGTCGAGCCTCGGAGTCTTGATTGGAGCATCATAGCCCAACCACTTTTCAGGAAATGGATGATCTTCCGTGGGTCTTCTATCAACAAAGTGGAATGAGCAAACATACGGGAATTTCGGCGGCTGTTTTAAGTTTAAAGCTTTTAACCAAAGCCGACGAGAATCCTCCCCTTTCGGCGGTGGATGCAGATCATATGGTGCGCCACATCCACACTCAGCTCTGGTGCGTGGATTGTGGTCAAAACAAACGTCTTGAAGTAATTTATGGCGTTTGTACCAGCTGTTATGGCAACCTCGAACTGCACACATTATGCCTGTCCTTCTTGATGCCATAGTAACTTAAATATTAAAAGCCAGTCAAAACGGCATACTCGTGTCACTCGCAATAACTTCAGTGGTTTACCGGAAGTCATCCACAAAAGAGCTTAAAGGTGGCAGCGCGCATGCGCCCTTCTTCTTCTTTGAGTTTATTGGCGGCTCGCATCCTTAAAAGAGCATTACCGCCATCTACTGTGGGTAATGGATCAGAGACACTAAAATCCTATTCCCCACGCCATTCAGGAGTCAGGACCGACTGTAAAAAAAAACTTTATTATGCATTATTTTCATATATGTGTTTTTCTTTCGCCATAGCTTGTGCTAACACATCTGCTGCTTCATTCCCTAATACGTGAATTATGGGCCGGAACTTACAAAAACTATATTATTTGTCTGTTGCATCATGTATATATCTGTAATATCTCCAAAACACTGTCCTGTCTAGTTTCGGAGTTTTGAACTTCTAGGCATAACAAAGTTGAAATTGAATCGCGCATGCTCTGTTTGTGTGTTTCCTGGGTTGATGTGTGTAGATGGGATACAGCCACGGACAAAATCTCGTGATATCTCACCGGATGAGCGCTGGTTTCATCCTAATCTGACCCCAAACCTAACCCTAAACCCAATAATTCACGGGATTTAAGAAGGAAGTAGCTGTATTCTGTCTAGTCAGAGAACCGTTTTTTTTTTCATCTTAATCCTATACCTAAAACCAACATCTCGCGAGATTTGGCCGTTGCTATATCCCCTCTAGCCAGAGTCTGTTTCCTGGGCGGAGTTGCGCGGCGCCTTGTGCGGTGAAAACAAAAAGCTGGTGCACATGAATAACATTATTTCACAAATAAAGTTTGTTTCTTAAGCAATACGTTGGTGTTTAGGCTTGCAGAAATAGTACAAGCTTTCAAAGCACGCTTCAAACGTGCAAGATATCTTAAATGTCATCGCAGTAGCCTCGCGTGCTAGGACTAAACGACACTTTCCTGCGAGAGTTTTAAAGCATGGCAAGCGAAGACGACACCACGCAGATTGAGCTGCTGGAGTTTGGCAAGAACTCAGAAGTGATCTTTGAAACCCCTTCACAAGATGTTGTTAAGTCTATTGATAAGTGTTTTAAGCAGTTCAGCAGGGATGCTTCAAATCACAAGCTGTCGCCGGACAGGTAAGTTAACACGTTGCAAATACCTGTATGAAGCATCAGCTGTTTATTATTAAACCCCGTACGCTTTATTCTGTTCAAACCAATGCAATCATTATAGCCATTATATTCGTTAGAATATTTTTATTGTTTTACAGGAGGGGTTTGTTGTTAAGTTGTATGTTATTTTTCCCTGCATCTCCTACAGTGACTCTGGTGATAGCCTGTTTTTAACCCAGTCTGTTACTTCAGCGGTCAGAACTGTGAGAAGGCGAAGATCAAGACATCGATCACAGTCCATTTCCGACGATTCTGAGGATGTGAGGGAAGACAGATGCATAGGAAATGAAGACGATGAATATGAGGATAGAGGTTTAGGACACCGTCAGCAAACATTGTCTACAGGAAAAGAAAAACTCACTCATTATATTCCTCCCAAAAAAACAAATTTTCCATTTCTGTTGAAGTTACAAAAACATC
This sequence comes from Misgurnus mizolepis, assembly GCA_025389145.1. NCBI lineage: Eukaryota > Metazoa > Chordata > Actinopteri > Cypriniformes > Cobitidae > Misgurnus > Misgurnus mizolepis. The sequence continues at coordinate 5,346,393 of JAIFKI010000003.1, forward strand.
AGCACCTGCCCGAACTGAAGCATCAAATTTTAGAGGTACATGAATGTTAATATTAGTGTGTTTTGTACTGTATTTGTGTTTCATAAAGGTGTCTTAAAAATTAACACGGCACATTTGACCTGTTAGGGCGTACTCACACTATCCAAACCAAATTGCCCTTGGGCGCATTTGACTCCCAAAGCCTTGTTCGTTTGACTAGTAAGATCGCTCTGTAATGTGCCTGGGTGCGGTTTGGTTAATCACGCCCTGGCCGGCTTGCAGAGGTGGGTTAACTGTGTCAATGCGCACCAAATGACTCCAAATAAAAAACACAAACTCAACATTACGATGGGTTCCAGCGCTTCCTGCTTTGTTCAAAACAATCACATACTAATGACGAAAGCATGCCCGGGCTTGGATCGATAAAGGTACAGTGTGAGTGCGTGCTTCTGGGGGAGTAGGGAGGGGGGGACAATCGCACTGTGGCATGGTTTGGATAATGTAAGTGCGCTCTTAAGGGGGTCTTCTAGGACAACTCGGAGGTATCGTAAACCGGAAGTGCACATTAAATCGCGCAAGCTTCGTCAGATAGCATCTACTTCAAAATGCAAAATATACGTTAGCAGTCAATGTTAATCGTTAATGATGTGGGACAAATATGATTTTATTTAATGTTAAACTATGTGAGTGGCACGACAGGGATTTGAGCAACTTCCTGAGTCAAAGCTGGGCAGCGGCCAGGCGGCGCCAGTGTGCGTATAATCATAGAAAACAATGTGTTTGATTTTTTTTTGAATGGCGCTGCGCTGAGCTGCACGTCTGGTGTGCGATCCCCTTTAGGCTCTGTAACCAGGAAAAGAGACCGGATGTGTGGTTTTTGGTTGCCATGACCTGAAATTGCAAACTGCAACATACATGTAACAGTGCTTGCCGTAGCAAAATTTTGAGGCTAATAACATCCAAGAATAATTATATTCCAAGCCACAAGTAAAACGATCCAACCCCAGTGTCTTTACGAAATTCTGATGCAGAGTTATAAGGCTTTGTCTATTCTGTTGCTAGGGTACCTCTGTTTGGTTGCTAGGGAGTTAATTGGCATCCACCAATGATTATACTCCAAGCCAGATTTCTCAAATGGTCTGGTCGGCCTGACAAACCAGACGGGACCTGCGGGTTCGGGTCAAAAATATAAGCAAATGAGTCGGGTCAGACCTCCGGCTTAATCTATTCCGCTCAGTGAAAAAACATTTATTAATCATCACTGCGGTTCACCGTAAAGCAAGAAAGAAAGTTTGGCTGCTACATGCAACGTGCATCATGGAGAGGGGCGGGGGCAGACTTTAGCCTGAAGAGGAAGATGGAGTTGGTGAAAAGTAAACCTGCCGCAGGTGAATTCACCGTCGCTACTACAGGAGTGTGTGGTTTTTATTTAAGGCATATTTATAGCCTATTTATATATTCAAAGTTTGTTTCAGTTGTTTGTATTGTTAAAAGGCGTGAACATTAAAGGTTGATTTGATTTCCCGTCTGGTATCCCTATTTGGTTGCTAGGGAGTGAATTGACGTCCACCATTGATTACAGTCCAAGCCACAAGTGAAATGGTCCAACCCCCATGTCTCTATAATGTTCTAATGCTTTTTGCTTATAAAAGTTATAGCACACCTCTCCTCAATAAGCCGGTTTGAGGAGAGGTGCCTTCTTATGGCTTTAAAAATGTGTCTACATGTATGGGTCTATCATTGGATTGTTTCTCACCGTAAATGACCCATTCAGGTCGATACTTGTTTTATCCTTTCATAAAACCCAATTTAGGAAGCTTTTGAGATAAAGCATAATCTATTTCTTTGGCTCTGTTAAAGGCGGGGTGCATGATCTCTGAAAGCCAATGTTGATATTTGAAATCACCTAAACAAACACGCCCCTACCCCAATACATACGCAACCCAGGCAGGTTAGTAGACGTGCCCCGTACTGCTGATTGGCTACAAGTGTGTATTGGTACTCGGCCAGAGTCCCTTTTCCAAAGTGTTTTTCAAAAATCATGCACCCTGGCTTTAAATAAATCACAGATTCTATTATTCTCAGACATTACATTTTGATAATATCTTGTACATGTAAGTACACAAGGATGCAAAAGCTATAGTCACTTCTCTTACAAGGGCTAGTTTTAAAAACACTTTTTATTATCTTATTTTTATTTTGTTATATATTTATTTACTAGAACGCAGAAGTCGGAGGGTTCTACAAGTGCATAAAGAAAATCCAAGAGGGTTATATCAATACACAAGCTGTAGAAATGTGGCAGTATGGGTAAGTTTTAAAAACTCAAGTATATTTCTTAAAATCATTTTTTTCCCCAACATTAATTTTTTTGTAAACTTTGTTTTAGGCTAAAAGAAGATTCAGATTTGGATGAGCAAAACAGTGATCATGAAGTCACAGTAGTGGTGTGTAATTACTGCAAACTTAAATAGTACAAATATAACTTTTATTTATTAATTTTCATAAAATAATTTTAAAATCATAGAATAAAAGCATTTTTGTTGAAGATGTATTGTGCTGTAATCTGTCTGTCTGGGGTAAACTGTAGCTAGGGTTGCAAAATTCTGGGAATTTTGGAAACTTTCTATGGTTATTACAACTGTGGCACACGGATGAAGATGAGTCCGATGATGAGGAAGCTAATGTTTGTCTGTTAAACAGTTTGTCTAAATTACCCAAACCTATTTGCATTAATTCCTTAAAGGATTAGTACGTTTTCTTAAAAAAAACAGATAATTTGATCACCACCATGTCATCCAAAATGTTGATGTCTTTCTTTGTTCAGTCGAGAAGAAATTATGTTTTTTGAGAAAAACATTCCAGGATTTTTCTCATTTTAATGGACTATAATGAACCCCAGCATGTAACAGTTTTAATGCAGTTTAAATTGCCGTTTCAAAGGACTCTAAACGATCCCAAACGATCCCATAGGGGCCTTATCTAGTGAAACGATTGTCATTTTTGACAAGAAAAATAAATAATATGCACTTTTAAACCACAACTTCTCATCTATCTCCGGTCCTGTGACGCGCCAAAAAATTTTTTTAAGAAAATGAACTAATCCTTTAACTTTCCAACTTGGAATATTTCCAATATTTCTGAGCTTTGCAACTCTACTTGTAGCTATAAGAAATGGCAAGACACGGCATAGTACTAACCTGCTTATTTGTGTGGATTAATTTCAGGATAACAGTGTTTTTGTCCTGAATACCCGGACAGGCAAATTAAAAGAGAGGCAAAAATGGCTCTCAGATTTCATCCTGACAAAAAGGATCAAAGTCAAACCTTCGGAAGCACAGAGAAGAAGGAATGCTTGTTTACAGTCAAAACCGAGGCGTAAAAGAATAAAAAGCAAAGCAATAATACCAGATTCTCCTTTGCAGTCCCCTTCTTGTTCAGATGCTGAGCTTTCCGATTCTGCCAGTCCTAGACAGCTCCCTACTAACCACATTCGTTCAGATGAGAAGTCTGCATTGGATGGAGATCATCAAATTGAAGAAACGCAGGAACTAAACTCTGAAGTTGCAACTTCTGATGCAGAGGAGGAAGATATGAGAGCTGAACCAGACAGCACTTCCTTCTCTCCACACCAAGGCGGAGACGTATCGAATCATACGCAAGATGACAGTGGAAGTGAAACTTTATTGCCTGATGAGGACGAGGAGGAGAACGAAGATGGGAATAATCAAAACATGGAGAAAACATCTGGAGATGATCCAGATGAAACGTTAATATTGATAGAGGACAGAAATGATGACAGTGACGTAACTCAAATAGATTCTGAAATAAGTGAATCCCTTTCTAAATCTGGACCAGGAACGCCAAGACGGAAAGGTAAGAGTCACCCATGTGCAGCCGATGAAACAAGCCAGCATTCCTCTCAGGACATCTCCACATCTCCTGATTCTCAATCTTTACTGGTCGGAGGTGAACAGGAAGACAATGGCAGCAAAGAAACAAACAAGCTACAAAACGTTTTAACTGACATTGATTTGCATGGCAGCAGCATAAAATGCTCTGAATCTCAAGATGCTAGCCAGAGTTTTGCTCCACATGTTGAACTTCTCCCAGAAAGTGAGAAAGAAAGAAATCATCAAAAGACAAAGAGGAAAACGATGTTGTTGGTGCATGCTCAAGATGCAGATGGAGAGGAGACCAGTGTGATCCAAAAACCATTTGGACCTGTTAAGCCAGTAAGTGATGATGTCTCAAGTACCACTGAAACAGCCGATAGTCCTTTGTTTAAACATGTCGGACAGAGCTTTCTTAAAAGGAAGAGGAGGAAAGAAGAGAAAATTGACAAAGATTCAGATTTGATGCAACGCAATATAGATGCGAGTGATGACATCATCAGACTTAAAACTGCACGGAAGGACAGCAAGGAATCACGTGAGGCGGAGGAACGAACGCAGGCCGCCTTAGTCTTACGGTCAATTGAAACAGCCGAACTCTCTGAGGAAACAAGCAGGTTATCTTTGGATTTGGACATGACTGTTATCTCACCGGTTAAGAAGAAAAAGGCAAAAAAGCACAAGTTAGAAGAGCAGGATGATGCTGAGCTTGGTATAGACACTCAACATACCCAAGACACTGAGTCGCCATCCAAAAGAACAAAAAAGAAGAAGAAAGACAAAAAGATGCAGGACAATGATGCAACCATTAGCCTTTCAAATGAAAGTTTGGCACACGATGCTGATACACCTCTCGAACGGGTGGTAAATGATTCGATTCAAACCACTGGGATCGATCATTCAGAGCATTTGCAAAAACCCGAGGGAGTTGCACAAGAGCCAAGTGGCGTAGTTGAGCACATGGAAAGAAAACATAAAAGTTCTTTGTCTGAAAGCGATGAAATCATTGCATTGAAAAAAGCATCAGAACCCTCGGAGACGACGTGTAATTTAGAGGTTTCAGACAGCACGGATATCGCAAAGGTTAAAAAGAAAAAGAAAGACAAAGTGAAACAGCAGGACGCAGAGATGGGTTTAGATTCTCGTAGTGTGGAAAATGTTCAGGAAGACATTCCTGAAAGTCCTGTTGAGTTGAAAGCGAATGATTCAATCAATATCAGTGAAGCCCATCAGCCTGACAATACACAGAAATCAGAGGATATTACAAGGAGTTCATCACCCGGTGTAACTATATTAAGATCAGGGAAGAAAAAGAAGAAGAAGAAAAAGAAGAAGAGTACGTATGAATGTGATCAGCATGATTCCCCCAATGTGAATCTGGATGCGTGTTCTGTGTCTCTGTTTGATGAGGTCGCTTGGGCTTCAGAGGAAAAAAACGGATCAACCGCACAAGAGTATCTTGAAGAAAGACCAGCTGATGTACTTGAGCATTTAAAAAGTAATGCAAAAGCTAAGTTAAATGATGCCAAAGGGGACAGTACTGAGGACAGCTATCCTGTGGTGCAGTCTGAGGAAACGGTAACACCTGAGATGAGGAAGAAAAAGAGGAAGAATAAAAGGCATACAGATTACCTCACGAAAGTAAACCGTGACATACATTTAGTGTGTACTGATCGGAAAGACTTTGGAAACTCCATCGGGAGTTCGGTGTCAACACTATCTGAAGGAAGATCAAAGAAAACAAAGGACAATGAGGAAATAATGGAAACAAATCAGGGTGCATGTCCTATATCTCAGGCAATTGCACAGACAAAACAGACCGACTCGAACAAGGCGAAAAAACGGGTCATGGTTGCCACCCTGGAAGATTCTGGAGATGTGGGGAGAAAGAATGATATTGATTTTACTAACAGTAATAACAAGATTATATCTAGCCCTGAGGTCAATACAAGTGACACACCCAAAATGCCCGAAAGGGGTCGGAATAAAAACAGGTGTGGTGATGAAGCAGAAAATGTACTGCAGTCATGCAAAATACAAGAAACAGAATTGAACCCAAAGGGAGATCCTTGCGCAGTTTTAGCTCAAGACAATTCAGAGTCTCAGACTGATGATGCGCCGCTACTTAAAAAGAAGAAAAGAAAAAGAGATAAAGAAAGCGCATCTATTCTAGATATGCAAAACGCTTTGAGTCAAGATGAAACTGATGAGACTTTCATCCATAATGATGATGTGTTTTCTAAAAAAAAGAAAAAGAAAAAATGAAAATGTATACAGACCGATTACTGAACTGTTTCTCTATTTGGAAACATACAGTCTAACTTGGTAAAAGTTTGTAACTTCCAACTGTTTTGAAGGTAGAAAGTGATCTTAGTATCTGAGCAATCTTAACTGTATTTTTGTAGATGTATTTATAAGAGTCTGTTTATCTTTTATTTTTGTTTCAGACACCATGGTATATTTTTAATAAGCAAAGGTTATTTGTGTAACCAAAATCTTATTTGTCAAATAGCAAGCAAGTCCATTTTTAGAAACGAATCTGTGCAATTTTTATCATTTGTGCTGTTTCTTCTTTTCTGTTTTGTGGAAGTCTTATAGTTTGCTACTGAGAAATAAAATGATAAAGGTATCCTCCTTCTGTGTTTGTGTTGCTATCTATGCTGTAGTGTCCTACAACAATGTTTCTCAGAAACTATGGTAAAATAAGTAAGAAGTTGCACATGTCACATTAGATTACATTGTCAATTATATTATTATTGATTATTATAATTTTTCTGCAGATTACCGACAATGTTTATGTTGTTTTTGTCTTTGCTTTGTGCCATCATGCAGCGCTGCAAGAATTGACAGGCGGATGACGTTTAAGTACCGCGAAATTAGACTTCTCGCAGTACTTTGACGTCATCCGCCTTTCGTTTCATGCGACCGCGCATAAAGTCGAACAAGCCTATTGACATAACTGTCACCTTTAATTATGTGTGACCCTGCCTGTGAAAACCCACCTAAAGTCATTTTTGTGATATGTGAGATCATTTTACATAATGCAAAGAACATTATGTGAAAATATAACCTTGAAGTAAGGTCATATAAAAAAATTGTAAACAAATCAAACTCTGATTTCCCTAATCTCATAAATATTTAACGATACTTTAGGATTGCAGATAGGGTCACATATATTCCCATTTTTATCTTAATTCTTTTATTGCAAATTACCCACAATGTTTACATATTTTAGATATGTCGTGCGATTTTTATTCTTGTTTTTATTTATTTAATGTATCGATTTATTGTCCAAGGAGATTACATTTATTCTGCTGTGTAATCTTTCTGGAATAATCCCGAATGTCATTATCGCTCGGTACGTCACAGTGCTGCTAGAGTGGGACGCAACACGGTTGTGAAACTCGATCCGTGCACCCTTAATGAAGATGACACACAAGTCTAGTTATGCCCAGGGCTCAGACACAGCCTTAAATAACCATTATGTAACACAGCATTCAAAACAAGAGGAACCGGTTGTAGTGAGGAAACTGCGCTCTCGTGAAACGCGCGTTCGTGCTGCCATTGCCATGAATTCTCGCAATAACGCTTCGTGTTTGCCCGGGATCAAACGGGTGGCTATTTTTGGAGGTACACATGGAAACGAAATGTCCGGTATTACGTTGGTAAATATGTGGATGAAGAATGCAGCCGAGACGGAAAGAAACGGACTGGTGACCAAGACTTTCATAAGCAATCCAAAAGCAGTGGAAAAATGCGTGAGGTACATCGACACAGATCTGAACCGCGCATTTACTCCTGCTAATATTAGGTAAATATCCCCTATCCCCGATATTTTTGTTGCGTTTATCATTTAATGCACAATACTTTGGCTAGTCTTTAACTTGGCGTACATGGAAAATACAGTGGTAGCCTACACACTTATACAGTATATTATAAAATTATAGTAATGTTATAAACAAGTTTGCTTAGTATGGTATAGGCCTATATTGTATTGTATTCGTGTAGGTAGCATATGTATTTGCTTTCTAAACTGTTGCAAAACTTTGATACTCTTGTAGGACGCGTTCTTACCGTTCGATTTTGTTAAATACGCACGCGTCACACTGTCGCGTCTCTGCGTTATTTGTGCCTCGCACAATGTTTTACAACCCCCGTTTCGAGACACTTGTATCTTCAGTCTACAGTATGCAAGGACACAAACAGATAAGTGAACCGATGAGCTGTTTCAGCCTGCTCGTGTCAGGAGGATACGCGTGATGTGCGTTAGCATGAGAGCTATTAACATTGCGTGATACGTAGCAAACGCGGATGTGTTGTTTTTGTACCTAGCCGACGTAAACTTGACGTCCGATTGAATAACAATAAATAATCCTTGGAGCAAAATATTTAAGTAAACAACGTTTTGATGGTGTTTGGATATTCGACATGGTTTTGACCAAATGTCCTGCAGGGTTAAGAATCTGAGCATTTTCCCTTTACATTATTTAGGCAAATAATACATTGTACAAGTAAGGGATAATGTAGAGGCAGCCGGTAGTTATCGGGAAATAAGCCCCGACAGTGTGATCAGGACCCGACGCGAAGCGGAGGGTCTTGTATCACACTGAAGGGGCTTATTTCCCGATAACTACCGGCTGACTCTACATTATCCCGCTTATTACACGGCTACTTGTCACATAAGAAAAAAAACTGGACATGAATATGAATTTGAAACATTTTATTGGCATATTTGTTTTAAATGAACATTTTTATCCTTCCGCGAAACTTTGCACAGATGCATAAAATGATCGTAATACCTTATTAAGATCCTCTGCTTCATACTTGTCTGTCTCCATTTTTTCTCTTTTAGTCAGTCTTTGAGAAGTTTTAATGCCCATTCTGTATTTTTTTTGTGTGTTGGCTTCGTAGCTGTCATGCTCTATTTTGTCAAGTTCAGTCTCAGTAAGCTGTCTGTGTCTTGTCGTGGTTGTCCAGTGTTTGTCACAAGATGGCGCCAAACAAACAGTAATCTTTATTGATCTTTATTGGCGCGGAGCGATCTTACTCGTAAAAGTAGTACCGGCTATGCGTTATTATTTTGGAGCGGTTATTATTCGAAAAGAACGAACCTGCAAATGTCTCAACTGACCAATCAGAATCAAGCATTCCAGAGAGCCGTGTAATAAATAGAAATGTACTATCAAAATGCACATAATTAGATCTACAGTATGCTTTAGTGTAAATACAGTGTGTAGGATAGCTTTAATGTCTCTGTCTTGCATCTAAACACAAAACAATACTAAAAACGCATTCACAACCACCAATGAATAAGAATAGATCAGATTTGAATGCAGAATGAAGGTCGGATACCTGAGATGCCCTGGTGAAATTAGCAATCTAATTGATGTTTGTAATTAAAATACAATTAGTCAGGAGAGTATGCATACATAGTGCTCAATGCAGACAGACATCAAGTTTATATAATGTGTGGCCATCACATGAGATGTTCACAGACTGAATGGATGCAAATGTGTCCTTTATTTTTGTCTTATTGATATTTTTTATTGTGTTTAATAAAGCATATGACTTTGTAAATATAAGCTACATTGTGTAATAGGAACTTCTCTGAAATGTTACCTTTGGCCTGACTCATACAAATGATTACTCAAGTTTCTAGTTTACATTAGTCAAGTAAGTAAATTATTTAGCATTATAAGTAAAAGCCAGCCATTCGCCGCCCTTTTAAAATAGTTAATAGCACTTCTGCTTATTAAATAATTTTGGCCCCAGTACCAGGTGCTTTAATGCTGAAGTGTGTAGGTTCTGTGCCATGAAATGCCAAAAATAATAATTATATTGAGACAGTTTTCCTGAACACTCTGCCAGCAGTCGGACAAACAGTCTCACTTCAATCTCACGGCCACGGGAATGCCTGTGTTGCTGTGTTTGGCTGGTGGGGTCATTCAAAGAAACAGAGCCAGTATTTTTGTAAATTCAGAGAATTTAACCAACAGAGAATTCAAGTCAAACTATTTTCATCTTACATTACAAGCGCTAAGATAAGTGTTAAAAATCACTGTATTCTAAAGATGAATTTTCGGAGGTTTAGCAGATTTCTGAGATCAACGTTCTGTTATTTATTTGTCATGTCTGTCAAAACGTAATTATTGTTGTTAATATTAAACAGAAACTTTCCATTCGCAGTGGTCCAGATACAGAAGGCCTGCCGTATGAAGTCCAGAGGGCTCGGGAAATCAATCAAATGTTTGGTCCCAAGGGAAGCTCGGATGCGTATGATGTCATCTTTGACCTTCACAACACCACCTCAAACATGGGCTCCACCCTCATTCTGGAAAGCTCAAAAGACCTCTTCACCCTTCAGATGGTACATTATATTAAGGTAAGAAATGCCAAAAGCAATGACATTAATTACTAATGTGCGATCTAGCTTCCATTAAATTTTTTTATATTAGTTATACAGTACTTACATTGTTATGCTCTTGTTGCATGTACTGTTTACTGGGAAATTTATAAAAGGATCTTGCAATGTTTTAAGTTTATAGTTTTATAGCATATAACAATAACACTATTGCTATTCCAAAACGCAATAAATCCATTTTGACTAATTTCGGTAAAAACGTGTTTTCTATACCAAGAAAGTGACAAGATGAAAACCACTATTTTCTGTTACGAACTTTCACATAGTATCTTTGGGTTATAATAACATAAAAAATTCTAATCCATAATTTGATTTTCAAATATTAATTACAAAAACTGATTATTTTTTACCGCAAAAATGCATTAAATAAAAAAGTTTTTTATAAATGCTATGAATCTATTTAATCAATTTACAAATGTCCATTCATGTTTGCCATGTTATATTCATCATTTAGTTCAGGGGTTTTCAAACTTTTTGTGTGTGTGGACCACTATTTGTAATCAAGAATTTTCGCGGACCACCTTATAATACTCATAATAAAATATGTCCTGAATTTATCTGCACCTCTAAATAGGTTTACTATCACTAAAACTATAACTGGTCATCACATCAGTACAACAGATTCTTAAAACATATTCTTAAAAAAATGTATTATTTTATATTTAATTTAGCCTTTACACGGACCACCTGCAGTACCCTCACGGACCACTAGTGGTCCGCGGACCACAGTTTGGGAATGGCCGATTTAGTTGACTAGTGGTATACAATGATTAAAAAATATAAACATTTATTGCATTAATCAAAACACTTACTTTGTCACATTCTGTTGTCATTGCTGCTGTCATCCTTGGGACGTTGTCGCTGAACTTTTTTGAGAACAATCAGCTGTAAAATGTTTTGGTCCTGCTCGATTTTCGTCGACTTCGAGTTAAATAATGGAATGTTTTTCATAAGATCCCCTGGGGTCCATGTGTTAGCATGACAGAAGCTTGATGCTGTCGGGAGAACAAGCAACAGCCGGCATTTTTCAGAGTGCCTCTTACGTAAATTATTCGATTTTAATGGCTTATGCTTCTTCCCCGTCGCAGAAAACCATCACAGGTTTATCAAAGCCATCAAAATTACAATTTTTTTTGTTTCTTTGTTGATCACGAAGTACAAAGTAGACGAGGAAAACTAGGATTCGGTGTGTATTCAACGCACCGCCATTGTTGTTTAAAATGCGTTTAATGGTGCGCTGTGATTTGTTGAGCGGATTTATTGCATTTTGCAGAGAAGGAGGACTGGCATTTATTACGTTTTGGAAAAAAAAGGTAGAAAACATGACAGAATAACACAGTGGATATCGGATTTGCATAAAATTAAGAATTTCCTTATTAATACTGACCTGATACAATCCTGATTTTGGCGGTAACTATATTTTTTTGTTTTGGAAACAAACGCTTCATTGATTCTTAGTTCCCATGTGAAACTTTTCAGTTAACATTTATCAATGAATTGTTTGCTTAAGCACGACAAAACTCATACGCGTTTTCACCTTTTTCAGAAGGCTATGGCTCCGCACACCTGCTCAGTGCTGTTAAATGAGCACCCACAGCTGAAATATTCAACCACACGTTCTGTTGCCAAACACCCTGTTGGTAAGTACAAAGTCCTGAAAGATTAACAGCATAAACTTGACTTGCTAAATTAAGTTTAATATTACATCTATAAGTTAAAGTATGTTCAGGAATAAAGTCTAGATTTAAAGATTTTAGGTCACGTGATTGTTTGTTAGCCCAAAGCACATTTGTAATATGTTGTTTACCAATTTTAGTTTTATACATGTAAGATTATATAGATGTTTTCTTGACGGTAAATTGGTTACATTTTAGCTTTGATATATTTACAACAGGTTTAATTTTCAGATTAATTCATATTTAAAGATCAAGTAAATATTTTGTAACCTGTAAACATGTAGTGTGTCTCAGTGACATAACAGCAGAGAACATATAAGACACATGAATATTAATAAGTGCAACATGATGAGATGCTTCAGCAAGAGTTCCCAGCAATGCTAATTAATATTCATTAAAAAATATCACTTAAGTTACTTCACACTATAGCTTTGAGTTAGTATTGACAAAACTGCACTATTTGTTGAAACATATTTACCTATGACTGAATATGATTTACATTGATATTTTATGGATTGCAGGTGTTGAGGTGGGCCCTCAGCCACAGGGGGTTTTGCGGAGCAATGTGTTTGAGTCCATGCGGATGATAATAAAGCATGCACTGGACTTCATTGAGCTCTTCAATAGTGGTAAGGTCAATGGAAGTTAACCACAGATCAGATTGATTACAAAAATACAATCTGGAATGTGTTCCTATAAAGAGATTTCAAAGGCAAGAGGCAACATTGATTGTGAGGCATGATGCACAAATTATGAAAAATTTGGATATGGGGTCTCTCATTTCAATGCTTTATTTGTATATGCTTTGTGTACTATTATTTAAATAATATGTTTTAGCTTGGCATTTTAGACGATTTCAAATACCTACTAGTTTTTCAAGCATTCATAGCTTCCTCTTTTTCCTCCTGCTTGTGTACTATGGAAAATTTTCAATGAGAATGTCACGTGTACTTTCAGACTAACATGAATACACATTCGCCTTGTTTCACATTGGGCAGGAACATGTTCAACTGGGCTAGTTCCTCTTCTGTTTTGTGACTTGAATACTTGTTGGCTAGCTGGTCAGTTTCCATGCCATTAGTAGTTTCCTGGCTTTTTAGTCTCACATTGTGCGCAGGGGCCACATTGTTGCGGATGAATAAGAGGTCTACTCGGGTCCAAAGAAATGTACCCGACCCGAAATGACCCGAATCGCTTTTTGCATACGACGTGCATAAATAGTTTTTTTAAAGAGTAACTAAACCCCTGGTCAGAGCCTGACTCCACCCACTGCAATATTTGAAAAATGCAAGAAAAGTGGGCAGATCCCAATGGAGATAGAGGGGACGAACTAAGTGTGTGGTTAGATTGTAACAAGGGCGTGGTGAGCTTGAACCTGCTTACGTCACAAGTTATTTCTTGGACCCAACATCCAATAGGAAAATTCAACTGCATTAGCCACCGTTCAACCTGAAGAGGGCAGCAATCAGACGTTTTTACACCATATATTGTAGTATTGAAACACTTTATACCCAAATGTCAAAAAACTTACTAAAATCAATGAACAGCACTTATAAAGCATAATTCTTACAGATCATTAACTAAAAAAAGTTGGTTTAGGGTTTAGTTACTCTTTAAAGACTCGAGACAAACCCGACAGAATTAACCTACCGCCAACCACACAATATCTCAAGATCTTTTGACAAACAGGGAGGGGGATTGGAAAAGGACTTGATGTACACACGTGAGAGTTCGGGTATTCTTGGGTCCGTTCTGCAAAAATATATTAATTTAAAATGTTCAGAGGGCGCTAATATTATATCTGACTCGTGTCTGAGGCACACAGGTATAACTTTTAGACCAAGACCTGCTTGGGTCGGACCCTGGGTTTTCGGATCTAAGTAGACTCGTGAAGACCTCTAGGTTGGACATCTTATTGTAAGCATTTAAGCATGTTTTCTGTTCAGCGATGTTTACGACCACATCAATATAATTAAATTTTATTTATTATTTCATTTAAAATGTAAAAATTAGAGCAAAATGATAGAGTCCAGTTAAGTCTTAATTTAAAAATTATTTAAATGAGGCCGTGGCATTGAGAAACATTGTGCAATCAATAAATGCAATATTGCAATATGAAATCATTTTTAATGATATAATTGATGAGCTAGTAGTTTTAAAAACTATTATTTTATTTTTATATTTGTTTATTTTACTTACATCCGTTGGTCTGACCTGAGACCCTAGCGGGTTCGGGTCGAAAAGTTTCACGTGTGCCTCGGACACAGGTTGTGTAAAATATTAGCTGCCTCTGGTAATTTAAAATTAATGTGTTTTTGCTGAACGGACCCAAGAAGACCTGAACCATCTCCTTTTAATACAAAGACACACTTGCGACATCGTGTGGCTGGCGGTAGGTTACTTTTTGTTCTGTCAATCAATCAATTTTGAATGTACATTTTAGCGGTGACCTTGGTGTCATCGTCAGATAACAAAGGAAAATAAATGGAGCAGTGGGTCAAAATGGTTGCAAAACCCACCAGGGTTTCTTTCTGTCTGACTGGTGCGTGTGGGGCTGCTGACTTGCACACACGTCGGTGCCATTTACATTCAGGTCCAATCCGGTTAAAAATTTCCCTCTGGATCTCCGTTTTTTTGTCTCAGGTCGGGTCTTTCTTTAAAAAAAATATTGATGGACCTTTGGTTGGGTTAAAAGTGATTTGGGTAATTTTGGGTCGGGTACATTTCTTTGGACCCGAGAAGGCCTCTACTGTGAACTAAGCCTTTGGTTGCAATTCACAGGGTTACCGCTAGATGTTGCTAGAAATCTACACAGTGGACCTTTAACCTCCTAATGTGGGATTCACACCGGATGCGGAAGAGGCGGCAAGCGCGAGTGATTTACATGTTAAGTCAATGCAAAGACTTGAATAGGCATCCTGTGGCACGATACGCGCAAATGGCACAGTACGAATTAAGCGTTGCTGAGGGAAACGCGCAAGTTGAAAAATCTGAACTTTGTGGTAACCAATAAGGATCTTGCTCTAATAGTCATGTGATTACAGGGAGTGAATAGAGTCGCAGAAGCCCCTAACATGACGCGAATTTCTGCGTGAATGTCTCGAATAACTAGAATTTCACGCGCGGCTTTCATGCACGAATGATGCGAGTAAACTCAAAGGGCCCTATCTTGCACTCAGCGCAATTGACATTGTCAGTGACGCATGTATCATTCGTATTTTGCACCGGCGCACAGCGGGTTTTGTTTTTTTGCGGGTTTAGGGAATGAACTTGCGCTCCCTGGGCGGTTCAGCGCAAAAAAAGGAGGCGTGTTTCGGCGCAAACCATCCCTGATGCTATTTTGCAGTTTGAAAAAACAATTGCGCCACTGACCAAAAAAAACTAGTCTAAAGTCAGTGGCGCGTTGCGCGTGGTTCATTATGCTATTTTAAGGGCGCATGCTTGACCATAATGTATA
Source organism: Misgurnus mizolepis (assembly GCA_025389145.1). NCBI lineage: Eukaryota > Metazoa > Chordata > Actinopteri > Cypriniformes > Cobitidae > Misgurnus > Misgurnus mizolepis. Next base: position 5,361,819 of record JAIFKI010000003.1, read on the forward strand.
GCGTGCACAACAGCGCCCAAGATCCTCCCACAAAGTCACTTGCGCTTCGCACTTGCGTTTCAGATCGTTAAAATAGGGCCCAAGATGTTCAAGTGTCCAACTACGCGCGAATAGCACGTTTTTGCCGCCTCTACCGTGGCTGGTGTGAACGCCACATAAGACCTGGGGTCTCATTTATAAACTGTGCGTAGGATCTTTGCTAAAAGTTTACGTGCGCCCAAAAGCCAAAAATGGCGTATGCCAAAAAATATTGAGACTTATAAAACAAAGCAATGTTTCTTTATAAATCACAGATCATTTGCAAGTGTGGGTATATAAATCATCCTCAGATCCCACCATGCAAGCCCATTCTCCAATAAAGTTTGTTTTTTATAGATCACAAACTTTGCGTGGGAACTGGCGTGCGCAGTTTCCAGTCCCATTTTGTGCGTACGCACGCTTTATAAATGAGACCCCTGGTGTGTCGACATCACATTTTTTGTTGTTTGCACCATAATACTTAATTCTGTGTAAGTGGAACCTGTTGTAAACAAACGTGGAGAATGACACTGCTTCATGTTCTAGGAAAAATATTTGGTTATTATATTTATTGGTTCTTCCTAACCCCAAATAGCTGGAAGAAATCTAAAATGCAAGCCAAACCAAAGCTCGGGTGTATCATAAAAAATACATTTATGAAAGAAATGGAAAAAGTGTGCTTTATCCATTTCCCCTGTAAAAAAGTCTTGGAGAGAAAATCAAAATGTACATTCAAAACAGGATATTATGTCAGAGATTTCCCCCGTAAACGTGTGTCATGTTGCAGACCAGATTATAGCTACGCTCTTAAGATGCTGTTTAATGCACCACATGAGCACTAAGGAAGTGATCATCCCTACTGAAAAATCCAGCTAAGACCAGCATAAGCTGGTGAGCTGGTTTTAGCTGGTCTCCCAGCTTGGTTTTAGCTGGTTTTGCTGGTGTAGCAAGCTGTTTTGCTGGTGTAGCAAGCTGGTCTAGCTGTGTTTTGGTCACTTTTTAAGCTGGTCTAGCTGGACTTAGCTGGTGAGGCTGGAAGACCAGCTGACCCACCAGCATGAACAGCTTTGCCAGACTGGAAGGACCATCTTAAACCAGCTAGTTCCACTTTAAACCAGCTAAAACCTGCTACCTAAGCTATAACTAGCTTATGCTGATATTTCCAAAAAACCTTTCTATGTCAAACTTTAGATATGTTGAAATATTTAGAGACTGTAACAGTAAAGAATGTGAAAAACAAAAGTTACACAAGTGGAAAGACCACAGCTTCAAGCTATTTACATAATTTTTGCTTTTATAACAAAACTTGAAAAAAAAATCAACATGAAATGCCCAGCTGAATCCACCACCTACTCTATGAACCAAAGCTGAAACAACACAATATGACCACCATAACATAATAAACATGTTTTTATATTCATTTACAAGAGATGCCTTTATATACTGTAAGCCCCTGAATAATAACACATGTGGTCAAATCTATCCCATTTCTCATGAATTTCTGCTCTCTTTGACATTGTGTGTCATAGGTGTCGAGTTTCCTACATGTACAGTGGAAGTCTTCAGAGTTCGGGAAAGTATGGATTACCCCAGAGACACCAATGGCAACATTACAGCTATGGTTCATCCTCATCTACAGGTATTGTAATAGAAACAATGAAGGAAATGGAGAGAAATGTACAGGGGGAAAAATATATATTAAAGTATACAAGTTGAGTCATAATAAGTATACAAGTTGAGTCATAATAAATGTTCTCTCTCTCTTGTTCTCTCGTTCTCTCTCTCTCTCTCTCTCTCTCTCTCTCTCTCTCTCTCTCTCTCTCTCTCTCTCTTACTAGGATTGCGACTGGGAACCTTTAAACCGGGGTGACCCTATGTTCCTAACTTTCGATGGAAGAACAATCCCCTTTGAAGGTGCCAGCACTGTGTTCCCTACGTTCATTAATGAGGCCGCCTACTACGAGAAAATGCAAGCGTTCATGACCACCTATAGAGAAATATTAGCTGTTAATGCTGTCAGAAAAGCATAGTGTTAAACATGTTTTGTTTTCCTTTTAAATTCACTGTGGCACCTACAAGGTACTACCAAATTTGAACCACATTCAATGGTACAAACCCTGTCACTAGGATGTTACCCTTTAAAATGTCCTAATATATTTGGTACCAATATGTACCTTTAAGCTACTAATATGAAACTTGTATGCAGAAGGGTGCACCCCAGTGATGGCTTCTGTGCCTTTGTTTCTGTGAGTGCATAATAGTTTATTTTTAAAAACTGTGAATGTTTTTTTTTTTTTTTTTTTTAGTTTTTTTTTAACATTCTTAGAAAAACTTTTGTACTAAAAATGTTCTATAAAGTACTTCAATATATAAATATATAATGAAAAAATTATTTTTAGATTAATATATATATATATATATACATTAGGCCAACCTATGGCACGTTGTATCTCAGGAAAAGTCTTCACTGCCCTTGAGTAAAAAAAATCGTTGTTGCCTTAAATTCTTGTCAAGAGAAATAAGTGTCATAAAAATTTAAGGCAGCAAATATTTTTTTACTGTGTGTGATTCACTGTTGACTCAAATACTGACCTAAAACAGCCTTACAAACAAAGTAACCTCCCGGCAATGTGTTTATACGTCCGTTTCTTGAAGAGTGAATCATTGTCTAAACTCTACAGTTGTGTTTGTTTCTTTTCCTAAGTTCCTGATTTGATCTTTTCTTCAGTTATGCAACCTGATCATTGCCTTAACAGATAAGAGTCTGATAAGAAAGCATCGAGTTGGCAGGGTAATCATATAGTAACATTGAGTACTGTACAGTAAAATGGTTTGAATAATATTGAGCAATACTGTAGTAGTTGTATTTGATGGTGCATATTGCTGGATATTTTCGAAAACATCAAACTTATGGGAAAAGTATGATCTTGTGTGAAAAATGTGTGATGTTTTTGTTTTGTGACGTATATAGATCGTCTAGATTGTTGAAAAGCCAGTGTGTGTGTGTATTGTACTGTATTTTGAAAAAGTGTGCTAATAATAATAATAATAATGTTTCCATCTATGCAAGAAATAATATATTCACTTTATGTGGAAAGGATGTTTTAATTTATTTTCAATTGAAGAAAAATGCTCTAAAAGTCCAGATGCTATTGATTGATGTTCAGTGTTGTTTAAATGTGCTTGTATGTTAATGTAATGAAATGGATTATACGTGTTTATAGTCGTGATTGTCTTTATTAGATTCATGAATCATTTCAGCAATGTTAAAGCAATATTGAAATGTGTCTCTCCTGAGTTAAAAATCAACTTTTTGCACTATTTAATTAAAACTCATGCCTATTAAAGGAGTAGTTCATTTAAAAAATATATATTTTGTCATTATTTACACACTTTCATGTTGGTTTTAATGTAACACATTGGAACACAATAGGAAATACATTGTTGTTCTTAACCATTCAAACTGCATGATCAGTGTAGATTATTATTATTTTGTCTGCTAATGTAAATGGCTTATTTACTGTAGCTTCTGAATGGCAAACCTATCATCCTGTTTAAAAGTTTACACACCCCTGGTTCTTAATGTATCGTGTGTTTTTTTGAGCATCAATTGATGTTTGCTTTTGTAACAGTTGCAAGAGTTTCTCAAATGTTACAATCAATGTTAGAAAGTGCTAAAATATGCATGTGCAGGAGCTGGAAGATTTTCCACAGTTCCCACTTCAGAAATAAACCCATCTCCCTCCACCTTAATTCCCCAAAATCATGTTACAGGACTTGACTTTAATATAAATGCACAGTCCCAGTCATTTAATGATAGAGGGCTTTGGGCAAAAATGCAACCAAGATGCATAAAAACGCCTTCAATGAGTTAATCGTAAACAACAGCATGCAGATGCAAATAGGAGATTCATTGTAATGTAAAGTGTGACTTATTATTATATAGCAGAAGTGAGTTATTAACTGTTTCAGTGTTGTTTGTCTTTCTTTATGTTATTTGCAGTTTGAAGAATCACTTTTTCATTAATGCATGGAACAGCAATTTAATAATTCATAAGTTTCTCATTTTGATAATTTGTTGTGCAAAAACATTGTTTTTAAATGTATTCTAATCTAAATTTGTGCAATTACATTAATCTCATCATTTTGTATATAAATGTATCATATAAAATTGCCCACCCAGGATATCCAGGATGCCCACCCTTTTAAAGCTGGCAAGAAAAATACACAAAAATAATCCATGATTCTCCAGATAAAATTCCACAGCAAGAATCATAGATGTAAAGTAAACTTTTAAACTAGGTTATTTTCAGCTATTATACTGTGTTATGGACTATATGTAAACATCATGGGGCGGTTTTCCGAACAGGGCTTATCCCAGTCCCAGACTAAAATGCATGTGTACGCTGCTTTAATTTAAAAACACGTTGTCTAATTTTAACATACCGTATATCGGTGACATTGTTTTGTCTCAAGATGCACAGTGTAGTGTTTTTTGTAAGGTATGTTCGTAAAAACTTCTTAAATGACCTATTATAAATAAGGCCTAGTCCTGGACTAACCTAAACCCTGTCTGGGTAAAATACATAAATTTATTTTATTTTATTAGTTTATTTACGAAAATATGTTTTGTACAAGAGTTAGCAAAAACTAAGTTCAATCTGCAGTCCCCTGTCAGGGACACAAAATATTAAAACATTACAATACGAATAACTGTCAAGTACAATCAATATTACGGTAGTTAAAAATACTAGTCAATATTAGTTCAGGGCAATACTAAATTAAAAACAAAGTGCAATTTGTATGATCCTTTAACTTTTTTGCAAGGAGGTTGTAAACTTTTGAGCTCATATGTGTATGATTGGAACAACTCATGGGTGAGTAAATAATGACAAATATTTTCTTTTAGATAAACCATTTCTCCAAGTCTGGTGTTTAAAAGGCCGACCACTGGAGGGCAGCACACGATCATTAAACATGAGGAAATAATTACAACCTTTTACCTTTGATGTAAAGATAGACATAAAATATTACCATTTAAATATCGTTTCACCATATGCAGGATCCCTAAATGCATGCCCTGTATTTGGTCTAAATCGCCTTTGCTTGCATGAATAATGAAATAAGAAGCAAAACATGAATAAATGCTATAAAATAATATTTGTTATTAGAAAACAAAGCTTCTCTAAGTCAACTGAAGTCAAGTCAGATGAATTTGTACAATAAAATATTTTATTTTTGCATGTCTCATTACAGGACACTCACTTACGACAGATATTGAAATACTATGCATTGCGCATTTCACATGCATGTCCTCTCTTTTGTTCCCAACTTAAATTGATCAGTTTTTTATATTTTGTAGTGCAAATCACCCTGGTAACTGAACCAAGATATCTATAATGCAGTAACCAGTATACTATTAAGCCAATTGCTTTTATTTATATGACTTGAGTCCAAAAGTATTAGTAATCCAACAGAAGACATTATAATTCTTTCTCAATTGAAATATTGTGCTAACCTTTCATATAATATTACATGCAAAACAAGTCTGACTGTATTACAGAGGACTGTCTTTCTTTGGCTGTTATTCAAGGTCTGAGTGAAATGCATTGATGCGTATCAAATAAAGCATGATCTAATCAGGTCTTCAGTTTCGGTTCAGTGTGATGCCAGTTTTTTCTGTCTGGCGAATTTAGTGTATCTAAAATAACTGATAATTGTTGGATAAACCACAATGTATGACTTTATAGATAACTATGTGAACAGAAAGGTTGTTTAGATGTTAAATGTTGTTTTATTGAACCATTCAGCCAAAAATGGTTCTTATGGCATCGTGAAGCACCTTTATTTGTAAGAGCTGAAGAGAGAATAAGATGATCTGCCTGTCAGATGTTTGACTCAATTAGCATCAATAAATCTCCTCTTTCTCATGTAACACAAGATATGCTTTGTAATATGCTCAAAAGACTTTTATAGATAGAAAGCACTAGTTCACACAAAAAAATCATAATTTTCTCACCCTCATGTTGTCCTTAACATTTTCTTTATTCTGTTGAACTCTTTAATTGTGGTGACAATAACAAGCTTGAAGTTAAAGGAAAACACCACCGTTTTTCAATATTTCTTTGTTCTCACCACAACTTGGACAAATGAATACATACCTATCTTTTTTCAATGCGTGCACTTTATCTTTGTACAGCGCCTCATGAATGTGTTAGCATTTAGCCTAGCCCCATTCATTCCTTTGGATCCAAACAGTGATGAATTTAGAAGTCACCAAACACTTCCATGTTTTCCCAATTTAAAGACTCTTACATGAGTAGTTACAAAAGTAAGTATGGTAGCACAAAATAAAACTTATTTTTTTTAAGCAATAAAAAAATGAGAACTATAATATGTGGTGGAAGAGCACTTAGTTTGCAACACTTCGACCTCGGTAGTAATGTGGTGAAGGTAATTTATTAATTTGTGACAAGAGTATGCAGCAAACCGTTGACACCTAGTGGCCATTGTTGGTAAAACCACACAATGTGTGACACAAACCTCCTTTTTTGTGATTTTAAAGAGAACCTATTTCATGGCTAAAACGTTATTTTGTGGATAATACAATGTTCCTGCGGTTTATGGTTAAAAAAACATTATTTTCCACATACCGTACATTTTTGTAGCTTCGGATTTCACCCTCTTCCTGAAATGCATGGATTTGAAAAGCTCTGTGTTCCTGATTGGCCAGCTGATCAGTACGTTGTGATTGGCCTGAATACCTCTGATGTCAGCCGGAAATGTGACGCTCCTTACCATGTTTGAAAGATTCGGTCACAATGCAATGCTAACAGGAGTTAACTTACAGGCTGTGAGTCCGAAGCGAGAGGAATTATAATAATGTCGATCTTGTCTACATCACCAAATCCCAGGAAGTAAACTGTTGCCTACAATCCATGTGTTTGTTGTAGTCCAAGAATAGAGATTTACGTTGAAGACGATAACTCGCGTCATCATTTACTTTGGGGTTTGTACCCTGTTGCATTTGGTAAACATGTACTAATACACACTTACACACCAAAGGTAAAAACCTGAATTGGACCATTGGTGCTCTTTGACATGAAATTCAGAGCTAATTTAGACTTATGTCTATTTTATATCTTTTATTTCTGGTGTCAAACATAATTGTATGTATACAATATTACTTTATTGCATTATTTTTATTTATTAAAGTAAATGTAAACTGTAAATGTAATATGTTCACGTCCAGACACGTTTTTTTCAGTGTCTTCTTTAAATAAAGACCAAGATTAGGCTTTTAGTCCAAAAAATGCCAGAGTTATATAAATGTGAAGGTGTCCTTCACCTCCCCCCCATATCAAAATGGCTGCACATGGTAAGGGGTTAAAGAGCATCTTGTGCTTTATTATAGGCAACCGTTTTTCAATTTGAAAAGTGACATAGAAATAGAACAAAATTGTTAAGTTTTCTTATTTATTTTACAGCATACAATTTCTAAAACTTTTATTTTATATCATAGATTTTGTTTTTAAGTTTTGGATCACACTATCACTATAGACGGTTTCATCAGTCGCATGTGCGTTGTCGCGGTTAAGCGTCTGGTCAAAACTTAACTTCCGGTTTCAGGTTTTTTTTAATGGTCTGACTAGTTGCTAAACTGAACTCTTGAACAAATCCTCATTGAAAATAAATTTTTTTTTGGATTTGCTAAGAAATCTACGTGTTGATTATGCTTGTTATACAAATGAACTACTTTAAAATTACTTTGTTGTTATTTTTTCTTATCAGAGTTAACAGAAGTTACGTGATGACCACAAAAGCCGCTTGTTACTGCATGAAACCGTCTATACATAAACTCCTTTTTAAAGCACTGAATGTCCCACACAACTACTTTTTATAAAGGGTTGAAGTAGGAACACAGCAAAAATTGAGATCCAATAATGCAAAAACTCATGAAATATTAAGATGTATTCCTGTAATGCCTAACTCAAGCATTTGAATGTCTGGTACTAATGCATGAACATACATGTGTAAAGGCTCTTACAGTCTTGTGTTATCCTGTGTTTAGTGGGTAGAGCTTTGTGTTAACAGTCCAAAGGTCATGGCTTCAATTTCCAAGGAACAAATGTATTTATCAAATGTGTATGCACTGCATGCACGAAATGAAATTTCTAACTCTGATGTGAATTCTTACTAGATGCACCCAAATTTCAGCGAGTTTAATGTTAAAATTTTAGCAGTTGCTTCAAAAGAAAAAAAGATATAGCATTTGGTCTACCTCCATCATTGATCCATGCAGCAGATCTTAACCCATCTCCAATGTGATCTGGGGCTATCAGTACACACATCTCTCATCTTTAGTTTCTCACAGAACTGCTGGAGCCCAGCCAGTTGAGTTCTCCAGCGACATGATGATACCCATATCGAGTTTGTCCTCTGATGCTTTGCTAATAGCATTGACACCGGGGTGAGAAGTGGAATGCGAATAAAGAATGAGTCCTGGCAGGAGATGGACCATGAATTACTCAATTTGGGATAAAAGTCTTACCTCAAATGTACTTTAGGATCCTTTAATAAAATAGAGTGAAATTTGATGATACTCGATATATGCACGAATAGCCAGACTCTTCCTGCACAATACAGTGCAATAGTCACACTTTACCTGCAGATTATACAATATAAAATTAATAATCAAATTGTGCATCTTGCTAGTAGAACTCAACAAATAATTTAGGATTAAGATCAAGATGCTAAAACATATAATAGAATTCTTATAATTTAATGATATCAAAACATCCTAAAAAATAATAATATATAAAGGTATTTATATACAGTACACATAATACAGTATATATAATATAGATAGAGCCCCAAAAACAGATGTCACTTATAATAATATTAATAATATTAATAATAATAATAATAATAATAATAATAAAAGTAATAACGATAATGATGATTTTTCATTTTTATTTTATTTCTATACTTCATCAAAATGTATGTTTTGACAATAGGCTATTTGTTTTCTTTGATTTATGTTAATCAGTGTTTGCTTGTAATAATAAAAAAACTTGAAAATAATGAAAATAAATTGAAATAAATTTAAAATAATAATAATAATAATAATAGTTGCATTCAGAATATATGCATCAGAATCAAAATAGTATTTTAAAATTTTCTGTAGGCCTACTTCTTTAATGGGCAACTGTTTTATGACAATCTTTTTGGGGATCTTTCAGTTTACTCTGCAAAACTCTTTGTTAATAAAGATTTTTTTTTAAATGTACTTTTTTGTATTTTTAATGTTTATTCTATTCAGAATTATTGTATGTTATACTTTTTAACAATTGTTGTTATTTGATCCTCTTCATAATTCGTCTTATTAGATTCAGCTTTGTGTTGCTTTATTTGTTGCTACTTCTATGTAAATCTGCACTTTTGTTGTTTAACTTTATATAACGTATTTTACTTTTTTCATGTGTAATAATCTGATGCATATTTACTCAACAGGTGGGGCTTTAATGATGTGTAATACAGCAACCACAGGATTGTGCACGTCTGAATCTGAAAGGCCGGCGAATCTGATTGGCTCCGTGTCCGGGTGACGTCAAAACTTTCCAATGTAGCGGAAGCCGAAAGTTTTTTCAGTTGTAAAATGATCTCTCGTGCGTGTGGATATGCAGTGCGCGATGCGTGAAAGTCAAAATGATCGCAGGAAATTAATACGGTGAGCCCGAGCCGTTACAGAGCATCCGAAACATATTTACTGACTTTTCCCTCTATATTGGATTACATACTGTAGCGCGTGAGAATGTGGGAACAGGAGGAATTCGAGAAGCATTGGAAAAACGAGTTTCCAGAAGGCGAGGTGCCTGTGATGAACCTCAGCTCGGTGGAGGACATAGAAACCGAGCTGGAGAAATGCAAAGCCAACCTGAAGAAGTTACAGCAGGCGCTGTCTGAGGAAAAGTTCAAGGTGATTTACCTGCAGGCCACCATCGCTCAGAAAAAGAAAAGTTACGACCATAGATGGGTTAACAATCCGGAGGACGAGAGTTTAGAGAGGGGCAACACTAGCATAACAGCCCCTGCAAGTAAATGCGTCGATGGGTCCCATCATGACGTGCTTAAAGGCAGTAAGACAGGTAAGCCCATTCTCGTACCCCCTCGCAAAAAGCCCGGGGATGTCCAAGAAGAACATACACCGGATCGTGACGTCTCTCAGCCGGACGGTAAACTCGTTGTCGAGCGACGGGACAGCGACAGCGACCACGACTACGAAGACGAGGCACTAAACGAGAACTTCTTGCAAAAAAATATTGTTAATCCCAAAAGCAAAGTCCAGGATTGTCGTCGGGGGAACCCCCTGATCCGTATAAATCGAGATTTGGACTCTGATGATGGGAGAATGTCTCCCTCACTGGCGCTTCGCGGCTTTCACGGCTCCGGACGCAGCACACCTGACAGGCGCAGTGATGGATACTTGAGCTCCGACCATGACGACTCTTCTTCCGTAGGTAGGACACACTTTTAACTTTCAATAAACCCACACAGCTGTTGTTGTGTTGCAATGTTACTTTCAGCAGGAATGTGAGCTGAGACCGGTTGTCATTTAGGCATATCAGATCGTCAGTTATGCTTGTGACAATGCCGCGGTTATTGCTTAATGACTTTTCATTACTGGATTTTCCCGATATGAGTTGTTTCATGCAGTACCTTTGTTAGTGACATTTTTTCAGGTTCCCCTATGTAGGCTATGTGCGTCAGTAGCATGTGACACTCTATGATGTTTTGGACTTTTTAGCTTCTTGGCATGCCTCATTATTTCAAACCAAGTGACACTTTAATTAAGTGTCCTCACAAAATGTTTTTGGCGTGATGTTTTTTAGGTTTGTTTTAAACCTAACCTTTTCACATCAAATATAATAATAAAATGCTCATAATGTGATAAACTACTGAAAGGTCACGTGATCCAAGTACTTGATTTTATACATCTAGTAAAATATCCTAGGGGGCAGCTGGTTAAAAGAAATTGCAATTTTTGTGAAAAACTGGTAGTTTTTAGATAATGTCTTGCAGATGTTACTTGTTTTAACTTTTTTTTTATATATAAAAAAAATGATGATAATTTACTCACCCCCATTCCATATCATCCAAGATTTTTATGTCTTTCTTTGTTCAGTGGAGAAGAAATTAAAGGTACACTACACCCATTTGCATTAAAGGAATATTCAATTTTCTTAAAAGAAAAATCCAGATAATTTACTTACCACCATGTCATCCAAAATGTTGATGTCTTTCTTTGTTCAGTCCAGAAGAAATTATGTTTTTTGAGGAAAACATTGCAGGATTTTTCTCATTTTAATGGACTTTAATAGAGCCCAACATTTAATACTTAACTCAACACTTAACAGTTTTTTTCAACGGAGTTTCAAAGGTCTATAAACGATCCCAAACGAGGCATAAGGGTCTTATCTAGCAATACGATTGTCATTTTTGACAAGAAAAAAAAAATGTACTTTTAAACCACAACTTTTCATGTAGGTCCGGTCCAGCGCGACCTAACGTAAATGCGTAGTGACATAGGGAGGTCACGTGTTACATATATAAAACTCACATTTGCGGACCATTTTAAACAATAAACTGCCACAAAGACATTAATTAGTATCAGTTGAGATACAGCAACGTAGGAACGGTCCTCTTCCAACACATTTGTAAACACTTGGGCGGAGTTTTGCATTCGTCCTCTGTGACCTCTTGACGTCATGACGTATTGCGTGGGGTCAGCTGGCGCATCACGACTGGATCTACATGACGAGAAGTTGTGGTTTAAAAGTGTATATTTGTTATTTTTATTGTCAAAAATGACATTCGTTTTGCTAGATAAGACCGTTATGCCTTGTTTGGGATCGTTTAGAGTCCTTTGAAACTCCGTTGAAAAAAAAACTTTAAGTGTTGAGTTAAGTATTAAATGTTGGGCTCTATTAAAGTCCATTAAAATTAGAAAAATCCTGCAATGTTTTCCTCAAAAAACATAATTTCTTCTCGACTGAACAAAGAAAGACATCAACATTTTGGATGACATGGTGGTGAGTAAATTATCTGAATTTTTCTTTTAAGAAAATTGACTAATCCTTTAAGCTTTGTATGGTTAGAACCCCAGTCATGTTTTTGAATGGTCATGCATCATTTCCTCAGTTTCCGCTGAGACAGGAAAAATACAGATTTCAGTGTTGCACTTCCTTCTTTCAATGATGTAAAAATCATAATTTTGCATCATTGAAAGCAGGAAGTCCAATATCTTTGTTGAGGGTGTGAGACTACAAACACCCCTTTTCTCGGTCAAATAGGCACCAAATTCAAAATGTATGTTAAATTTCGACTACAAATATGACGCACTTTCAAGATTAATGTTTCTACGGGTGAAATGCTCCTTTAAGTTTTTTGAGGAAAACATTCCAGGACTTTTCTCCATATTTAGTGGACCTTAACAGTAAACTTTACAGTTTCAATTCAGTTTAAATTAATGATAGACAGATGTATTGCAGAGGCGGATATATCGGCCAGTATTTGGATTTTTTTTATTATCAGCATCATCCAATAAATCTTTTCTATGGGCCAGTAAATTTCTCTATTATTTAAATTTGTTGTTTGTAATGAAAAGACAATCTGTGTCACTCAATGTAAAGCCAAAGTCTGACAGACAGTAAAATGACCAATCATTATTCAATTTTTAACATTACATTATGTTTTGTCACACACAACACCACACTCGTTCAACACACTTACTCAAACAGTACCGTGAGATGTCAGATTTATATATTTATATGTTATGCATAACAAATGTTTATGTAGTTTTACCAATTTTCTGTTTCTCTCTTTTTTACTGTAATTACATTTGTGTTATATCGGTCTCATATCACATATCAGCCATTTCGCTGTATTGGCCATACAGCTTTCTTAATATCGGTATTGGCCATAAAAAAACCATATTGGTCGACCACTAGTTTCAAAGCACCTTCAAAGGGCTCTAAACGATTCCAACCAAGGCATATGGGTCTTATCTAGTGAAATGATCATCATTTTCACCAACAAAAATAAAACATATATACTTTTAAACCACAACTTCTTGTTTTGCACTAGCCTTGATGCGCCAGTGTGACTTTACGTATTACATAATCACGTCGAAAGGTCACGCATGACGTATGCGAAACTACCGCTCCAGTGAGGAGATAAGGGACCGTTTCGACGTTGTTGACCATTTCTGAATGGCCTGAGACTGGGATTAAGCAGATTTGAAGGGAAAGTATTCAATTTATGTAAAACACGTGAGGAGATAGAGGACCATTTTGACGTTGTTGTATGTGGAATGAAACTGATGAATATAAAATGGTCCACAAGTGTGTGTTTCACGTAACGTGTGACCTTTTGACATGATTACGTAATACATAAGGTCACGCATTACACTGCTGGTGCGCATTATGTATTTCAAAATGCTTTGTTTTCTTCAAAACATTGTTCTGCTATTTCACATATAGTGTCTTCATAGCATATTTTACATTATTTCAAAATTGAGGGGTCCTTCAGTAAGTAGGCCCAAACTGAACAGACCTTTATGACGAGCTCTAATGCAAAACCCTCTAAGTGCGTCTGACATGTTTTCAAGTAAATTAGCATTTTTTATCAGACTCTGAATGGATTCTGCCAAAAAAACCTGAATTTCTGAATGGCCTGAGACTGGGATTAAGCAGATTTGAAGTGAAAGTATTAAATTAATGTATAACACGTGAGGAGATAAAGGACCATTTCGACGTTGTTTTATGTGGTTGTGGAATGAAACTAATTAATTTATGAAATGGTCCACAAGTGTGTGTTTCACATGTAACGTGTGACCTTGTGACATGATTACGTAATACATAATGTCGCGCTGACGCATCACACTGCTGGTGCGCATTATGTATTTCAAAATGCTTTTTTTTTTTAAACATTGTTCTGCTATTTCACATATAGTGCCTTCATGCACATTTTACATTATTTCGAAATTGAAAGGTCTTACAGTAAGTATGCCCAAACTGAACAGACCTTTATGAAGAGCTCCAATGCAAAACCCTCTAAGTGCGTCTGACATGTTTTCTAGTAAATTAGCATTTTTTTTGGTCAGACTCTAAATGGATTTTTCCAACTAACTGGTATTTCTGAATGGCCTGAGATTGGGATTAAGCAGATTTAAAGTGAAAGTATTTATTCTGAAGTTGTTGTATGTGGAATGAAACAAATTAATATCAAATGGTCCGCATGTGTGCGTTTCACATGAAAATGGTGACCTCAACGTGATTGCACAATACATGAGGCATCACACTGCTGGTGCTAGACGAGAAGTTGTGGTTTAAAAGTACTTTTTTGCGATTAATGAAGATCGCTAGATAAGACCTTATGCCTCAGTTGAGATCGTTTAGAGCCCTTTGAAGCTGTAATTTTAAACTGCATTGAAACTTGGGCTGTGCAAAAAATCAACTGCGATTATCATGCGCGTGTCATCAGTAAAGCCGGTTCCGTGATTAGAAGTAAATCGCCATCAGCTGCTTTCAGATGGAGTGGCATTTATTACACAGACCCGTAGTTCACTGAGAAGCTAGGCAAAATCGCATAGATAATTGAAACTGTGAACTATTCAGGTTCACTAAAGTCCGCTATATGGAGAAAAGTCTGGAATGTTTTCCTCCAAAAAAATATTTTTGGCAGAGCGATAAAACATGTACAAATGATCAAGATGGCAAAAGCATCAAGTAGTTTTGTTTAGATGGACGATGAGGTATGTTTTTTACCACATAGTGACCCTGGACTATAAAATGCCAAAAATTTGTAAACTCAATATCTTTAAAACTACAATCACGGTCCTGTAAACTTTGGATACCTAAAGACTGAATTAACAGATGCATATGATGTCACCGACCGTTATTAAAGATTCATGTTTATGTAGTGTACACGAAGATGACAAGGCGTTGTTTGCAAAAACTTGCACTTTGAAACGCATGATTGAAAGTTTGCGTTTTTCCTAAAATGCGTCATGTAAGCAAACAGTCAAACCACATACTTTCCAATTAACGGTTGGAAATGCTGTCGTGTAAACTGCCCCTTACTATCTCAAAATATAAACACAAACAGTTATCTGACTGACGCAATGAAATACTCGATAAACTGATTTTCTTAGTCATATGAAACCCCCATAATGCCCCTATAGAAGGAAAAGAAAGAGTGAAAGTGAGTCACTGCATGCCTGTCTTGTTTTTGACCTGTAAAAAAACTTATGCTTAACTTTTATGCTGATCAAAGGTCAGATTTTCCCAGCCCAACATTGCATATGTAGTTTTCTTTGAACAATAAAAACACATTTTAAACATCATTGGCCAGTTTCGAGTTTGATCAGTGGCTCTCACATGGGCTTCTTAACACGGTAAACGCTTTGGCATTTACAGGTTAGAGCACAATACATAACATGGCTTACGTAGGCTCAACAGTAATTTGACATGACATGGCTGATTTTTCTTATTTAAATGCCTTTTTTTTGTCTATCCTGAGAAGCCTTGATTGGATACGTGGTCATTAAGTTATTGGCTGCAGATATATTTTTGTATGTCCCTGGTATCCATGATTCCATTGCAAAAAAAAAAAACTGATTTTGATAATTTGTGCATTCTTAAGTACTTTTATATTATGTTTTGTTTCCACACTTTTCCAGTGACGTTAGGTGAATGGTTTTCCAATGCTAAAACATTCCCATGTCTGTTTATTGTAGCTGTCATTATAATCATCTGGTGCGTCAGTGATGTTTTCTCAGATGGACAATGTTTTTTGTGGCAATTTTGGTGGGCTGATCTGATCTGACATTCTTAATTTGGGATAATCAGGGATTGGGAAACATCTGGGCTCTGGAGAGGAAGTGTGTGTATATGTATGCAAAAGGGAGTGATTTGTAGATAAATGGTCAGGGATAGTTTCGCGCGGTGTTGTTGTAGAATATCCATATTTAAAACTTTATTAACGAAAGTAAATACCTTCCGGTAGCGCCGCCATCTTAGTCGCGTCCGCATTCAGGATGAGAGCTTACGCAGCCTATGCAGGCTACTCTGCTGCTGCTCTGTGCCCCCGCCCTCCGAATTTGTCATACGTCACTAAGAAAAGTGCGTACACTACGCTAATACTCTCTCCTGAATGCGGACGCGACTAAGATGGCGGTGCTACCGGAAGGTATTTATTTTTGTTAATAAAGTTTTAAATATGGATATTTCTACAACAACACCGCGCGGATTACCCTCAGAAGACCTTTGTTTATCATCCTGGAGCCGTTTGGATTTCATTTGTGAAGGATGGATGCACTTTTTTTGGACTTGAAGGTCGTGGACTATGGGTGGACCCCGTAACATTACCTTTAATCAACTGAAAGATCTAAAACATTTTATAAAATATCCGAAAATGTTTTTGTCTGAAAACGATGGACATATGCAACTCGGACAGCTTGGGGGTGAGTAAATCATGGGTTTAATATCATTTTTGGCCGAACTATCCCCGAACTAAAATAGAGATGCACCAAATATTAAATTTATCTAACGATAGACGATTATTCAGACTGAAATCTACCGATGCCGATATAGATTTTTTGATGGTTATATTAGATTGCATTAAAAGGGACATTTCACAAGACTTTTTTAAATGTCAAATTCATCTTTGGTGTTCCCTGACTACTTATGTAAAGTTTTAGCTTAAAATATCATATAGATAATTGATTATAACATGTTAAAATTGCCACTTTGTAGGTGTGAGCAAAAATGTGCCAATTAACGAGCAGTATTATCCCCTTCTGACATCACAAGGGGAGCCAAATTGCAATGACCTATTTTTTCCAAATGCTTGCAGTGAATGGTTTACCAAAAGTAAGTTGCTGGGTTGATCTTTTTGACATTTTCTAGATTGATAGAAGCACTGGGGACCCAAGCATAGCACTTAAACATGAAAAAAATCATGATATGTCCACTTTAACTAAATTCTGAAGATTACATTTTCTGAATGTTATTCATTCATATAATGGCCATTAATATTAAACATTAAAGTAGTGATGTTTCTTTACATTTTAAATACACATACTAGTTAAAATTCATTGCATTTTCTGTTTTCTTTTGATTAAAAGGATATAACCGCCAATACTATTGGCTATTTTTAAACTATCGATAGTGTGAAAAATAGTTTTTATCGGCAGTTACCGATTATTGGCCGATATAAAAATTCACTGATATGGTTGCCAGTATTTATTGCCTGGTTTTTCATAATTAATAAACCTTAGAAAAATGATCATGATCTGTTGTGTTGTGTATAAATTCATTCTGCTTTTAAGGTTAGCCAGGCACATTTCCTTTCTTTTGGAGTCTTTGGTTCAGGAGAATGTACGATGTAAGACATGCCTGTCTTGTGTTTGACCTGAAAAGTTTAGTTTATACTAGTCATTCCGATTCTAAACGTTTTCTGACTTCCGCTCAGTTTTATAAGCTAAAGTTTTATATTAACCACTTAATTCCCCATCTGTGTGATATCTGTTAGAGTAACTACTTTAAAAGGTCTTTGTGTTTTTGATATAACTTTCTCTTTATATTGCTTATTAGCAGTTCATCTTCTGCTCTAGGGTCTTTGCTGTAGCTTGCCTTGCTTGTTTGCTCTTGCTAGGAACACAATCTTGTGATGGATGTAATGTTTAATGTAAAGTATGGCTGATTATAATTTTTAAAACTAATGTCTTTATGTGAGTCCTTGATGCAAGTGGGGACTAAAATAACTCTCAACCACCCTGTCCCATTGGGTTTTCAAGTCTTTATGACCTAATTGTCATCTCTTTTTTTTAAAGCCTCTGATGAGATGATGTGGATTTAAACAGCTTTAACTTAAGAAAACTCCACAATGCCTTCTTACACTAATCTGTATCGGAAAGCGTGATCTACAATGGTCAGAAAGTGTCTCAAGCTGTCACTGGGCCAGTACCCTTTAAAACGGTCTCAATATGTACCATTTAGGTACAGATATGTGGGTGATTCTTAGCCTGACTACGTCAGACTTTGTACTTCCGCTAAATTTCATTACGCTTCTGTACTCAGTCTGAGATACCTCCCATTCAAACCGTTTTCCTCAGGTCTCAAAACAACCGGCGAATCAATGAACAGAGGGCGGGCTGAGAGCCGTGACGTAGACGCTAAGCGCCGAATGTACTGTTGTAGTTTGTAGTGGACATGGAGGCACAGAAAGCTATTTGCTCTGTTGTGGAGAACCGGTACTTGCCAACTTAATCCCGAACAAGAAAAGTGTTTGTTAAACATTTTGAATGGAGATTATGTTGTTGCCCTACTCCCGACAGGTTTTGGGAAAAGTTTAATTTATCAACTATTATCGATCGTCAGCAAGAAATTGTGTGCAGCACAGCTTGACGTGCACAACAATCGAGATATCATGGAAGGAAATTTCATTGTTCACAGTTAATGGTGGAGGACGCGTGGGCAAACATTCTTTGGTGACGTTCCTGATTAACCAGAAAAAAAGGTAGGAAGATTTAATTTACATATGGTTATGGCCGTCTGGTGGAAGAGTTTGAGAGGAGAGAGGGGCGTTCCTCCACTTAGACGTGAGTGGAAAGACACCGTAAGGATAGTGTTCAACTAGCTCTGGCCCGATTTACTTTACATAATCTGCAGAAGTCGTTCATAGCCATGTTAACTTCGGTATTTCGCTCGATGGGTTTGTTTTCACATCATGCGTGTGTTTTACAGCAGAAATTTGATGCGGCTGAGCTGGCGCATAACGCACATCATATCCAAACGTTATGTGATTGGCTTACGTTTAGACCAATGATTTTAAACTTCAGACAAGCCCCTCCCACGAGTAGGCATGGGCCGGTATAAGATTCTGGCGGTATGATAACCTTTAGCAAAAATACCACGGTTTCACGGTGTTGCGGTATTGCCATTGCAACACTAAAATGTGTTATTTTCAAATGCCAGGTACAATAAAGCCTTTAAATTATAATATGCTTTCAAAACATATATAATATTTTCGTAATATATATTAAATGTAAACATCAAATCAATCACATGACTTCATGATTTAATGAATTTTGTATAAACACAGCTCATACCTTGGAGACGGTATCACATAACATTTTAGTGGTTTTGAAACCTTGACTGTTTTAAACCTCGGTATACCTTGAAACCGGTAATCGGCCCATGCCTACCCACGAGAAGGAAAACGATTGTCAATTATGCCCAGCCAGACTCTGTCTATGAAGCGAAGCAAAATAGCAGAGGATGGTTCTACCAGGCTAGGTGATTCTCACGAAACCATTGAAACACCATGGCACTAATGATTTTAGCTATAAAATGTGTAATATAGTAATATTAAAAAGCATCAGAATTAACACAATACTGTGTTCTACCTTGCACAATGTGTGATTTCAACATAAGAATTTATAATTTGTCAATTTTATCTCATTTTCTGCTGAAATTCTCATTACCGCAATGTGTCCGGCTGTTTTTGAACATGCGTTATGTTGTAATTTAATCAAATTAACACAAAAATATTTAGAAAAAAAATAAATGGATGTTTTGCTAGACTACTTTAGATGACAGAAAAAATATTTACTGAATATTCATGTATAATAATAATGAAGAAAAATTTGGAAAATGATGTGTCCATGCCTGATGTTCTCATCCTCCGCAACACTTTTTGAGAACAGTTTAAGCACACATACAGAATTTTAATAAAGTTTGATTTTGAGTGACCAAGCACATGGACCAGTTACTTCAAGATGGCTACCAGGTAAGATCATTTTTTTACAGTTAATTTGAAATATTGTCTTGTCAGAATGCTTACACGATGTTTTGATTATCATTACCGCAACAGATGCTTATTAAATGTTCATTTAATTAATAGAAGCATAATACTTTGATTTTAAATGCATGTGCAGAATCTCCAAATTATGTTCTTTCAGGTTTGTCATGTCATTTTGAAAATATGTCAGTGTTGATGTTTTCTGACTGTTGCGGTAATGAGGTTTTTTAGGACTAATTTTTTAAATTATGTTACAAAAAGTGTTAAATGATAAGTAAAAGTGTTTAAATTAATGTTCCCATTTACTCCAGACTTTGTTTTTCAATGTCTGGTGGGAAAAAAAGTAAATTTAAGCAATTTTTACATTTTCATGCTTGACATTTTTAAAACCAAGTTTTCGTGAGAATTACCCATGTATGCATTTGATACCAATATATGTACATTTCAGGTACTGAAATGCACTTTGGTACCTTTGATTTACTATTATGAACTCTAGGGACAAAAAGACCCAGTGGCAGCTAGCAGGAGCAATTTTTTGACCATTTTCTGACAGTGTTGTGTCAGAGTTAAATGAAATAAGATTTATTTGTAATAACTTAGACATACACATTCGAATGTACCAGATACAGTTTATATCCGTGTAATGTCTGACTCAGTTTTAAACTATTACAACATGATCTGACTGATGACATCAGCTCCTCAACATTAGTCAAAACAAAGCTTCCATGTACAGCTGTTTGTGCTTTGTTATGTTGGATTATAAACATGATCAAATCTTTTCTGTCCTTTGGTGAACTCTGTGAGAGCTGACTCCCCTTTTTTTTACAGTGGTGGTGTTTAGTGACTTTGCATCCAAACTCCTCATATGTACCTAATTGTAGGGGTGCCACACGGTACATGAAAAAACATTCGAACCATTCGGTTTGCTTGTCTCGGTTCGGAGCTTGTGTGTGTCGCACGGTTCGACGCATGCGTAATGTAGCCTCGTGCCCATATGTTACCTGCGCGCGCACCTCGTCTGTTTGGGGAGGTGTTAATAGTCGACGCACAGACTGGGTACCGCCGTGATTAGACGTCATGCTCAGCCAGATTTTCCTGGAACTTATGCTTCTTGGGTTGCGAAGCCCTGTGCAAAGTTACAAAATTTGACGTGCATACCGTCAAGCGAAATGGGGTCTCGCACAATCAACGCACACTACCACCCACTCCATGTTGACGTCATTTTTGGCACATGCACCCTCGCACTCGTGTGAATGCATCGAGTATAAACAAGGATTAAAGTATTTTCATTTCTCGCAGGTAGTGACGTCACCCTCTGTAGTACATATAGTCGTTCAAAAAAACAGGTGGAATATCTGTCTTAAGCTAAATGTTGTATCTCTTATCTTGTCTACAGAACCTGTAAATATACTATGAGGTTTTATTTTTTACCGTTCGTTTGCCAACTGCTTGAGTAGAGCGGAGACTTTTATTTGGGTTGCCCCTCGGTGACTTAATTTTTCCACCGGTTAATCGGCGCGTCACAAACTCGGTGATCCCGGTATCACCGAGTGGGAGGGGCTTATAAATGCGCATGCAGACGTGCACATTTTACTTTCACTTTTGAATTACGCAACTGTTTAAATGCAGCGCTTGCGTAAGCTGCGGTAAATCGCCTATGAATTTGCGTGCAATGCGAGTGCAACAGCTGGTTTACTTAAAACTACTTAACTATTGCGGCAAGCCTAACTTTTATGCGTTACGTTGCGCTTACTTACGCATGTGACGTTTATCTTTCACACGCGGAGACATGCACACATAAACAAAATTGGGGGAAAGCCAGTTGAGGTATTTACATGTAGGTATGGGCGATATTTTGCATGTGATTGTCATTGCGCATCTCGTCAGTGAAGCCGGTTCCTTGATTAGAAGTAAATCACCATCAGCTGCTTTCAGATGGAGCGGCATTTTCTACACAAAGCTGTAGTTCACTGACAATTGGGGAAATTTTGCATTAATTATTTCTAGGGGTGGCACGGTCCATGAAAAAAATCCGAACCGTTCGGTTCGCTTGTCTCGGTTCGGAGCGCGTGTGTACCGCACGGTTCAACGGTTCATGGCATGCGCAATGTAGTCTCATGCCCTGTATGTGACCTCAGATAGCGTGTTTCCCTTTCGCGCGAAAGAAGAGGTGACTGGTTTGGAGTATAAGTACTGCGGGTTATGTTACGTGTAGAAATGGCAAGTGGGAGAGAAAAGGAAGTCTGCCCGCAGTTGGAGGATGCGCCAGCGTCGTATAAGTTTGGTGTGTGGAAACATATTTTTATTTCATGTTAATTATGATGACAGCGGAAATAAAACAATAGATAGAACTGCAGTCTATGGGTTGAATATGCTCCAACAGCCACAGGAGATCGCCTTCTCTCCGACCATTTATCTAATCTGAGGTACTGACAACAATGTTTTACGTCTTTTCATATTCAGCGCTATTTTTAGCCTTTCATTGATAAAATTAAAGCGGCTGATTTCCGCGTAGTTTCATTTTGCTAGCGTGTGAAAGTTGCGCGATCTTATTTCAGAAATTGCCCCTCAAAGTAATCAGAAGTGGTCAAAAGTGGACAAAAGAGACTTAAAGAGATTTTAATATTACAGGTGCAAAGGTTATGTTTCTCTCTCGTCCACATAAACTCTCAGTATTAAAGCAGCCTCTCAGTGATAAATCTAAGAGCTACACTGAAGTTGGCATTTTAATAAATGCAAGTTATCTTTGTGTTCTAAAAATGCACATAAAGTTTATGTAGATGGCAATACACATTCTCTTTTTTGCCAATTAAATGAAAAGCATGTTGAAATCATCAATGTCTTCCCTCTTGCTCTATCAAAATCTCATCTGGCTTTCCTCAGAGATGGTCCCAATAATGTGCTTAAAGTCAAATTCAGTTTGTGCATGATTACATGATATAACTTTTTTTAATACTGTATCCTAAATTATGGATAATTAATACATTAATAAGATAATACATTTCTGGAGTGTTAAAAATTTAAAGAAAAAATAACAACAAGAACCGTACTGAACCGTGAACCGTGACCATAGAACCGTGATACGAACCGAACCGAGGGTTTTGTGAACCGTGCCACCCCTAATTATTTCGGCGTATAGCCAGCAATATGTATGCGATATGGCCCAGCTTGTCAGTGAACTACGGCTTTGTGTAGTAAATGCCGCTCCATCTGAAAGCAGCTGATGGCGATTTACTTCTAATCAAGGAACTGGCTTTACTGACGAGATGCACATAAAATCGCATGCAAATTATCACCCATCCCTATTTACATGGCACGCAAAATCGGGGTAATGAGCAAAAAACTACCTGTGCAGATAGTTTTTTACTTTTGCCGTTTATGGCCTTTCCCCGATATAAGAAGACGGTTTTACGCATTTACATGACCCCACATGTTATCAGTTTATTAAGCATAATTGTCGTAAGACCGTGCATGTAAACGCACTCATTTAACCGAATGCGCATCTGAAAACTGTTCACTTTAGCATCTGTTAACATAGTATTAATCCACGAATTGCAGGCGAGCCAAACCGTGGGTTGTGATCCGTACGAATCACGGATCAACTGCAATACAGTACATCCCTAGTTTCAAATATTTTGTGTGTTAAAACCGATAACAATAAGGGGACAGATGTTTTGGAAGAAATATTGTAAGTGGGCTCTTGTAAAGCACATGTACTATGCATGGGTTGAATGAAATTGTGTAACGGAAACTATGATACAATACATGCTTTAGTTTCAGTCTGAATAAATCCACATGCTTTCCCCTTTTATACATTCCTTGTATTGCCTGTTGGGGCGTGTTCCAGCAAGCTAGTTGGAGGACAGAATACTATCAAGACTGTGCAAATACTTGCATCTTCTTGTGTCAACTTTAAACAGGCCAAAGCAACAACCTTATAAAATGTCATGTAAATGCTTTGAAATTCTTTTAATTAGTTTTTTGTTAAATCTGGCTAGCAGACTTGGCTAATGCAATTGTGTCTAGACTGTATCCAGCGTGTACTCCAAAGCTGGATTGGAAGTAGTGCTCGTGCTTCCAGAGACGGTTACTATTCGACAAAGAAAGTATGCAGATAAAATTCAGTTTGACCCGCTCAGATACTCAGTAGACGTGTGTTGAAATGTTGCATTTAGATGCAGATAGTTTGCATTGCGATAACGTGGACAAGATGGAGATGTGGCAAATCATGTATTCATGCACTTGCTCATGTGGTTGCAGGTTTAAGTCTCGTCTGTATCATATCCTGTTACTTTGCTCTTCATCTCTCTCCACTGGCTATCGATTGAAGCCATATAAGTCACTACTGCTCACTTACAGAACTTTCACTGGCACTGCACCGGCATACTTTCACACTTTTCTGCATTCCTACTCCTCATCCAGAACGTTGCATGAATGAGCGGCGCCTTGTTTTACCTTTACAAAAGGGCACCTGATCCCGCTCATTTTCCTTCACTACTCCCTGCTGGTGGAATGATCTTCCTATAGGAATCCAATCAGCCACATCTCTTGCTACATTCAAAAACAACTAAAACTCATCTTTTCCAAAAATACTCGACAAATTGATACTGACTGCAGTCATACCTTTTCTATAATTAAAAAAAATAGGGTTAGGGTATCCCAAAGCACTTCTTGTATAATTGCTTCTCTATGACAAATTGCTTGATTGGTTCCTTATCTTCGTAAGTCGCTTTGGATTAGGGCTGTCTCAATGATTAAATAATCATCTCATCGCAATAGTTTGACCTCATCTTGATGATTTCAGAACACCGCAATGATTGCACATCTCTTTAAAAAGCACAAGGCGGAACTGCAGAGCCTGTATAAACGAGACAGTATCAGAACAGTATCAGATCTTCTTAACTGACAGTGTAACACATACATTGTAAAGCCATTCAATAGAGAGGGAAAAAAAACTGCAATTTCCAAAACAGCAATTTCAAATTTGGGGAAGTGAAGGATGCTATTCTTAAGGATCTGTAAGGATTTTTTTTGCAGCCACTTCAGACATAAGACAAAAGATTTAATTTAAATAATCACAACGTGTGAAAATTATTTAATGAACAAACTAAAAATGTATGAGAATTAAATGTCAAAGCAATAAAAAGACAATTAATCGTCTTAATCGTCAAAGTCCTAAAAACAAAGCCTGTAAATTAAATTAAATAACAAAATAAAAGTCTGATTGCTGTGGGAGTGTTTGACCCTTCCTGATCACCAAATAAAATGTTTAGGAACATGTTTTGAGCTTTTTGATTAAGACATAAAAAGGACACCCGCCTTATAATATAATTGCTGTTGTCATGGTGATCAGGCTGTAATAAGTGTGTTACTATAAAGAAGAGAATGTTGAACCTTTTCTGACTCCATGGATGAAATGGGTAGTGGGCAGAATAGGAAGTTGTTGGAAAGGTACTGCTTTGTAGGGGTGCATGCGTGCACCATTTATATATGTTGTGTTTGAAGCGGTTACAACAGTTTGCAAGATTACCACATTAGCATCGTTTTACATCTCTGCATCAAAAACCTTGCAAACAAACCCAAGTTTACAGATCTTTACCAGTCCGCCCAGCTGCAGAGACCTCTTGCTCGAGGCCAGCGCAGCACCAGTTAGTAATCCAACTCCTGTCTGGTTGTGATAAGCATCCAGGAAACATGTCCTACTGAAATCCGAGGCTACTTTATTGATGTAGAACATGAATTCTTTGCACACATAATGGCTAGGTTTACTGCTTTGTTGATGTCTATGGTGATTACCGCAGTTTTACGATGCTGAGTATAGTATTTTGGTAGAGGTTGTCTTTACCAGCTATCTTTAGTTATTAAAGAGCACCTATTTCATTGCCAAAAAACAACGTATTTTCTGTATTTGGTATAATACAATGTGTTCTCGTGGATTATGGTTAAAAAACACATTATTTTCCACATACCATACATTTTTGTAGCTCCAGATTTCACTCTTTTTACTCTTGAAACACATGGATTTGAAAAGCTTTGTGTCCCTAATTGGCCAGCTAATCTGTACTTTGTGATTGGCCTGAATACCTCTGATGTCAGCCGGAAATGTGACGCTTCTTACCATGTTTGAAAGATTCGGTCACAATGCAATGCTAACAGGAGTTAACTTACAGGCTGTGACCCCAAGTGGGAGGAATTATGATAATGTCGGTCTTGTCTACACCACCAATCCCAGGAAGTAAACTGTTGCATACAATACGTTTGTTTGTTGTAGTCCAAGAAAAGAGATTTACGTTAGAGACTCGCGTCATCGTTTACTTTTGTGTATGTACCTTTTGCATATTGTTAAGATGTACTAATACACACTTATGCTGCGTTTACACCATGTTTCAGGCCCCAAAAATTGCGTCTACCGCGCATAGTTTGCCGCTTGAACAGTTTGAATGCCTCCCACAAGAAGCGGATTTTGCCTGTGACGCGCGTCAAATGCTTGGTTTTTCCGCGCGTCTAGAACAAAGTAGACGTGCGGAAAAACCAAGCATTTGACGCGTGTCAGAGGCAAAATCTGCTTCTTGTAGGAGGGGCAAGTGCTATGCGGTTGTCTGTTTGCAGGATGGCTGATGTTGATGCATGTGCATTTATCGAGAGAGTTACCGGTTTTTATTTAGTCACCTTACTATAGGGGGAAAATAAACGGCGCGGGTCAATAAACATCACATGACTCAAAAGTGAAATGTGTATTTACAACTTACCAGGTTGCCCATTTCCCTCACTGACACTCTTCCAAGCGAGGTCCTTTTTATTTCTGTAGAAATAAGAACTTGTGTCGTATAGTTCCGGGTGACTGCTCACGGACAATATCAAGCCTTCATGCTGAATGAGTGACTCCAGGCGGGGCTGCCGCCACAGTAGCAAGCAGGTTCCTGATTGGTTAACGCGGCGCGAAAATCCGCCAAAGTTCATATTTTTTAACTCGGGCGTCAGATTCAAATTTGCGTGAAACTACTCTACCGCGTTGCGCTAAATGCCTCATCCGCGTCGCGGGGCCTCCAGACGCGCGACAACACGTCTTCACATTGACTTAAGATTGAAATCACTTGCGCTTTACACCACTACCGCGGCTGGTGTAAACACAGCATCACACACCACAGAAAATTTAAAAACGTGAATCGGACGATAGGTGCTCTTTAAGTGGCAGACATTTTGAGATTAGTTACATTTTCTCTGAGAATAACTGCGCTTTTTTGTTTATGAATAATTTTTAAATTAACCAAAAAAACACTAATGAACAATACAGGGCTTAAGACAGGGCTGTACAGTGCAACATTTATGTCTCATGTGATGAGGGAAAATCAGTCTGAATTTATAATGAATTAATTAATCAATTAATTCAAATAAATTAATTAACAAATGTAGCACCCGTGCGACGGAGACTTGCGCGTTTGGGAAAAAATGCAGAAACAACGCGCTGTCAAGTATACAGCAATCATCTTGTATACCGCAACTGGAAAGTTTGCATTAAATTATTTAGGTGCATAACATCTTTAAGTAGGCTTAACCTATTGTAATACTGATATACAGAATATTCAGAAAATCAGGCACGTGCAGAGGGGGGGGCGGCGGGTGCCCAAGCACCTGCCCCTTTACCCCTGGATGACCAAAGTGCCCTTTCTGTCAAGGCATTTTTTTGTAATTAAATGCCCTTTTGTGAAGGCCTGCCCAATCTAACTATTAGTAAAATTAATAAAAAATAATTTAGACGCAAATAAAATTTGTCACATGATGACGTATTGACCTTTCATTGGACAATCTCTTTAGGGACGATCATCACTAGCTAGCACACAGCGCTGGCAGCGCCCACACGTGCACGACACGGTGCGCAGGACAGGGAGGATCCCCCTCGAGCCGGCATTGAACTGAGGCGATATGCTTGTTATATTATTATTATTTTACAAGAACAACGTGAGGAGAGCATGCACAGCTTTTGTTTATTGCTGTCTGTGTGTATTAACATCTCTACAACGTTAGATGCAAACAGGGCTCTCAAGTCTCACGCATTCGGCGGGAGACACACGCACTTCAGCCAGTTTACACGCCAGTGACGCCACACCTTGCATTTCTCACGCTGAAAATAAAACATTCTTCCTTCCCATATAAAAACAATGGATGAGGCAAAGGCAGGGACGTTCTCTGCCGGGAGTTCATACAGGTAGCTGTCTCGAGTTTTTAGGTGTGCTCAACTTCACGCAGCAATGCAAGAACCGAAACGCATATGACATCAAAGTACCGCGAGAAATATTCGGGAAATCATACGGAGGAGTTTGATTTCAAATCGCTCATCTCGCGCTGTTCTAATGTCATCCACCTGTCACGCGGAGTTTGTTGGAGGAGCAAGATCCGATGAATACGGTAATAAAAACTCGTTTAATTTTTGTATCATATTGAATTTACGATTCCTGGACTCGCCTTTGATAAAAGACAATGTGAGCTGATGTTGGGTAATATAGCCATACTCGTGCTAAATTATTAACTCAGTCAAAAACTCTCCAGCTTTGCAACCAGTTTTAGTTTACCTGAAAATAAAGAAAGTACTAGAGGCTTCATAAAATGAATGAAAGGAGAGATGAATGTCATTATTTTATTGCCGTGTCATCAAGGCATCAAAGTGTGCAAAAACACAACACAAACACGATTCAAAACTATAGGCTACTCTCTTTGTATACAAATTTCGAACAGGATTAGAATAGAATAGAATTATATTTTAAATATGACAACAAAAACACAAGCCTGTAAACGTAATAATATCTTAATGTCACAATGCAATAATATCATATAATTTCAAAACTGCATATACTGTTGACACACACAAACACAAAATAAAATGCACTGTAAGTCGTTTTGGATAAAAGTGGCTGCCAAATGCATAAATATATAGATATGAAACTCAGTCTATATAGATTTTTCTCTCTCACTCTATTTGCAAGGAAAATAAAGGAAAACGTTAGACTTAAAATCATCTTTCTATTCTGTATTACTTTATTATTTGTTTCAGTTGTGTGCTTGCGTGTCAGCGAGCAAAGTGCCCTTTTTATTTTTTGAGCACCTGCCTCTCCAATTGTCTCTGCACGGCCCTGCAGAAAATGATTCTTCTGCGCTGTTTCTGATACTGTTGTTCGATTCTTTATCGCTTGTTCCACTTAATCGCAGCATTGTTGATCAAATCACATTTTATGGCAAATCATCGTAGAAAACCAGTTCACATACTTTTTATTGCCACTGTATACTAGCTGCCAGGAGATCTTCAGCAGTTTTATCTCTGACCTTTGTAGCAAATTTGATGTGTGCTTTTGTTTACTGCTTTGTCATACTAACACATCTGCCGACGTCTCACTGGTCCGTCCTGTTTGTTTGCACGCTTCCTGTCAAAACAGCTGCTTTGCAGAACACTCTGTAAATCTAAAACGAGACTTTTGCACAGTCATGCCAATGATGGTTATCGACAACTTTGCTACTTTAGAGGTTTTACACCAGTGCTAATTTTGAGCATATCAGCTGTTAATATCTGACAGATAAAATCTAGGTGACACCATGGGTATATTGGCCAGTTTTACATCATGCTGTCTGTAAACTGACTCCACGCAGTGCAGTGGCATCTTTAATTTCCCACTGGGGGATTCTTCTGGTCGTAAACCTGGCCCATTTGTATAGCAATGAATAGTTTTTAACGAACCGCCAACTTCCTCTCAGCCACTATGCCATAACAAAAGAGCAAGTACTGACTTTTTTGCACATTTCCTGTTGCTATGGTTCCAGGATTTTTATGTGTATAAAAAATACCCCAATACACATTCAGGAACCTTTCATCAGGAACAAGAGTTTGAATCTCCGTAAACTTTAACATGGTGCACTGGTGTTAAAAGCAATTTCCTATTATTCAAACTGGAGAATGAGGATGTATTTGATGTACCCTTTAGTGTACAATAAGTATTTCTGTTTGAATATGAATAGTTTAGTATACTACAGTTTGTCTACAGTTCAGTCCACCCCAAACTTACACTGTTACTTGCATTTTATGTAAGTGAGGCATAATATGTAAGATTTTTGTAAAAATCATCAGCACAGTGTTTTATATTTTGTTCACATCATGTGTACTTAAATTATCCAAAATGTTTCCAACAACATTTGAATCCAGAGAAACTTGCATTGTGAAACAGTGTAGTGTCCCCAGGGTTGAAATCGGGCCGGGGCCGTCTGGGGCTGTTGGTCTCGCTCTGCTCCATGCCAATGTGCCCGCTGGGGCTGGTGCATTTTGCCCATATATGATTAAGGTCTGAACTTACTATAATCATTATTTTTAGAGGATTTAAATTTCCTATAGAATTAATTCAAATTTTTTTGATTATCATTATCAAAAATTATCATTACCGCAACATGATATTTCATGAAATATATGCGTTTACAAACTCATGTTTCGGTAATGAGAATTAAAAAGTTGTTTAGGTACTATGACAAACAAAATTTCAACTTTTATCTGGAGAGAAAAAATAAGAACTGCTTACCTGGTAGCCATCTTGATTGTCACAGTCAATTATGTCCCTCACACCAATTTTTTTTTTTTTGAAAATGTTAGTTCCTTGAGGGCTTAAACAATGATTGAAAATTGTTGCGGAGGATGAGAAAATTGGTCTTGGACACATTTATATTCCTTATTATTGTCTCTACATTTACCAATGATCACAAAATACAACATGTTTCTTTACTGTAAATGTTTAAAGTATAACATGCACTGAAGTTTTTTATTTTTTTAATTATAAATATTTCCATGTCAAAGAACCCAAATCCAGTCATGGACACGTTGCGGTAATGAAAATTTCCCCCTTAAATATGGGAAGAACAACAAAATTGGTTTGTATGATGTCATTTAAAATTATGTGCAAAATAGTACATGAAGAGATGTTTGTAACTGTATGCTTCTTATTTTGATACTCTTATTTTGCATTTCCTTTTTTTATCAAAATGTTTCAGGACAAGGACACCTCATAAGTCTAATTCCGCGGGAATCACCCTTATACTTCTGTAGAAATCAGATGTGTGTTCAACTTCATACGGCGCTGTGCAGACGGAACAGCTTATGACTCAAAGTATAGCTTTCAAGTAGGTCTGCATTAGAGCCCGACCGATATGCGTTTTTTTCGGGCCGATGCCGATACAGATATTAGGGAGTAAAAAAAGACCGATAACGATATATCGGCCGATATTCTTTATGTGTATATTATAGTTCAGTATATACTACTATTATACTAAAGTACTGTACATAGAATACACTATATACTTTAACATAATATACTGTATATGAATAAATACAATGCAATGCAATGATCACTCACATATGTGGTGATCACTCACAAATGTGGTGATCCAACACTTATATTGATGTGACAAAGATATGTACTATAGGCAAGAAGTTAACAATAAACTTTATTATCCAAAATTAGTTGGATATCAGTGCACTAAACAGTAAACTTGACTTATTATAAATAACTTTAAAACACAAAGAGAACAAAATACATAAAACTTGCATCATTTGCAGTTTTGACGAGAATAGCGTTATAAAGAGAAACTTATGAAGTCATTGATTAATATTAGCTTTACAGTAAGTTGTGTTCTTCACAAATTAGTTAGCCACTCACAGTTACGAAGACAATGCTTGACGGAGCACATACTAATGTACGCTATGTTTAATGTTGTGCACAACGTTTTTATAACACAAACCCAGGGTTCCGTGCAAACTTTAGACTTTTATAAAAATAAAGCGTCTTCGCTCCGCCTCTTTTATTTAGCAAGGGTGTAGAGTTGCGCGAGCTTATTGAATCAATTGCTAACTAACAACACAAGCAGCAGTAATCTTATATAGTGATATATAAGTGCACGGCTGCGCGTAGTTTAAACGTGTCATTTCTCCGTCTCGCGTCATTTCTCCTGCTTGCGTTTTAACTCGCAAGTCGACAAAGAGACGGATTAAAAACACCAAATGTAAGCGGGAATGCGTCTCTCTTGTCCATTTATAATCCAATCGACCAAAGCGCGTCTTAATACCAGGTGTAAAAATGTTGTGAAGAAGACACTGCGTGACTGCTTCAATGCCACCTGAATTGAGAGACTGACTGAACTGAAGTGAAAGGGGTGGGGGATTGGCTGGTGTCACTACAGTGAGTGATCTGGGTCGCCATTAGCAACCAGTATGGCGCACTCTGCTGGACAAACAAGTACTTACATCTTTCAAATGCATTTAATGTGTTCTGTAACAAACGTTCATATCGGCGCATATCTGCGGCTTATACGCCGATACAGATATATCTGCGACATGCTCATATCGGCCGATAAAATCGGCAAAACGATAAATCGGTCGGGCTCTAGTCTGCATATCGATTAATCGCATCTAATAGTTTGCGAAATTAAATTTTGTGTACTGTATAATAATACACACACATAAATGTATAATAAAAAAGTATTTATATTTACATATTTCTAAATACACACACAGATATATATGATGTAAACAAGAACTTTTTTTCTGCAAACGATTAGTTGCGATTAATTGCTATGCAGCCCTACTTTCACAATACTTTGATATTAGACGCGTATCTGTTTGCAGAGGGGGGCATGAGGTAGTATTTGTAGCATTTGGCACTTTACCGTTGTGGTTTATTTCAAGCCACTCTGTTGGCCTACATTATAAAAAAAGCTTAGACAACTGTATTTCATTATGTCATCCGCGATCCTGTTGGATTTATTTGGTTCATCAAGTGCATCTCACATGTTAATATAATACTGCCAAGAAATGCTTACTTGATGCACTTTCAGTGACTTGCTCATAGTCCTCTGTTATGTGGGTACTTACACTCGTCTCGCTTTTTTATACAATTGCCTACGTGATCATTCTCACTTCTGTCTAAACAAGTGAAATGGAGAAGTACCTGAGATTTCTGCTAGGCTTGCATCACGTGTGCTCATTTAGAGTTTATTAGATTCTGAATGCATTCAGAATGTCTTTCTATGACATTAGGGTTATACACTATTTAAACATTTGTAAGCACCCAACCCTACGGCTAAACCTACCCTTTGTATATTAGATAAACCACAGTCCTAAATTTATTAAAAATGCAACAAACTTCAAGTGTGAGTCTTATTTTAAAATAGCATTGAATATCATGTATCTTGTGACCGTTTGCATCATTACATCCGTATTGATTGTGAAATGGCATTGGCTAGCATGTGTCCTGTCCGATTGTGTCATACAAATTCGGGTATATTTCTTGAATGTGATGACTGTGAGTGTTTGAGGGACAGAATCAAATGCTGTAAAAGGCAACACAGTTACAGTTTTTTGTAATACTTCAGTACTGTGTTCGTTTTCAGTTTTTGTAAAAAATTCGTTTGACTGTGCTTTTTTTTTACAAATGCAACAAATTAGCCTCTTTTTAATCTGATGCATAAGGCAAACAAACCAAAGCAATGAAGTACCCTGCACATCAAAAGGCTACGCCAAAGGGATGCCCTGTGGGTTAACATAAAAAATGTTTACGCACAAAATGTACTTTCAATAAAAAAGTGGCTTTTTTTATAAACATTAAAGGGGACATATCATGAAAATCTGACTTTTTCATGTTTAAGTGCTATAATTGGGTTCCCAGTGTTTCTATCAACCAAGAAAATGTGAAAAACATCAACCTAAAAACTTACTTTTGGTAAACCATTCTCTGCAAGCCTGTTGAAATTTGGCTCCCCTTGTGATGTCAGAAGGGGATAATACTGCCCCTTAATCTCCACTATCCAACCATGGAACTGCCATTGCGTGCACAGAATCAGCTCATTTGCATTTTTAAGGACACACAAAACAGCACATTTTTGCTCACACCTACATAGTAGCAATTTTATACTAAAATATCTATATGGCATTTTGAGCTAAAACTTCACATAGGTACTCTGGGAACACCAAAGTTTATTTGACATCTTTAAAAAGTCTTGTGAAATGTCCCCTTTACGTTAAGAGTTATAACTGCTGTAGAAATTAAGTTGCATCCGTAATGTCCTGAGTAGCGAATTTAAATGTATGTTCAAATCATTTCAAATTTATTTATGTAGTGCTTTTCGCAGTTGTTCATTGTTACAAAGAATCAGAATGGAGTGCATACACGTAATGTAACACAATGGGCCCTATTTTAACGATCTGAAACGCAAGTGCGAAGCGCAAAGCGCAAGTTACTTTGTGGGTGGATCTTGGGCGCTTTTGCTATTTTCCCCGGCGGGAGAAATAACTCTTGCGCCAGGCGCAAATCAATAAGGGGTTGGTCTGAAGTAGGTTCATTTTTCATGGGTGTAACGTCAAATAAACCAATCAGAACGCTATCCAACATTCCCTTTAAACGCAAGGGCGCAAGTTCCATGGCGGGTTGCTATTATTATGACGGATTTACCAGGCGCATGCATACCAGGAGCGGTTCACAGCCGAGGAGACCGACGTTCTTGTAAGAGCAGTCAAAGACAGAGAAGTTGTTTTGTATGGGGATAGGAGAAACCCGCCCAAATCAGTGTATGTTAAACAGGTGTGAGAGGAAATAGCCACAATTGTCTCATCAGCTGGCATCCCCATCGTTGCGCCAAACGCTACAATGATGTCAGGAGACGGGGGAATCCCAAGCTTGCCAGCATAAATCGGGCACGCCGTGTAACGGGAGGTGGATCTGCCTCAGGGCCTGACGCCAGCAGAGGACATCGCTGCGTCCACCCTCAACGCTGAAAGGGTTTGGGGGCTTTGAAATCGGACCCAAGAAACGCAAGCAAGGTCCAACCCCAAAGTACACTAACAAATCAAGTTCATATACATTAAGGTTTCTTATGAAAACATTTTAATTATTATTTACATAAAATAAACGTAATACAGCCACACAAAAACGTATGAAAATATTTTAATCGTTATTTGCATGAGAATTTTTTAACGCAGCCACACAATAAATAAAAACTATCACCACAATGCTCACCACAATGATTTCCCTTATCTCATGTGTTAATATTTTTTATTGTAACAATTTATGATTTGCAAAAATAACTGTTGCATCTGTGTAGATTAGATAAGCAAAGTGTGTGCGCGTTGTGCAAGCTATACATTATGGTCAAGCATGCGCTTTTTGGTCAGTGGCGCAATTGTTTTTTGAAACTGCAAAATAGCATCAGGGATGGTTTGCGCCGGAACACGCCTCCTTTTTTGCACTGAACCGCCCAGGGAGCGCAAGTTCATTCCTTAGTTTGCCGACGTGCGTCTGTGGAGGGAAAAACCCGCTGTGCGCCTGTGCAAAATACTAATGATACATGCGTCACTGACAAAGTCAATTGCGCTGGGTGCAAGATAGGGCCCAAAGTGAGAAAAGGCCCTAAGTGAAGCTAATGTCAGCAGTCTCTCACTTAGTAAGCCAGCAGGGCAACAGTTGTCAAAAAAAAAAAATCTTGTGAGAAAACCAGCCAGTTCTCATCCAACTTGTGTAACTTTCAGATTGAAAAGACTTTATGGTACTTTTTGCATAAAAAAATTAACGGTTAAACTGTGCAGAAAAGTATTCAAGCTTGTCAAACTGTGAAATTCACAGTTTCCTGCCCAGATGTGCTGCGATGAAACAACAAGTCAATATTTTGCATTTTGTTTAGGGTTTGTGTTAACCAGCCACTAGCGAGACTTATGACTGGCATCACGTTTTTTTTAAAACTGTGGTTTAAGCATACAAGAGCCTTTTGGGTTGACTGTATAGGCTGTAGCCACCAAAACATAAACCACATCCTTTTCAGGTTTGGACACAAATGTGTCAAAAAGCAGAAGGTGTTCAGTTTATTGAGAAATGATGAATATATTGGAGAATAAGCAGAGTGAATGAAATTTGGTTCTGTCTTTCCTTCTTGCGTCTTTCTCTTCTATACTATCTCCCATTTCTCTCTCTGTCTCTCTCTCTCTATTTTGCGATTAAGAGAGCGTTTGTGTGTACAAAGGGTTTGAACTTTCATTTAGTGGTCTGCTGTTTGCTGCTATTTTAATGATGTTGTTGCATCACCTGCTCCTGCAGAGAATAAACTCTCTAAACAGGAAGCGAGAGGTGTTTGTGTGTGAAGGGGGTCTTTTAACAGTGTCTGTAGTGTAGGTAGAGCCCACCACTATTTCCGCTAGGTTAAGAAAACCACTGAAGTGAGTCAAATGATAAACCCCAAGAGAATCTGCATTAAAAAAGTGCACTTTTGTTTTAATAAGATCAGAAGTGGCATGATCTACTCATAGCATAGCCATATGGATTAGGGTGGCCCTTATTTTACAACTTTTTAAAGTTTATGCTCTCACCTCACCAATATGTTTGAATTAGGGATCGTGATTAATCGTTAGCAGAATAAAAGTTTTTGTTTACATCACATATGTGTGTAAACTGTGTATAATAAATATGTATATATATAAATATGAACACATTCATATATAATTTTAAGAAAATAAAATGTATATATTAAGTATTTATATTTATATATAATATAAATTATACATAAATATACAAATGTTTATACACATGTAAACATTTCTAAAACATATACATGCATGTGTGTACATTTATTTATACAAAGTTATTATACACAGTTCACACACATATATGATGTACAAAAACTTTTATTCTGCTAACGATTAATCGCGATTAATCGTTAAGCATCCCTAGTTTGAATAAAAAAAAAATCAATATTAATTAATATTAAGAGGTTGCTCAAGTTTAACACATTTGCGTATTATGTGATACTTTGTGCTAGCATGTATAATTGTTTATTAATAATATATACCTTATGGCAGCATGCTCCATGCAATTAAAACTCCCGTTTTAGTTGTGATATGTCTTTCAAAGCAAGAAAGCTTCAATGTGAATGAAGCACAATAGACAATATACACTGAGACAATGGCTGAAGCAACACGAAGCAAGTCCGCTATATGGTTACTCGGATCAGAAGAGACTGAAATAACTGGAACAAAGTTACCCTCCAAGAAGCAGGTTTTATGTGTGTTGTTGTGGTACAGTTTTTGCAAAAATATATATCTAGGTATTGTAAGAACAATTAAAAATGTTGCACTGTGTGTTTTTATTGATATCCTAACACATTTAGTGGGGGAGAGTTTAACATTTCAAAAAAAATTGACCCCTTATAAGGACCACCACCTTAATATGGATGTCAATTTTGTTTGGAGTAATGTACAAAATGTAAAAGGCACAGCAGACCATCTGTAGCTCTTCTTACTGCTTTTATAAAACATTTTTACACCGAATGAATCTTTGTAACATGGTGCGATGCTGGACAGGGATGCATGTAGCAGCTTTGTGGTCATTTATCCTGGTCAAATAGATATAAAACACATTGCGACTTTGAACAGAGTCAGAATAGGATCTATCTGTTTTGTAACAAAAGATAATTTACAATGAAACCAGGAACATTAGTAAAGAAAGTAATGAAGATTGCATTAAAATGTGAACTGAGTGCTAACATGAATATCTCAGTAGATGGCAGCAGAGGGTTTTTGTGGTCAGTAGGAATGAGTGTTTGGATTTAACTTACAGTGTTTGCCCCTGGAAATGCATGATGGAAAACGGTGGGCACAATTGGGTTGCCCTGCCTTTGCTATCTCTCTCTATTACTGTCCCCTTTAAAATGCACCCTGTATAGTGTAATTTATACATATAGAGGAAATATTTTGTATTTAGGGCCCGAGGACTGTATTGTTCTTCAAGGAGTTATTATTCTTAAATTATTTTCAGTTTTATTTTAAAATCTCTTCCATTCCTTTTTTTGGTGATCACAGTCTATAATAAATCTACACTCTCATCCATATTAATAAAAAAAAATGCCAGGTGAATTATCTAAACAACATGATCAATGTACTGTTAGATCTTCTGTGCATGCATAAAGCAGATATCCAGCCATCATACCCACTAGCCAATCAGATCACAATGCTGTGACCTCAATAGATCAAAGTGATTTTCGGTTGGCACGGAATGCTTGCCAGCAGATCCACTCGGATGGGCGTGAGTCTTTGTCTCATTATTCACAATCCTTATGAAGGACTCTTGAACTGATCTTGGAACAGCTCTCTTTTCTCATTCACAGACTGAAGGGAGCCTTGGATGTTAGATGTCAAATAAACGAACCACAGTTTGTTTGTATGAATAGCCCATGTTGTGTCAATAGTGTCAGGGTGTGGTAATGGATAGAACCCAATCGCAGACAGCTCGTAGCTTAAAGACGTTTATTAAAACATAAATACCCTTGAGGGGGCAAACAATGACAAGAACTTAGAAAATAATCATGAGAGACCGAACAAGATACATGCAACAATATCTCACAATATACAATGAACCAGCACAATATATCAGACACAATGGCATTAAAGGGAATAACTAAACTAGGTAACAATGACAACCAGGTGTGGGGAATAAACTAATCATGAAATATTAACAAGGAAACAAGAGGGTGGGGTCAAGACTGAAGACAGGGGAGCACGATAACACACAAGTCACTATATATATATATATATATATATATATATATATATATATATATATATATATATATATATATATATAATCAAACAATGCATAATTTGTTGCAATCTGAAAAAAGAAACGTGCCACCCTTAATATATATGTATATATCTTTTTTAGAGAAAATGTCAAAATATAAATAACACATTTTTTAAAATTTGCTCATTCTGACTAAATTTGCCAGCACGGGTCAATGATGCAGCAACAAACAGAAATAAAAAAATGTGTGATTAATATGCGATTAATCGCGAGTTAACTCATGACAATAATGGGATTAATCTAGATTAAATATTTTAATAAAATGTATTTATAACTATAACATATACATATTAATAAAAATAAAGAAATTTATTTATTTATTTATATAACTATATAGGGATGCACCGATACCACTTTTTTGGAGTACGAGTACTTGCATTTCAGTACTTGCCGATACCGAGTACTTAATAAAAAAATATGATTTAAATTTACAGTTAACAGGTTTAGTCATATAATTTTACAAAAAAAACAAAGGACTAGTTTTCCAGTTTGTTGTAAACTCTGCCTCTTTGGACAACACGAGGCATTAACCCCTTACATGCCGCTCAAACATAGACATTTTTCAGACCGTGGTATCGATTCCAGGTATCGGGGGACTTTTAACGAGTACGAGTACTTTAGAAAATGTGGTATCGAGGCCGATACCCGATACCAGTATCGGTATC
The DNA here is from genome assembly GCA_025389145.1 of Misgurnus mizolepis. Lineage (NCBI taxonomy): Eukaryota > Metazoa > Chordata > Actinopteri > Cypriniformes > Cobitidae > Misgurnus > Misgurnus mizolepis. The sequence continues at coordinate 5,401,012 of JAIFKI010000003.1, forward strand.
GGTGCATCCCTATAACTTTACGTATAAAACTATATATAACTAATTAGGAGTTGGTATGAATTTATTTAAAAAAAAGTTGAATGGTATTAAGTTTTTACAACTTTATTTGTATCATTTTTAGCAACTTCTAACTATTTCCAAAAGTTATTATTCAATTAATTTAGTAATTAATTCAAGTCGTTTAAACATTTAAGTGCAGCAAGGAATTTTTTACAGTGTATATACTGTATATAATTTTTTTTCTGTGTATAAAAACTTACTCAATAAAACCATGGCATGGCATGGCAATAAATCTTTTGTAATTTAAGTTAACTTTATAACTGAGAGCGAGGAGCACAAATGCAATATATAAACTAAGGCTGTATTTTAATTTTTTATGTGCAGTTTTTCAAGGATTTCCCAGAAGAAGCTTTTGTCAGATTTATTTCACTTTTGGGGACAGATATGGCCTCAAACTAGTAAACCCACACATAAAAAAAAAATGCACTCCTATTATTGCAGGGCCTGTGTATGCATATCTGTCTGTCTGCATGAATGTAACTTGGCACGATTGTTTTGCCAAAATAATTGCAGAAAAGTAAGCTACAATATAAGAGTTCATATACAGTACAATGAAGACGTCATCAAATTATATTAATAACCGTGTATCTGTCACACTAGGTCTCTAGGTCTCCTGTTAGTCAGCAGGTTAAAGCAGACATATCATGCTTTTAAATCTGTCCTTTTTACATATAAATCATCTATTTGTGGTCTATGTAAAGCGAAACTGCAATGCTTGGGTCTGAATTCCTCATTATTATAGCCCCACAGGCCCCCTTTCTACCCCTTTTCTGATGTGCATCTGAGAGCAACTCGTTTTGGTACTGTCTTTTTAAATGCACGTCATACCCTGCCCCCTCTCCAGGTTGCAGAGGTGACACTCGGTTAAACTCCACCCCGTTCGGCCATTTTTGTAGTTTTATAGCAGAGATACGATTATCTAGCTGCACAGAAACTTTTTATTTACTCGTTATTCACAAAATGTCAACAACGGAAGACTTGTCCACCCAGCCTTATATGTTCGCGCCAGAGTCGGAAACGGACTGAGAGGAAAATGAAGACGACGAACCTGCAGAACAACGTCTTCATATGAAGGTATCGCAATGGTGTGAGGCTGCACCCTCCGGAGGTCGCATATCTAGGCTGCATACGTCATCAAGACGGTCTTATTTCAGAATATTAACAATTATAAAGTTTACTATTATTCTTAGTTAATCGTAAGTTGTTGTAATATGCTCATGACTTGCAAATGTGATGCTCAGTTAACTTAAACCAGGCTTGATGCCCAAAAGCGATCTCCGCAGGCTGCAGCCTTCGGAGTGAGAAACAGCACTGCTAAACCATGACCACCGTGTACTTTACTTTTTTACTTTAAGTTATAAACTGCTTACCGAAGTGCTCTGCTCGTCGTCTCCAAAGAAAGAAGTAATTGACTCCTCAATCAGACGAAGTCTATCGGCAAATCCTTCTTTATACTGGTGGAGATTGGTGAAGTAGTTATCCTTAAAGTGCCTCGGGCACACAAAAATGACTTTACCCACAGATGTGAGTACATTTCTTACGCTCTCGTAACTTCTGCATCCTTGAGCTTGGACTACAATATCGCAGCGAGAAATATAAAATGGCGGATTGCTCGTAGTGTTGGGCTGGAAGTCGATGTCCTTATTTAGCAGTTCCGCTGCAAATACTGTGACGTAATTGTTCAAAAAACGTAATAGATAATAGAAAAATCAGAACCGGTTGGAAAATATGACCAAAACAGAATATAAAGATATCAACAAAGCACCTGAAGAGACTAATTTCAACTTTTATGTACTTATAAACACTACAAATATACAACAAAATGCATTTAAGAGCCAAGAAAGTGGATTTAGCATGATATGTCTCCTTTAAGATCCAGCTCAAGTTGTGTTAATGAGAAAGATCTGGAGTTTTCACTGCAGGCCACGTTAACGCTTTGGCGCTCGGCAGGATCGGCCATCAATAATGTATTTCCCATTTGTTATTCACTGGGAAGAGGACAAATGCAGCAAATGTGTGTGTGTTTGTCCTGTGGTGTGTTTGGCTATCGCGGTCTCCTGTCTGCATGCGGTTGGTAATTTTTGCAAGGTGGGTTTCTTTGTTTTGGTTGTCCTCAGTGCCAGTGTTGACACTGGGGGAGGACATTTCCACATCACAATATTTAGGTTAGTGGTTACTGAAATGCATTTTTTTATGGACTGATTCTAATCTCCTACATTTATTTCCCCTGAATATTGAATATGGGTTACTTACTTATAGGGATTTGAGTTTTGGTAATATATCAGTATTTTCCCAAGATCTTACTTTGCAAAAATAAATGAATGTCTTTCAATTTTATTTTCATCGACACATCGGTTGAGGCTTTAACTTGTATTTATTTTGCTTTATAGAAATTGGCAAGATCTTTATCGTATATTGATCCAGAAACAAAAAGCTGTGTGTTTGTGTTTTTTTGCCAGATTCATATTTGATGAACTGCTACTTATTCCTGCCTTGACAAGTCTCAGACACGCATGCATGCTTATATCTGTGTGTGTCTGCGTGTGTCTGCGTGTGTGTGTGTGTGTGTGTGTGTGTGTGTGTGTTTGACCTACATTACGCGTCTCTTGTTTTAAAGATCTGTCACTTTAAATGGGATCATACAATGATGCAAATGGATTATGCAGAGGTTCCTTTGGGCACGTGCACACACACTCACACACATACACACTAATTTGGGGCCTATAGAGGCTTCTTTAAAGTGTCTTCAGACAATCTTTAGATAGATGTATAGCGCTGTAGTCATTAGAATGCTTTTGTGTGCATGTGAGTTTCTGTGGCTCAATTGGTAGAGCAGTGCATTAATGCAACGGACATCAATCCAAGGGAACACACAAACAGATAAATGTAAGAATTTAATGCACTTTGAATAAAAGTGTCTGCCAAATGCATAAATGTTTGTGCATAGATTGTCATTATTTAATGTCCAAGCGCAGTTTATACAGCAATATGTGTATGAGTACTTGGGTATCCTCCAGAGCTTTTGTTTCTTAATTGAAGTCCTACTGCTTGGCTTATCACACCCCATGGCCCTGGATTTGGGATGGGGTGGGGTAGGGGGATTCCTTGCCAAAGGCATGATGCATTAAGTCAATTTTTTCTCTCTCTATGTTAATTGGCGTCTTTATCAGTACAATGAAGGGGCTGCTTGTAAACATTGATTTCATTATGGCCATATTCGGATGTCTTGTGCCTTAAGCACCTCTTTGTAGTTCAGAGATGTTAAACAAGGGTCCTAATACGATACCAATCATCATAAACATGAGCCTTATGCATTTACCATGAGTTACTGTATACGCACCATTGAATTTTTGTAACCATGCATACTTTGTACGCATAGGTCGCGCATGATGCGCATACTGCAGAATGTAGTATGTAGCCCGATTTCTATTTGAAATTTGGTGTTAACATCACTCGTTTCTTCAAAATCAGAGTGATGGAAAGCCAGCTAGTATTTTTCTTGTAACCATAAATATGTGACTTTGTATATTTACTGTTTTTCAGTGCATTTTACTGTATACTTAGAAATGTTTGTGCAATAAATAGCATTTTTGTAATATTAATCTACTTTAAGCTGAATAAATAAGCTTTACATTGATAGGTCAATATTTGACAAAGATTAAACTATGGAAATCTGGGGGTGCAAAAAATCTAAATATTGAGAAAATCGCCTTTAAAGCATATCTGTCAACACTCCCGTTTTTCCCGGGAGTCTCTCGTATTTCACACCTATCTACCGCCCCCCTCCCGTTTTGTTATTTCTTTCAGAAAACTCCCGTAATTTAAACGGCCCTACCTTGTTATATGAATAACCACATGATTATATATTATTCCAAGGTTGTCCAGTTACCAGATCTTGTAAGAAACGAATCCTACTCACACAATAGGAGGAAATATAGGAGGCATTGGGAGTTTGATGAAAATATAGAATGGTTTTCCACAAATAAATCCTCAAATAATTAATTATTATGTTCTTAATCTGTGATTTACATATGCTATATATACTTATTATAATGATATTATTATAGTGCTGTAAAAACAAATGCAGACTGTCACTCTTTGCAACACTGCCACATTTTTGACTCTTTCCCCGCTAGTGCTGGGACGTTTGTAATTTCCACCGCACCACCGCGGTGGTGGAGTCAACCGGCGGGCGGAAAGTGCGCCCCGCGATGGTGTGCACCTCACAAATTATGAAAAATATAAAGTACAATTTCGCCCAGTGAGATGTCTTCAGGTTAGTGTTAACACAAACAGCCAGCAGACGCGGAGTTAATGTGCTAATTTGCAAGGGAAGGCAACTGATATCAGTGATGACCCGCTGGCTTGGGGGCGGAACAATGAGGAAAGATATTGGCCGTTTCTCAATCCGAAGACTGTAGCCTCCAAGGGTCATATTTGCAACCTGCATAGGTCATCAAGACTTATAACATTAACAATTATAAAGTGACTATTATTCTTTGTTAATCATACATTGTTGTAATATGCTTATGACTTGCAAATGTCTGAAAATAATAAACCAGGCTTGATGACATTTACAGCCGCGACCTCCGGAGGCTGCAGCCTTTAGATTGTTCTCTCTTGGTCACGAAAAAGTAAGCATTGCTTGACGCTGTGATGAGCACCCACCGGCGGAGAAAGAATTTGGCGCCTATAAACACGCACGTTTGTTAATAACTGTATATCTGATCATCGTTTACATTTTTATATTTCAAAATATATGTATGCATTATGTGTTAAGGGCGATTTATAGTCGTGCGTAGGTCCTACGCCGTAGCCTGACGCGCACCTCACAAAATTTCTAACAGCGCGTCGGCTCTACGCGGACCGCAAGCGCTGTGATTGGTCCACCAGAACCCCTCCCGTCAGGTAAAAAAACTGCGTCATAGGTATTTCCGTTTGAGACGGTGAAAACAAAGATGATCCAAGTTGAGGAGTGATTTAACTCAAACTGCAACATAAGTCGCTGTTTATTTACTTCCATCATTGCTGGTCTTCTCAAATTATACACAACAAATTGCTATTTCTTCTTCGTCTGTGGGTTAACTTGCTTAGCTTCTTCTTCTGTGACGACTTCTGCTGCTACTGTGGTTACACGCGTGATTACTGCCAACCAGCGGTTTCGCGCGTGTTTACACGTCGACGCGGACAGCGACGCAAAAGTATAAATGAAAACCGACGCGGAACCTACGCCGTCGCGGCTACGCCGTAGGACCTACGCACGACTATAAATCGCCCTTAAGACCTATATGCATCAATGTGCACGTGCGCATACGCGAATGCGCCCCCCACAAAAAACCTGCCACCCTCACAGCCCTATAATCCCCGCCATTGACGAGTTACCTCGTCAATTAAGAGAAAACATTTTCCTGCCATTGACGCTTTTACAGTAATCTGTAATTCCGCTAGATGGCACTCTTACCCAATTTATAAAAAACTGAAGCAAAAACTAATTTCATTAACTTTAAACTCTGTGTATAATTTAACTTTTATGTTAAAAAGACTGTTGGGGAATGAGTTAACCAAACAGACATTAAAATATGCTGACCTGTAGTTTGTCAAGAAATTTATTGTCCACACAGTTTCATGTAAGTCTTAAGGGCGATTTATAGTCGTGCGTAGGTCCTACGGCGTAGGCTATCCGTAGCCTGTGCGTAGCTCTGCGTAGCCTGACGCGCACCTCACAAAATTTCTAACAGCGCGTCGGCTCTACGCGGACCGTAAGCGCTGTGATTGGTCCACCAAAACCCCTCCCGTCAGGTAAAAAAACTGCGTCATAGGTATTTCCGTTTGAGACGGTGAAAACAAAGATGATCCAAGTTGAGGAGTGATTTAACTCAAACTGCAACATAAGTCGCTGTTTATTTACTTCCATCATTGCTGGTCTTCTCAAATTATACACAACAAATTGCTATTTCTTCTTCGTCTGTGGGTTAACTTGCTTAGCTTCTTCTTCTGTGACGACTTCTGCTGCTACTGTGGTTACACGCGTGATTACTGCCAACCAGCGGTTTCGCGTGTGTTTACACGTCGACGCGGACAGCGACGCAAAAGTATAAATGAAAACCGACGCGGAACCTACGCCGTCGCGTCTACGCCGTAGGACCTACGCACGACTATAAATAGCCCTTAAGACCTATATGCATCAATGTGCACGTGCGCACACGCGAATGCGCCCCCCACAAAAACCTGCCACCCTCACAGCCCTATAATCCCCCCCATTGACGAGTTACCTCGTCAATTAAGAGAAAACATTTTCCTGCCATTGAAGCTTTTACAGTAATCTGTAATTCCGCTAGATGGCGCTCTTACCCAATTTATAAAAAACTGAAGCAAAAACTAATTTTATTAACTTTAAACTCTGTGTATAAATTAACTTTTATGTTAAAAAGACTGTTGGGGAATGAGTTAACCAAACAGACATTATAATATGCTGACCTGTAGTTTGTCAAGAAATTAATTGTCCACACAGTTTCATGTAAGTCTTACACAACCTTCTTGTGTGCTACTGGAAATGTTGATTGGATCCGGTTGCTGCTGGTTGTTTATTGGCTGCTTTAAGAGGAGTGTGTCCGATGAGGGAAATTGTTCAGTGAGACAGACGGAGTAGATTTAGCAAAACATCAACACCAGGAGCAGTGAGAATGAGATGATGTGACTCCACATGGGCCGAGAGAGAGAGAGAGAGAGAGTTGATGCGGCCCATCTGCATCACACTTTTTGCACACTTCACTGGAATCTTCTCGCTCTCTACATCCATCTGCATCCTTTGAACTGGCTTCCTGCTGTGTGCGTTTCCAGCTTTCATCACTTACACAGTTTATACTGGTCATTTCATACTTTCAGTCTAGTCAAAAATCTAGATGTGTATAATATATATAATATTATATAATAGCATAATCTGCATTTTTTTCTGTTAAATTGCCCTGCCTAAACACTCTGTTTTCTGGAGAGATGGGGGTTGTTACCACAAATCCCTGTAGAGAGCTTTTAATGTAAGAGAGAGAGAGAGAGAGAGAGATGAGAGAGAGAGAGAGATGAGAAGAGGCCTTTGAATGAAGTGCATCATCTGTTCATTGTAAACACAGACGTCTTTCTTGTTGAACACATTTATAATCACAGTCTTTCTTCAGTCTCAGTTTTATTTTCACTGATTCACATTGGAGATTTTTACTGATTCTTTTGAATACAGTCTGAGACAATAGTATCTTTAGCTGCATTAGTGCTACAATGTGCTAACAAACACATAAAGAAAAGCTTTTGGGTAAAATTAACTAGTCAGTCAGTGGCAGTGGGCAGGGCTTTGTTTGGGGAATCAAAACGTCACGAGGGACCTCGGCCGACTACCAAAACACACTTGTAGCCAATCAGCAGTTAGGTGCGTCTCTATTAAACTAGATTGTTGCCTGGGTTGCGTATGTGTGTGGCGGGTCTATCAAAAGAAGGTCCAGATTCTATTGGGGTAGGGGCATGTGTTTGTTTAGGAGATTTTGGATTTCAACATTGGCTTTCAGAGATCATGCACCCCGCCTTTAACGCTTCTCATTTACCTTGTATAGGTTACGTGATTGGCTGTTAGGCACGCTTCAAACAAGCCTTCCGTCAAGCGTTAGTCTGATGAGTTAAGCATCACAATAAGACTTTTAATAAGCCTACACTAAAAAAAAATGCTTATTTTCAACCAATCGTTGGGTCAAATATGGACAAACCTGTTTCAACCCAAATGCTGGGATGTTTACAACCAGTGTTGTAGTCGAGTCTGAGTCAAGACCAGAAATTGAGTGTCAAGTTCAAGTCAAGACCGAGTCTGAGTATCTGGACTTGGTTTTGACTCTGACACAAATTGGACTCGACTACACTACTGGTTTCAACCTATGGTACCAACAACCCAGCATTTAGGGTTATTTATAACCCAACAGTTGGGTTTATCCATATTTGACCCAACAATGGGAAAAACAACCCCAAAATAGTTTAGAATGTAGATGTAAGTCTACATTAATCATTAATGATGATAAATCGTGATTAATCTATTGCAGAATAAAGACTTTTGTTTACATCATATGTGTGTGTGTACTGTGTATAATAACTTTGTATAAATGAATACACACACGTATATATTTAAGAAATGTTAACATGTGTATATACATTTGTATACTTATGTATAATTTATATTATATATACATATAAATACTATATAAAGATTTAATATTTAATATTTAAATTATACATGCATGTGTGCATATTTATATATACATAATTATTATACACTGTTAGCACACATATATGATGTAAACAAAAACTTTATTCTGCAATAGATTAATCGTGATTAATCGTTATGTAACCCTAATTTAATTTAATTTAATTTTATCAAATATTTTATTAATTTTTTGATAGGCTGTTTGCTATTGTTTGATTTCTGTCTTTCTTTAGTAATGTACACAGTTTTGTTAATTTATTTATTTTGCACTGCTTTTGCAAAACGTGCAGTTTTTATGTTTTTGTTAGATTAAAAAGCAAAGAAAAAGAGACAAAAAAAGAGAGATGACAGAAAGACTTTTAGAAACTCATTTAATTTTAACCATTTTTCAAAACCTTACAGAACTCCTTTACAAAAAATAAGTAAGAATTTAACAAAAATATAAGAGAGAATTTCCAAATAATCAGTTATCCTTTGGATAAAGTTTTTGGTCTTTCTCACATTTTTCTTAGCATCAGGCTTATAATTTACTAGACGACTAATGTAGATAAACAGGATATTGCCTACACTGAACAAATAGATCAGATTTCTTTATAAAATTACATTAAATTGATGACAGTCAATTAGGAAGATTGTGTAAAAAACCAATGGAGTATATTTGCATTGTGAACAAAGCTTTCCTTTTCTTAAACGTAGATCGGATCTCTTCTTCAACGAAATGTTTCACTGAAATAAATTATTCATTGAATTTAATAAATTGTTTTAAGGTAAGTGTTTAAACAAAAGTTTTATATTTTATTTTACTTTACTAATATTTTTTGTTTAAATGTAGCTTAAATAAATTGATTGCATCCACTTACCTTAAAAAATGAGTAAATTCAATTAATCATTTTTTTCAGTGTTCATTTTCACAAGTTTATCAACTTCGAAAGCAACATAACATATTTTCTATTATTCACAAACAGTGTTGAAAGGTTTTCATGAAGAGAAGTACTCAGGGTAAGGGTTTGACCAAATTTGTAGTGATACAAGCAAAACTGAATAAAGAAAGATAAGATTTAATGAATGAGTGGAAAAGAGACCAAGAGAGAGAGAGAGAGAGAGAGAGCGAGAGAGAGAGAGAGAGGATAAGAGAGAACAGGAGAGAGGCAGCGGACTAAAGAAAAGGCGTTTGAGTGAGTAAGCGAGCGAGCGAGAGAGAGAAAGAGAAAGAGGGGAGGAGTGCCTTCCCATTTCCTTAGCAACCGTTTCCAGCGAGCGGCTCCAGTCTGTTGTCTTACAAGTCAGTCTGTGTCTCTTACGTGTGGATCTCTCCTTACCAGCACACAACGCTTTTGTTATTTAAACTCAATTATGTCCATCATCCATAAACACTGTTGAGGAAATCAGAGCGGGCGTGCAAAGGAAAGAAAGAGAGAGAGAAGGAAGAGTGAGAAAGTGTTCGGAGGATACGCAGCACTGGAGGAGACGGCAGGCGGGGGGATGGAGCACCTGAGCGCTCGCGAGCTGCCCAGGCTCTCCTGGATAAATACACTTTACAGCAGTACGTAAACACCATTTATTTCCTATCCATCTCACCTGTGTTTTTGGACAAAGAGTTGCGAATTATTGCTTAATGTGTTTTGAATTGATGTTGCTATCTTTGGGTTATATGATGTGCGTTTGTTTGCTCACGAAGCAGTTAGGGTGCAACCCTGATAATAAGTATCGGGTTAGAAAAATACAACATTGGTTATACAATGTAGGCACTGAGGTGATGACAGTACCATCAAACAATATAATGGTGTATATATATTTAATTACCGTGGTATTACCATGGCCATTACTGTATTATGGTACCACTCCAGAATGTTTATTGTAAGCAAAAAGTCGTATAAAGTAAGTTAACCCTTCATTTTCATTCTTGTCAAACTAATGGATCTCTTCTCTGTTCTTCATTTTTACTTCTTTGATCTATATTCCTCTTTGTCCCTCTATCATTCATTCTCTCATCCCTATCTTTCCTCTCCCTGCCCTATGTTTTTCATCTCTCTTCCCAATCATCACCATTCCCCAAGTACACGTATGTAAATGTATCTCATCTTCACGGTGAACTGGGATTATGCATCGCACTCGGTCAGACACAAAGCGTATGCTGTTCTCATAAATATTCAGGTGTTATGTTGACTGTTTACTGACAGCTGGTCGGTTTTTCCCCGGGTGGATGTCATGTGGACGGAAGTGGTCAGCATTGGTTTGTGGGTAATGTTAGGCTGAAGAGATGCACTTGTTGTGGTTGTTTTGTCTGCCATTCGTGTGCTCCAACTGAAAGGTTGAGTTACATAAAGGGCTTTCAGAGAAAGTTAAATGGCAAAGGTTGGCACAAATCACTCTGAAGGGGATGGGGGTAATGAAGCGAGAGAGAGAGAGAGAGAGAAAGAGAGAGCTTATTTCATTCAGCAGGACGAATCCATTGAGGAGTTAACCAGAAAAGCACTAATCCACACCCCCCATAATTTCACACTGAATTATATGAGATTTGTGTGTGTTTGTGCATGTGTGACGGTGTTTGTGTGTGTGCGCTTGCACGCTTATGATAATGTTCGCAAACGGTGATTCAGGAAAAGGGGGTGGTTGCCCCAAAAGATTATTAGTTTCACCCCTCTTCTTTCTATGTTTACACCAGGGAAATACTCATAAATTTGTGTACTCTAACTGTAGGGAGCAGGATTACCCAGAATCCCCAATATAATGTTACAGGGCTGTTTATTTATTTTTTTATTATGTAAGAATATGTATAATATAAATATATATTTTTACAGTTTTTGGCATATTTAGCCTTATATTTTCATCATATAAATAAATAATACATTCATTTAAAATTCATGTTTCTCTTGTAATATTTAGCTTTTTGTTCATTTTTTTTTTGTTAAATCCACTATTTGCATTTTTATAAATATATTTTTTAAATTTAATTTAGGGTTGCATAACGATTAATCGCGATTAATCTATTGCAGAATAAAGGTTTTTGTTTATGTCATATTCGTGTGTGTACTGCGTATATTAACTGTATAAATCAATACACACACATGCATGTATATATTTAAGAAATGTTAACATGTGTATATACATTTGTATATTTTTATATATATATATATATATATATATAGACGGTTTCATCGGACGCACGTGATACACGTCTGGATCCGAACCTTCCTTCCAGTTTCGTTTTTTTAATGGTCTGACTAGTTGCTGAACTGATCTCTTGAACAAATGTCTTGTCGAAAATAACAAATGTTTTGGTTTCCTAGGTAATCTATGTGTTGTTTTTTTGCTTGTTATATAAATAAACTACGTTTAAAGTACTTTGTTGTTATTTATTCTTAGCGGAGTTTACTGGAAGTTTCGTGCAGACCGCGACAGCCGCTTGTTTATGTTGTTACTGCTGAAACCGTCTATATATATATATATATATATAGTGTTGGGAAGGTTACTTTTAAAAGTAATGCATTACAATATTAAGCTACTCCCAAAAAAGTAACTAATGGCGTTACTTGGTTACCTTTTATGGAAAGTGATGCTTACGATACTTTTTTATTACTTTTGTGTTACTTTTTCTTGGCTGAGGCTTGATCTCTTTCAGGCCTTGCAGGTGTTTTTATAACTGAAAATGAGTGCTGCCATATGACTACGTTTAGTTTAATTCAGTACATATTTTTTTTTAATTTAATGAATTAAACTAAAAAAATAACTTAAAATTTTTGAAAAAGTAACTCAAATATTAATGTGTACATTTAAAAAGTAATGCATTACTTTATTCATTACTTCAGAAGAAGTAATATTATTACGTATGCATGTATGCATATTTAAATATACATAATTATTATTCACAGTTCACACAAATATATGATGTAAACAAAAACCTTTATTCTGCAATAGATTAATCGCGATTAATCGTTATGTAACCCTCATTTAATTAAATTTAATTCGATATTTTATTAACATTTTTTACTTTTTTGATAGGCTGTTTGCTATTGTTTGATTTCTATGTCTTACTTTACTAATGTACACAGTTGTGTTCATTTATTTTTTTTGCACTGCTTTTGCAAAAAGGTGCAGTTTTTGTGTTTGTTAAATTAATAAGCAAATGAAGGAGACAGAAAAAAGAGAGATGTACAGAAAGACTTTTACTTTTAGAAACATTTTTTAAAAACTTACAAAACTCATTTAAAAAAATAAGAGTTTAACAAAAATCTAAGAGAGCATTTCCAAATTAATCAATTATTTTTAATAAAAAATGGTACATTATCACTTGTTTATAATATGCATATACTGTACAATATCTACCCTGACTAACGGAAAGAGAGAAATGGAAAAAGAGAGAGAGATTAAGAGAAGAACAGAGCAAACAAGAACAATGAGATATTTGAGACCTGACATTTAGATAATTAAGTGCCAAATTATCTCAGAAAAGTGCAAAATTTTATAACAAGATGCATTTTGGCTGGTTTTGATGACCTTATCAGTAAAGAGACCCTTTAAAAAACCGACCCTAAATAAAATCTCCATACACAATGGTGCTGTCTCTATCAATCATAATGAGATCCATCATAAATTATCTCCAAACTCATTACCATAACACGACTCATTAGCTGCTGTTGTAACAATAACAGTGTCTGGACCGCCTTTGGCTTTTCTTGTGTGTTAAGGTACAGCCTCATTAACAAACAAATGTAAAGCCATTCAATAATTGATGGATGTTATTAAACATTAAAAGGCCTTCTTGTTTAATAAAGGATGTATGTTTGAAATAGATCCACAGAGGATAATATCAGTATTAGTGAGAGTATATTAACAGCAGGTATATTTTATGTTTTCATAACATGCCGATGGGGAATTCATGTTGGATTCGTTCATTTTCTTTCCTCCGACCAGAGAAAAGTGAATTAGGGATTGCTTTCCGTAGCTCTGTCATTATGTTAGGATTTGGGTTAAGGTTAGTCCTGTTTTTGAAATGTAAAAGGATTAGTTATTATTATTATTAAAACTTTATATATATAGACATTTGTTGTTACTGCTGAAACCGTCTATAGTCAGATAATGCATGTGTTTATCTCCACACCATCTCCTCAATCATTGGCATAATCTCTCTGATCAGCTTCTGTTTCTACTTTCTATGCTAATCTTATAGTTTCCTGTGCTCAGAACGGTTATAAATACATATAGGGTGTTAAGGTGATGCTTGAGCTGGACGTCCTGCAGCCGTGGTCGAACTCTGCTAAACCTCATTATGCTGGTGAAACATCTCACGTGCGAGTTTTCCCTCACCTCTAAGTTTCCTTTTCACTTCACGGGATTGCTACTAGGTGGTTGCAATGGTGTTGATGGTGTTTTTTTAGGTAAAAAGAATGCAGCATGAAGTTAAAACTACTTGGTTTTGCAAGTATATTCAACTTACTATTTTAAGTTTTGACTTGTGATAAGTTTACATAACATATATAATCAGTTTATTATGCAAGAAACATCTCATGGATGCGCTGGGACGCATCCTCAGTGATGTATCCTGGGATCATTGGGTGTTTCGTGTCTCGCAACCTCCGTCCGTCAGTTCACTCAGAAACAGTACTGGACAAGCTATGTTACACTTATAACACAACTTTTTTTTAGAGACACACTCCTCTTTTTTTGGATTATATGCTCATTTACCAGCTCCTCTAGAGTTAAACATGTAATATTTACCGTTTTGGAATCCATTCAGCCGATCTCTGGGTCTGGCACTACCACTTTTAGCATAGCTTAGCATAATCCATTGAATCTGATTAGACCATTAGCATCGTGCTCAAAAATAACCAGAGTTTTGATATTTTTCCTATTTTAAACTTGACTTTTCTGTAGTTGCGTCGTGTACTAAGACAGACAGAAAATTAAAAGTTGCGATTTTCTAGGTCGATATGGCTAGGAACTATACTCTCATTCTGGTGTAATAATCAAGGACTTTGCTGCCGTAACATGGCTGCAGCAGGCGCAATGATATTCTGGTGTAATAATCAAGGACTTTGCTGCCGTAACATGGCTGCAGCAGGCGCAATGATATTCTGGTGTAATAATCAAGGACTTTGCTGCCGTAACATGGCTGCAGCAGGCGCAATGATATTCTGGTGTAATAATCAAGGACTTTGCTGCCGTAACATGGCTGCAGCAGGCGCAATGATATTCTGGTGTAATAATCAAGGACTTTGCTGCCGTAACATGGCTGCAGCAGGCGCAATGATATTCTGGTGTAATAATCAAGGACTTTGCTGCCGTAACATGGCTGCAGCAGGCACAATGATATTCTGGTGTAATAATCAAGGACTTTGCTGCCGTAACATGGCTGCAGCAGGCACAATGATATTATGCACTGTTCGAAAAGCAGAGGACTATATTCCGACACTGCGTAATATCATTGCGTTACGGCAGCAAAATATCACGCCGAAATGGGTGTATAGTTCCTAGCCATATCAGCCTAGAAAATCGCAACTTTAAATTTTCTGTTGATCTTAGTACACAATGTAACTACAGAAGAATCAAGTTTTAAATAGGAAAAATATTGAAACTCTGGTTATTTTTGAGCGATGCGAATGGTCTAATCAGATTCAATGGATTATGCTAAGCTATGCTAAAAGTGGTACCGCCAGACCCAGAGATCAGCTGATTGAAATGGATTCCCAAACTGTAAAAATCTAATGTTTAGGCTGGAAAATGAGCATATTTTCAAAAAAGTGGAGTGTCCCTTTAAAGCAAGTAACAAATGTCTTAGGATATTCAATTAAGATTTTTAAAAAAGCGTGTTATAAGTTTAAACAATGCTTTCATTGGCGATAACTGTTCAAAGTTAAAATGATGTCTAAGATTACCGCAAACGTTACACAGTATTATAAATAAAAGATGAAGAGATTGTCCTTTATCTCAAAGATCTTGATCATCTTATGTCAGTACAATCTTTAAATGAGCGTTGTAATCCCCATTGTGTTTTAAAAGCACACAGCAAAATCTAACAGAGCTGCGATTGCATAACTGACCTCAGAGCTGCAGGACATTTATGGACTTTTATTTCAGCAAACCGGCTTACGTGAAAGTGCATGTACCGCCTCTGTGGCATTTACCAAAGCTGCTACCAAGCAAGAGTACAAGTGCAGTACTAAAGCTGGATGTCAAGTGTCTGGAGGACGCACAGAGTCTCTGTAGAGGCGCAGTGATTCTGCTGACTGAAGAGGCTCCTGACAGTGATTTGAGAGGTATGCTGAGGTCAGGGGTCCACTTATGCAATAAGCCACAGGAGGCTATGTCTGCTTTACACAGTGGTTATAGATGTCTAAGTGCAGAGTGCAGCTTATTACTTTTGATCAAATGCAATTGCGATGTTTTAAAAGACAGAAAAGGTTTCATAAATATTTGCTTTCATTACTAATACTAATCATAAAAGTAGTAAAATATATCATTATGTTGGCTTGAAAAAGCCAACATACTGTTATTGCTTTTAAACTTATTATTATTATTATTATTATTATTCTTTCTTATCCCCCCAAAATTTCTGACACTAACTCGTCCTAGAGCTTTCAAGCTACATGCACCAAATTTTCCACGGACCTTCAGACTGGTCTGACTTAGTGTGCTATATCTTTTCTAACTGATGGGACCTTCCGAATTCCTAAACGGGGGGCTCGAACACCCCAAAATTTCCATTGACTTAACATTGAGACAAACTTTGATGGGTCATAGCTGCGAGTGAGAAACTTGTAGAAACTTGTGGCTTACCACATTTAAGGACGCTGACAGGCTGTCTAAGAACATACCTCACAATGGGGTGTAAGCTGTACCCCTGGGGTGTAAGAGGCCCCCAAAATTTCCCATTGACTTATAATGGGGCAGGAAACATGCCCATAAAAGGGAATAAAAGCGTCCCAGATGGAATATCTTCACTTTAGAATGTCATAGAGACATGGGGGTGGGCTCATTATACTCAGGCATCCAATCAGTCTCTTAGGATCACCCCAAAGCTATTAAGCCACGCCCCTAGCAACAATTTTGGGTACCCTAGCAACATCTCCCATAGACTACCATTATAAAAAGCCCAGATGGATATCTTTGCACCAGAGTGTCATAGAGACATAGGGGTGGGCTCATTTTACTCAGGAATCCAATCAGTCTCTTAGGATTCTTATTGAGGTTCTAAGCCACGCCCCTAGCAACCAAATATGAGCACCCTAGCAACATAATAAACAAAGCCTTATATCTCTGGATCTGAACATCATAGAGACATGGGGGTTGGGTCTTTGGGTCATGTTAGCTTCATGCTAGCTCCATGCTAAGTCATACTAGCTTCATGCTAGTTTCATGCTAGCTTTATGCTAATTGCATAATAAATCTTTCTAACTTCATGCTAAATCATGCTACCATCATGCTAAATCATGCTAGCTTCATGCTAATCATGCTAGCATCATGCTAGCTTCATGCTAATCATGCTAGCATCATGCTAGCTTCATACTAAATCATCCTAGTTTCATGCTAATCATGCTAGCATCATGCTAGCTTCATGCTAATCATGCTAGCATCATGCTAATCATGCTAGCATCATGCTAGCTTCATGCTAATCATGCTAGCATCATGCTAGCTTCATGTTAATCATGTTAGCATCATGCTAGCTTCATGCTAATCATGTTAGCATCATGCTAGCTTCAATGCTAATCATGCTACCATCATGCTAGCTTCATGCTAATCATTTTAGCATCATGCTAGCTTCATGCTAATCATGCTACCATCATGTTAGATTTATGCTAATCATGGTAGCTTCATGCTAATCATGCTAGCTTCATGCTAATCATGCTAACATCATGCTAGCTTCATGCTAATCATGCTAACATCATGCTAACTTCATGCTAATCATGCTAACATTATGCTAGCTTCTTGCTAATCATGCTAGCATCATGCTAGCTTCATGCTAATGATGTTAGCATCATGCTAGCTTCATGCTAATCATGCTAGCATCATGCTAGCTTCATGCTAATCATGTTAGCATCATGCTAGCTTCATGCTAATCATGCTACCATCATGCTAGCTTCATGCTAATCATGCTAGCATCATGCTAGCTTCATACTAAATCATCCTAGCTTCATGCTAATCATGCTAGCATCATGCTAGCTTCATGCTAATCATGCTAGCATCATGCTAGCTTCATGCTAATCATGCTAGCATCATGCTAGCTTCATGCTAATCATGCTAGCATCATGCTAGCTTCATGCTAATCATGCTAGCATCATGCTAGCTTCATGCTAATCATGCTAGCATCATGCTAGCTTCATGCTAATCATGCTAGCATCATGCTAGCTTCATGCTAATCATGCTAGCATCATGCTAGCTTCATGCTAATCATGCTAGCATCATGCTAACATCATGCTAGCTTCATGCTAATCATGCTAACATCATGCTAGCTTTATGCTAATCATGTTAACATCATGCTAGCTTCATGCTTATCATGCTAACATCATGCTAGCTTCATGTTAATCATGCTAGCATCATGCTAACTTCATGCTAATCATGTTAGCATCATGCTAGCTTCATGCTAATCATGCTAGCATCATGCTAGCTTCATGTTAATCATGCTAACATCATGCTAGCTTCATGCTAATCATGTTAGCATCATGCTAGCGTCATGCTAATCATGCTAGCATCATGCTAGCTTCATACTAAATCATCCTAGCTTCATGCTAATCATGCTAGCATCATGCTAGCTTCATGCTAATCATGCTAGCATCATGCTAGCTTCATGCTAATCATGCTAGCATCATGCTAGCTTCATGCTAATCATGCTAGCATCATGCTAGCTTCATGCTAATCATGCTAGCATCATGCTAGCTTCATGCTAATCATGCTAGCATCATGCTAGCTTCATGCTAGCTTCATGCTAATCATGCTAACATCATGCTAGCTTTATGCTAATCATGTTAACATCATGCTAGCTTCATGCTTATCATGCTAACATCATGCTAGCTTCATGTTAATCATGCTAGCATCATGCTAACTTCATGCTAATCATGTTAGCATCATGCTAGCTTCATGCTAATCATGCTAGCATCATGCTAGCTTCATGTTAATCATGCTAACATCATGCTAGCTTCATGCTAATCATGTTAGCATCATGCTAGCTTCATGCTAATCATGCTAGAATCATGCTAGCATCATGCTAGCTTCATGCTAATCATGCTAACATCATGCTAGCTTCATGCTAATCATGTTAGCATCATGCTAGCTTCATGCTAATCATGCTAGCATCATGCTAACTTCATGCTAATCATGCTAACATTATGTTAGCTTCATGCTAATCATGCTAACATCATGCTAGCTTCATGCTAATCATGCTAGCATCATGCTAGCTTCATGCTAATCATGCTAGCTTCATGCTAATCATGCTAGCATCATGCTAGCTTCATGCTAATCGTGCTAACATCATGCTAGCTTCATGTTAATCATGCTAGCATCATGCTAGCTTCATGCTAATCATGCTAACATCATGCTAACTTCATGCTAATCATGCTAACATCATGCTAGCTTCATGTTAATCATGCTAGCATCATGCTAGCTTCATGCTAATCATGCTAGCATCATGCTAACTTCATGCTAATCATGCTAACATCATGCTAGCTTCATGCTAATCATGCTAGCATCATGATAACTTCATGCTAATCATGCTAACATCATGCTAGCTTCATGCTAATCATGCTACCTTTATACTTAAACATACTAACTGCCAGATAGCCTACTAAACTAAACTTCTGTCAAACCGTTTTAAACGTTCAGGCTACGCTTTTTCAAGCCAACATAAAGTTTGTCTTCAAACTTTAATATCTAGTTTATGAGTATTGCTGTAAATGACAGATTAAAAACTAAGCCTTAAATATACAATTACAACGCTTTATTATTCTGCGCAAAAATATCTGAACTTGAATTACTAAAACATGGACTTTGATTCTCCCCGTGTTCACTTTAGGCACAGAAACACATGATGATCATTTATTGCAGGAACCTCTTTTCTATCATTAAAAGTGAAAACAGACCGTAATATTAAATCGCACGAGCGACAGTTGGGTCAATGTTGCTAGTGTTGTGCTTAACTCTTTCCACGCAATTGACGAGTTAAGAGAAACAGCTTCCCTGCCAATGACGATTTTTTTCTGGCAATCCGTAACACCACTATTATCCACATATAACCCGGAAGTATCACACAAGGGCAAACAGCTCTATGTTTGTGTATGTTTTGAGGATTGCTCTGAATCTGAGCTCTAGCAAAAATGTAATTATATAAACTTTTTGCTCAAAATTTGGTGTTTTTGAAGGAACCAACCCATATTTGAGAGGTGATAAAAAACTTTTTTTTTTTTAAAACATACGGTCTGTTCTTTCATTTGATATCTTGTATATCTATATTGTTTCAAAACGCAATAAATCCATTTTGAGTAATTTTGGTAAAAACGTGTTGAAAATGAAGATGAAAACAACTATTTTCTATTAAAAAATTTCACATAGCATCTTAAGGTTATAACATAAAACATTCAAATCCATAATTTGATTTTCAAAGATTTATTATAAAAACGATTTATTCTTTCCACCAAATGCAATAAATGAAGTTTTTTTAAAAAAATGCTATAAATCTATTGAATCAATATATAAATGTGCATTCATCTTTGCAATGTTATATTCATTAAGTTGTCTAGTGGTATACACTGCTTAAAAATAAACATTAATGGCATTAATTAAAACACTTACTTGTCATATTAAGAACACTGTCATTGCTGCGGTTATACTTGGGACGTCGTCACGTAACATTTTTCACAGTGATCAGCTGTAAAATGTTTTGGTCCTGCTCGATTTTCATTGGCTTCGTGTAAAATAATGGAAAGTTTTTCATAAGATCCCCTGTGGTCAATGTGTTAGCATGACAGAAGCTTGATGCTGTCGGGAAAACAAGCAACCGGCATTTTCCGTCTCCCGAGTGCCTCTCGCGTAAATTATTAGATGTTGATGGCTTCCCCATTACAGAAAACCACCACAAGTTTAAAGGAACAGTATGTAGGATTGTGGCCAAAACTGGTACTGCAATCACAAAACGTGTGGCTAAAACTGGTACTGCAATCACACAACTGGTGGCCAATACACAAAATGACAACATAAACATCAGTTGAGGGCTGCAACTCCACTTTTTAAATGACAATATCCTGGCCAGACCACTGTTGTCAGTGATACAAGTTTTTAAAATGAAAATGATTTCTTAATGTCTAGTGACATATCAGGGCCATTTTATGATTAATTGATATAAATTTCTTACATACTGTTCCTTTAACAATGCCATCAAAGTATTATTTTGTTTTTGTTTGTTTGTTGATCACGAAGTACAAAGTAGATGAGGAAAACTAGGATTCTGTGTATTCAACGTGTCGCCATTGTTTGTTTACAATGCGTGGAATGGTGCGCTGGGATTTGTTGAACGGATTTATTGCATATTGCAGAAAATGAGGAGTGGCGTTTATTGCGTTTTGGGGAAAAACGGAGAAAAGATGACAGAATAACACTGCGGATATTGTATTTTGCATAAAATTAAGCATTTACTTTTAAATACTGACCTGATATAATACTGATTTTGGCAGTAACTCATTTCTTTATAAATGTCGTTTATTGCGTTTTGGAACCAAACCCTTCAGTTGTATATTTAAAGAAGAACATGTTTTGGAAGGCATTAAACTTTTGTGAAAATCATAAAATGCTGGCACTGGCTGGCAACTTTTTTTAAATGCTGGTGGGGAAAGAGTAAAAAAAAATGGTTTAAATTTATATTGATTTATTTAGAAATATATTAATTCAAAGCGACTTACAAATGAGGACACATCACATGCTTGTTGTAAGGGTAAACAGTCATCTCAAAATTATGTTATTAAAGAAATATTTCAAGCTCAATCAAAGTGCGTTGTTTGTCCGACAGATATCTTTTCGAACTGTCAGGTCTTTTAGATGGCTGTGGGCAGTAAAGTGCTTTCCTGGATTTAGTATTGAACTGTTAGGGCGACTCTTGAAAGTGGGCGTGATGCACTTATCGATGAGCTGGGTGATGCTCGCGCATATTGAGAAGAAACAGGACAAATCATTTTCACCCTTATTGGCTTAAAATCAAAGCTACTACTTAATCACTTCTGCACAAGCTTCTGAATGTAGTGTAGGAACACAGGATGGGGGGGGGGCTTCCTTTGAATCAAATTTTCTTTTGATTGAATTGAAGGTAGTACAAGTGGTGAGCGTTTCATTACACTTCTGCACAAACATTCAGCGAGGTGAGATGCGTGTGACTCACCGGCCGCCTCCCTGTTTTTATGTTGTTTATCCTCATCAGATTAGATTTTAAGAGTGTTAAGAGTGTTGAATTACTTGCCTGAGCGAGAAAAAAGGGTGACCTTTTCCAGAATAGTTGCAAACTCATTTAAAGAGGTGCAAAACTCATCTAGGGAGAGATTCACCAAGAATGAATTAGGTTGTTAAATGCATTACAGATTCAGAATATTGGCTTGTTTGCACAAAAAAGAATAATAATGGTTTAATTTCAGTACATAAAATCTAAATTGATGCTAATTTTTGGTCTAGAAATGCAGGATGCAAAAGATTTCATTGAAATCACCCCCAATGTTTTTACAGAACACTAATTAATTGTGAATGATTAATTATTCATAAATGGTTAATGTTTTTTGAGTATCGTTAGGCCTCGAGAGAGACTCATTAAATTAACCTCACAGATGTGTTTTTCACAGGTTACTTGAGACCAACACTTTTGTTTTCTTACCGAATGTTTTGAGTTGGTGTAAAGGCCCATTCACACCAAGAATTATAACTATAACATTAACTATATTTAATGTTATATTTATTCTGCGCACTTTAGTTTCACATTTTCAACATGTGAGCCTCTCAGGTAGATTTTGAGCAACTGTCGAAAAAGCTCTGAAAGTGATCCCAACACAATCAATGCTCTGTTTTCTTAAATTGCGCACATTTAATTGTTAAACAATGTTATTTTGTGTATTTGGTATAATACAATGTGTTCGCGTCCACATACCGTACATTTTTGTAGCTCCAGATTTCACTCTCTTCCTGAAATTCACGGATTTGAAAAGCGCTGTGTCCCTGATTGGCCAGCTAGTCTGTACGTTTTGATTGGTCTGAATTCCTCTAACGTCAGCCGGAAATGTGACGCTCCTTACCATGTTTGAAAGATTCGGTCACAATGCAATGCTAACAGGAGTTAACTAACAGGCCATGAGTCCGAAGTGGGAGGAATTATGATAATTTTGGTCTTGTCTACATCACCAATCCCAGGAAGTAAACTGTTGCCTACAATCCGTGTGTTTGTTGTAATCTAAAAAAGAGATTTACGTTTGGGGTTTGAACCTTTTGTATATCGTTAACATGTACTAATACACACTTACACACACCAAAGGAAATTAAAAAACGTGAATCGGACCATAGTTGCTGTTTAACTCTTTTCCCGCCATTGACGAGTTATCTCGTCAATTAAGAGAAAACATTTGCATAAAACAGTGTTTCTGATGAATTTTCATGTTAATCTATAATACTAAAAAAGTTATTTACTAATTTTAAACTCTGTGTATGTTTTGATAATCATTCTGAATCTGATCTCTTACAAAACTCCTTCACAAAAATTCAATTTTTCAGCTATTTGCTAAAAAAAAATGATAAAAAAAACCCATATTTAAAGGTGCTCTAAGCGATTCACGCGTTTTAGACCATAAAATTTTTTTTGTTACATACAGCAAACATCTCCTCACTATCTGCTTGCTGCCTGACCGCTGATCAAACTGTAAAAAAAACGCGATCTCTGTAGACAGCCCAGGCTTCACAAACTGCAATAAAAACACAGTGGCCAAACCTAGCACAATGAAACATAACAAAGTGTTACAGCCAATAAAAGACAAGAAGGATTTGGGGGTGGGGGTTGGGCACGTTTATAAAAGCACGTAAGGGAGGGGATGGAGTTAGCTACGCTCCGTTTGTTTGAAAACAGTTCAAACATCAACAAAAAGTGATGTTACACAGATTCGCTTAGAGCGCCTTTAAGAGTTTATAAGCAGAGAAAAAATTTAGATAGGATGAAAGTTTTTTTTCCTGTTTGTTTGTTTATTGTTTGTTTGAAAACAGAATGTCTGTTCTTTCATTTGTTAAAAATCACAAAAAATGCTAGCGGGCAACTTTTCAAAAAAAGGCTGGCGGGGAATGAGTTAATGTTATCATTATTGTTATCATATAAGACGCTTAGATGCGAATCCTGTTAACTCTTTCCCCGCCATTGACGAGATATCTCGTCAATTAAGAGAAAACGCTTCCCCGCCAATGACGAGATTTTCCGTCTTTCCGCAATACCGCTATTATCCACCAGGTGGCGCCCTTCCGCAACTTTTTAAAACCGGAAGTATTGCTCTATGGCAAGCTGCTGCATGTCCGTGTCTGTTTTAAAGATCGCTCTGAATGGGATCTCTATGAAAAGTCCGTCATAAAAATGGAATTATCTCTGCTTTTTGCTCAAAATATGGTGTTTTTGCAAAAACCTACCCATATTCAAAAGCTGATTGCAAAAGAACCACTAAAGGTAGGATGAAACGGTTTTTTTTTGTTTGAAAGCAGAGGGTCTGTTCTTTCATTTGGTATATTGTATGTTTATGTATTTAGAGAAGAACATTTTCTGGAAGGCATTAAACTTTGGTGAAAATCATGAAAAGCGCTGGCTGGCAACTTTTTTTTTTAAAAACGCTGGCGGTGAAAGAGTTAAGTGCGTCTGCCATGATTTCATGTTAATTAGAATTTTTGTAGACTCTTATTGGATTCTACCCTGAGGGTGGAATAAACACCTGAAAAAATTTAATGAATGTATAATACGTCTCGAGAGCATACGGTTACAATCACTATCTCATTTTGACGGAGGTGGCATTTAGCGGCTTTTGCATTGGAACTCTTCAAAGACTTCACTATTTGGTTAGATTTAGAACGATTTTTTTAGCGTCCCCTGTGGTGAAAATGTGTTGTTTTAAACAGACAGACTATGTGCAAATTCATCATTCAACACCGCTGCAAAGTATTTTCTCTATAAAATTGGAGTTATCCAAAAGTGGTCTTAAAACCGCGGTTTGAAATTGCATCAGTTTCAAACCCGTATCTCATGTATGCATTGTAAAACTGGACTTGGCCTAAAACTGCCGAATGTAGCATCTATTCATTTATATATATCTGTGGTCCTTTAAGGCTTATATAATTTAAACGGATGAGTTACAAAAGATTTAACCCCCTCACAGTTGTCATAAAGGGTAAACTAAGCTATACAGACCATTATTATATTATTTGCAAGCTTTATAGGTATTCACATTTGATTTATGTGTAATGTTTCTCTGAAGTTCTGCCCTGTCTTCTGTGTTTGTTCTTTCAGGGTTCTTTGTCTGCCCAGGGTCTTGTGTGTGCATTTGTGTGTCTTTCTCTATTGTGTGTGTCGTCGTGGTTAAAGACATGCCCTGCCCTGCCCAGCTGGTAACTGGGGACCTTTTAACTCTGCCCTCCGATTGTTAACCAATCACGATGCTGCGCACAGACCACACACCACACAGATTAGCCAATAGGACCGCTGGGCTGTTTTGACTTCACCAGGGAGTCGAAGCATGATTAAGCATTCAGGCCAGTCAAGAGGAAAAGGAGGAATGAAGGGGAGGTGAAGAGGGAGAAGAGAAGAGGCATGGCCATCCATTAGTAAAAGAACCAGGAGAGGCCCTCATCTCTCTCTGTACCTCCCACTCTTTTTCACCTTATTTTCAACCTTTCAAACAAACCGTAATAAAATTTCCCATCCCACCAAAAGCAAAACCGAACTGATGACAAAGTAAGATTATTTTCACGTTTGATTTGATTCCATTATGAATCTTTAGAGTTTAAATGACATATTAGATATTCAGACTGCTCAAGGTCTTCTGAAGGTGTGCTGTCAATCATCCCTCCATCCATCTCACTCAGGCTATCAGAGATTGATTGACATGTCTGTGTTCGACTCAGAGGTGATTCAAAACAAGATTTCACGGCTGCTCAAGATTGATTCGCATCAGTAATTTGTGTATCCGGAGATGCTGATTTAGGACCTGTAGGGTTCTTATGCTAAACACAGGTACAGCTCCATCCTGCTCAGGAAAAAACACATCTGCTCCAGGTAATGACATTGACACAGTCCTGCTGTGTGTACAGCTGCTGTCAGAGACTCCCAGCCTTCGTAACACACTAGCATGACCCAAAAAAGCAGCATGGAGAGGTTTTCCTAATGTTTTGAGCTTTTGGGATACATTTATGGCCAAATAAAGTGCTGGTTGTTGGAGTCAGTGACCTCTTATTCTGTTCTAGCTTCACTGCGCCCTTTTAAATTTGTAAGCTCTACTTTGCAAAATTAAATGGAGGCTGGTATGCTTGTTTTTTTTTGTATTTGCTGACGGACAGACTGAACATTTCTACTATTACCGTAAATATAGTAATATTTGAGGATAGTCTGAAAGGCATATCTGGGTGGTGATTTTCATGTCTCCTGACCCTGTATCATACTGTAGGTGGAGTTCTTTGAGCTTCCTCTTTAAAAAACAAATAGCATTTATTGTACAGACGACAGCAGTGTATCTTAAGAGATTTTATTGCTCATTCTTTATGCAGATGTTATGTAACATGTCCACTTGTGTTTTCTCTCTCTCTCTCTCTCTCTCTCTCTCTCTCTCTCTCTCTCTCTCTCTCTCTCTCTCTCTTTCTCTCTCTCTCTCTCTCTCTCTCAAAGTTCACTGCCAGGCGATTATTTACGGATCCATCATGACTTGTAACCACTGTGCAGGCTGGTGGTGGTGGTGTAATGGTGTGGGGGATGTTTTATTGGCACACTTTAGGCCCCTTAGTGCCAATTGAGCATTGTTTAAATGCCACGGCCTACCTGAGCATTGTTTCTGACCATGTCCACCCCTTATGACTGTTTCTTCTTCTTCTACTATTGAAGTCAGTGGTGCTCCAAAACGGTTTAGTTACAAACGTTGCTCAAAAATCGTAAAGACATTTTTACAGGTTTTGAACAACTCGAGGGTGAATAAATTAAAATTTTGGGGGTTAATTTTCCTTTAAATATATATAAACAAATTTATTAACATTTGTATTTTTTCATTAAATCTCTCCCATTTAAAAACTCACAATTCTCATTACATTGCATTGCATATAGCAGCATAAGGGGTTTTGATCTCATCATACATTTATATAGTTATGAATCTAACCTTAATTGTCCCGACTTTTTAAAAACCATCTGCCTGTACTGTATGTAGCCTTGCCAACTTCTAGACGGCGTGGCTGGTCGGTGTTTTTAGACTGCTTACTGTATGGATTCTTACATTGCTGTATAGCGGCAGTGCTGAATCTACTGAATCTAATTTTACGCTTGAGTTATGAGCTTGCAGTCTGAATTGAATCTGACGAGAAAGAGATGGTGGATAAATAAACCCTGCCATTGTTTCCATAGTGCTGGGTTCATTGTAGACGTCGAT
Organism: Misgurnus mizolepis; assembly: GCA_025389145.1. NCBI lineage: Eukaryota > Metazoa > Chordata > Actinopteri > Cypriniformes > Cobitidae > Misgurnus > Misgurnus mizolepis. Next base: position 5,427,916 of record JAIFKI010000003.1, read on the forward strand.
CGATATGGTTTTTTTCTCTGCCCAATGCAAATTCCGATATTTAGAAATCACAACAGCCAATGGCCGATATATGATGCAGATTTGTATCCGATATATTTGGCAGATTTTCTGTTTGTACATAATCATCAAAATGTCCTCATCATTAGCAGATATTTTAAATGTAAAAATGTCACTATTTCAGCCAAAGTATTACAAAAATAATGATGACTGGTCTTTCTGAAGAGTTTTACAACTTCCTTCACACCATGCAGACACAGATATTACCTGACACTGCTGTCATCATTTTTTACTCTTTGCTCTGTTTTTTACCATGACTTTTATTGCTTTGTAGGATAAAATCCTTTTTTGGTATACCTGATAAATTATTTAAAGGGGACATATCATTAAAATCCCATTTTTTCAATGTTATAGTGCTCTAATTGGGTCCCCAGTGCTACTATCAACCTAGAAAATGTGAGAAAAAACAACCCAGTAAGTTTGTTTTGGTAAACCATTCTCTGCAAGCATAAAATAGGTAATAGAAATTTGGCTCCTCTTGTGATGTCAGAAGGGGATAATACAGACCCTTAATCTGCACTATTCAACCACGGCACTTCAATTAGTGCAGAGATCAACTTATTTGCATTTAAAAGGACACACCCAAAACATTTTTGCTCACACCTAAAAAGTGGCATTTTTAACATGCTAAAATAAATTATCTTTGTGGTATTTTGAGCTAAAACTTCATATTTTCTCTATTTCTTTTTAGTTTAGACTGTAATTTAGGGAAAATCTTTCTAAAGATCAATATCAAGATGTGTTTGCATTTACACAGGTACTTTTCTTGGATAAGCGTGCTGTGTGAACGGGGTTTAATGTGCAAATGTAATTGAGTAAGCATTTGTGTCACAAATAGCCAATTTTATAACTTGACATTGGCATATCTGGTGCAACCAGCCTTTGGTGCAAAAACTGAATCTTGATTCAAATGGGCTCAAGAGAGTGATATCATCTCAATGTTTTAACATTGATTCCAGGCTGTGAAGAGTAGATTTCCTTATGCAGGGGATTTGGAGTGTGGATGATCCCAAAGCTGGGCAGATGAAGGATGCGCTGGTGCTGTAATTAAAAAGACATCAATCCGAGTGCTCTGCCCGTCACTCTTTTCCTTATGCTCTGTCGTGCTGCTCTTGCCCAGTGGTGGAATCTCTACGAGTCTCGTCCATGTAATTACCGAACGGCCGTGTCATCTCCGTCCGGAAGAATCGGAATAATTAGGACATATGGAGGATGCTGGCGACGGTTGCCTTGGTGACAGTGTAAGGCGCATACATATGGAGTTTAAAGGCATCACTTATCTTCATGGGTGCAGGCTTGATTCAGTTGATCTCTCTCTCTCTTTCTCTCTCTCTCACTCTCTCTCTCTCTCTCTGTCTACAGTATTTATTCAAAGCATCCTTTTGTTGAGAGAAATCCTTTATGTGCTATTGTTGAAGTGTCAGTGGCTTTGAAAGGTTATCTTAGCATGCCGTTCTTGGTGGGTGTGAATGTGTATTGTTTGTATTAATATAGATTTGTTGAATGAACTGTAGAAAGCTGTTAGTGTCACAGTTCTCCTTCTCACATGGTGACACAGACCAAGTTCACAGAAAAGAAATATTAAAAGTAACGTATTCTTCAAAAGTCCTATTTGATTTTGTACAGCCTATTTTCCAAAATTAGTCACAAAAGATGACTCTGAACATTTAGGATAAAGTCTTCATTTTCCCTTTTATCATCAACGGTAGAGTTAACGGTACACTGTAAAAAAAATCCGTAGAAATTACAATGTTATTGCAGCTGGGTTGCCGGTAATTTACCGTAGATTTAAATGTATGTTATTTACTGGCAAGAGTTTGTTCAAAGTTAAATAAATTTTAAATATTAACAAGTCTTTATCTTTATGGAATAAAACTATACAATAACAGCCTCATGCAAAGCATTCTGGGAACCAAAAATCATCATCAACCTTTTTCTGCTTTTTGCTTCAGATTTTGTTTCCCAGAACGTTTTGCTTGATGCTGTTGTTTTAGTTTTACTCTGTAAAGACAAAGACTTGTAAATGTTAAATGTTCATTCAACTTTGAACAAAATGTTGCCAGTAAATAACATAAATTTAAATCTACGGTAAATTACCGGCAACCCAGCTGCAATTTCTACAGATTTTTTTTACAGTGTAGAGACATTTCACAATAGCCTTTATGCATTTTTGACAAAATCCAGAAAACCAAGGCAACCTAAAAATAACTTGAAATACAGAAAAGGAACTTGTATTGTACTGTATAAAAATATGATATAAAAATATTAATTTATTATTTATATATTATTTATTTTTTCAATTAAAGTGCACCTATTTCATTGATAAAACGTTATTTTGTGTATTTGGTGTAATACAATGTGTTCGCGTGGTTTATGGTTAAAAAACATACGGATTTGAAAATCTCTGTGTCCCTGATTGGCCAGCTAATCTGTACGATTGGCCTGAATACCTCTGATGTCAGCCGGAAATGTGACGATCCTTACCATGTTTGAAAGATTTGGTTGCTAACAGGAGTTAACTTACAGGCTGAGTCCGAAGCGGGAGGAATTATGATAATGACGGTCTTGTTTACATCACCAATTCCAGGAAGTAAAATGTTGCCTACAATCCGTGTGTTTGTTGTAGTCCAAGAAAAGAGATGTACGTTGGAGATGATAACTTGCGTCATCATTAACTTTGGGGTTTGTACCTTTTGCATATTATTAACATGTACTAATACCCACACTGGAAAAAATTACTTTCTTACTTAGTATTTTTGTCTTGTTTTCAGTAGAATTATCTAAAAGACAAATAATATACAATTTAAGTGAAATTGTCTTTAAAACAAGCAAAATTATCTGCCAATGGGGTGAGAAAAAAAATTGTGAAATAAGATTTCGTTTTTCTTAAACTCTTAATTCAAGTAAAATTTTCTCACCCCATTGGCAGATATTTTTGCTTTTTTAAGCACAAATTCACTTAAATTGTATATTTTTTGTCTAAAAACTAGTATTATTTTCTTAGGTCATTTTTCTCATCAAGAAAATACATCTTGATTTAAGAATTTCTAGATATTTCTACTGAAAACAAGACAAAAGTACTAAGTAAGAAAGTCATTTTTTGCAGTGCACCTGCGGTTTATGTAGATACAAATAGCCTTAAAAAGGGTTAAAAAATGTTTTATAGTATTTTACTTAACTTAGATAATTACATTTACTTAATTGTCATATGTGTGAAAATATTTGTGCAGAAACTTGTAAGTAAATTCTACTTATTGTTTTTTTTTCAGTGTTGTACAACATGTATATTAATGAAAATATTTTGTTGCACCATTTTCAGGTTTTATAAAGTCCAGGTTTTACATTAGACTTCATTATAGGAGAGTTGTTGACTTTAAGTGCCATTCTTTCCCTCTATTTCCTCTTGTCTCTCTTTATGGAGATTTGCATACTGGAAGTGCACGAGAGACTCAAGCTGCTTGCTGATCTTCTCAAAGCTCTTTTCATGAGGATGAACCTCCTGTTTGTTATTTGTTAGCTGGCAATGCCGAAACAGGACAACATTGCTAAACAATCTTTTCTGTATAAATAGCCTTATTGTCTCTCTCTTCTTTTGTGCTTTTTTACCATTTTAGTTCAATAATTTATTTGTAACAGATAGTATAAATTAATGTAATGTAAGATCCATTGATGGAATTGGTTCTGACTTATATATTTAAATTACTTTAAGAGTTTCGAATGATCTTACACTGTAATAAAAATGCACCCTGACTAACAACCCTGACAAACAACTTGGTTCAACCTACTATTTTAAGTTTAGTTGTTTGACAAAAATTTGTCAAAGATTTGATGTTGATTTGACAAAAATTGCATTCTTGAATGGCCCTGTTTGAAAGTGATTTTCACAAAAGTTTCACAAAATGCCTTCCAGGAAAATTTTCTTCCTTAATATATACATACGAATATATCAAATTAAAGAACAGACCCTCTGCTTTCAAACAAACAAACTAAACGGGGAAAAAAGTTTTATTCTATCTTCATTTGTTGTCTTTTTATAACCTCTTAAATATGGGTAGGTTTCTTCAAAAATACCAAATTTTAATTAAAAAGCTGAAATAATTGCATTTTTGTAAAGGAATTTTCTTAGTGATCAGATTCAGAACGATTATCAAAACATACACGGAGTTTGAAAATGTTGACAAATTAATTTTGCTTCAGTTTTTATAAATTGGGTAAGGAATTACAGATTACCGTAAAAACTAATGCAGTATAACTTTTCTACGACCCAATGTTAAATGCTCTTAGGGCTGCCTAATGATTAGTCATGACTATTCGTTTGCAGAATAAAAATTTTTGTTTACATAATTATTATACACAGTATATCAACAAATATTATGTATATATAAATACAAACACACAGGAAAAATATATTGATATAATAAATAGTTATATTTATATATTATATAAATTATATGTAAATATACAAATGTTTATACACATGCAAATATTTCTTTAATATATACATGCATGTGTGTGCATTTACATATACATAATTATTATACACATTAAACACACATTTAACAAACATTTTTATTTTGCAAACAGTTTGTCGCAATTAATTGTTAGGCAGCTCTAAATGCTCTATCATTCTTTAATTGCTTAGGATGAAAGCATCAGCTAAATGTAAACTTTAAAAAATATTTGTTCTTTCAGTTTTAAAACGTAAGTAACATGGTTGCCTTAAAATTTTGAGTTAATTCAACTTAAAAATATTATTTAATTTAAAAAGTTGTCTACAAATGTATTTTATGTCACCTAATATTTTTTAAGGAACAGTATGCCAGATATTAATATCAATTAATCATAAAATGGCCCTGATATGTCAATAGACATTAAGAAATCATTTTCATTTCAAATACTTGTATCACTCTCAACAGTGGTTTCATTTAAAAAGTGGATTTGCAGCCCTCAACTGATGTTTATGTTGTCATTTTGTGTATTGACCACTAGTTTTGTGATTGCAGTACCAGTTTTGGCCACAAACCTACATACTGTTCCTTTAAGTTGAATTAACTAAAAAAATGAAGGCAACCATGTAACTGGTTATGCCAACTTTATTTTGGTGTAAAAATGTAAATGCCTTGTGTTTGAATCAGCACTTGTGTCGTGAATGCACAGATGGTCTGAAATGTCTGTCTACATTGGCATCTAACTTAGTCGAAAATTCACATCTACTGTAGTGCCATGTTTCCCCTGGAGTCTCTCTAAAGCAGTCATTTAACCCTAACAACAGACTGCACCTCCTGATCAATATCCTGTTTTGTCTATTTCAAATTTTCAATAAGACATGTAAAGCAATAAAGTGAAGTCAGAAAGAAAATGAAATGATACAGATTAATCCGTAGAGAAGCGATGATTTCTTTCTGTTCTGAAAAACAGCTTCCGGCTCTTCTCAGATGATAAAAAATTCCAATTTAATGGTTTGATGGGGCCACTGATTAAAATTTTTCCCTGCCTTGTTTTGTGTGCGCACAAGTGTGTGAGTGTTGTGGCCGTTGGCATTAAGTGTTCTCATTACAGCATTTGTATCGATTATTAAGCAATATTAATATTGATATTTGTGAACTGCTTTGGTAAAGAAGACGTGGGCTTGTGAGGGTGTGTAATCTTGCTGTTATTTTGTTATCTCAGTGAAGAACAGATGGTTAAACTGTCTTGTCATCAAAACAGCTTTATGTTGTATTTGCTCTCAACCCCTCCTTTCATTTTATTGTACTCATCTCTAAAACAATACCTTATCATTTTGTTTAGACCCCAAGCATTAACAGACCCCAAGGTTTAGTGAAGACTTATCAAGAAGACGTGCCCTATTAGTTTTCCGGCTGATAAGACTTGGCAGAAGTGGGAAAAATTCCACAGTCTTGAGTTGACCGAGGAACCTCTTTGGTCTTGTGCCAATAAGCATCTGAACAGAACATTTTAGAAATCACAAAGCACAGTCGAGCAAAGCTACATTTGGATGCCAAATGGATGCCATAGCAACCGCATAGCAGAGCCCTGGCAACCACTCAGAACACTTTAACATCATGGTGGTGAGTTTTGCATAGGGAAATATCGCTCACATTTTCTTGAGAATGTCAAAATCTATAGGCCTACTAGACTAGTCATTATTAGTGTCTCTGCTTTATATTGTGGTACCGCTCTTCACATCCTATCATCTCTATCATCTCCCTTTCATTTTTTTAATGATGTCCCCGTAGACACTCCGTGATCCCTCCAGTGCCCTCAATAACCCCTTACCAGATGAGACTTTCTTTCTCCCTCCTTTTTTTCACTTGCTCTCTGATATTAGTCATGTCTCGATTTCAAAAGAGCTCAAAAGGAGAGAGAAAAAGAAGGGGGGTTGCCAAAGATTACGTAATTCTTCACAGTTGCACAGAAGTGCTGATAAAGGATCTTATTATATTTTCGTTTTTCAGTTTCAGTTGCATTAAATGACAGCATTATGTCTGATATACTGTATGATATTGGCAGTAGCAGAATATTTACATTCAGTTTGCTTTTATTGTGATGAAATTGATGCAATATTTTTTTATACTCCAGCTTAATATGCAGAGACAGCTACTGTAAAAGTAGGAAATTTTTTTGCATGCCCCTGAAAATGTAAAACATTGTGGGTGCTACCAAAACTTTGTTACTATCCTGACATAGCAACGTTGGCACAACCAGTGCTTTGAGTTTGAGGGCGGGACCATCTGTCTGACCAACCAATGGCAGGAGGGGGAGTGTTCAAGAAACATTTCATTTTTTTCCTGTTTTGTTTTGTGATCCTTTTGGCAGAAAATTTTCGGCACTAAGATCGGCACAAAGAGGTAGAAGTGTAATTCCAGATCCCCTCTGAATTCTGTTGTTGGACTAATCATCACCCTCCAGCCTTTCTCCAAACACAGCAGATCCCGGCTGCTGAGATAGATCTGAGGTGCTAGTTAGGAGACACAAAGTGAATTAACAGTTTTGTATGTATAGATTTGCAGCCCATACTGATATGGAGATCGAGTGTAATAGGACATTTATTATAATTAAGCTCAATGACTTAAGTTTAAAATAGGAGGCATGTTACTCATCAGTCAATAAGGAATCAACACGATCTGCACAAGACGATCCAGATGAATCCACCTGATCCAGGCACACATTCCCTGAAGCCGAAAGTATACTAGGGACGTCCGCGTATGCGCGCCGTCCGCATGACGTTATTTTCGTCATCAAGAGGGTCCGCCAAATAGACAGCATTTGCACACACACTATCATTTTTCTTCTTTAACTTTTACTTCTTCCAAGAACAGAAAGCTCTGGAGCATGTTTGTTTGATTCCTGTTCTTTGTTGTCTTGTTGTTTGTTCTAAACTGTGTTTGCAATGGTGGATGAGTTACTTTTCTTCTCCTATCCTAATGTTTTAATGTACTGTAAATGTTGCCAAATCAGTGCTGCCCTGACAGCCTGTTAGACTAATAATTTGAATAAGAAATCATTTGTATTGCGTATAGTGTCGAACGCGGCCATTCGAGTGTAGCCGCGGGGAGTATACTCGAAAAGCTGCGCGGACGCGTGCGCGCGTGAGCCGGACGCGGACGCGGAAAAAAGTATACCGCGGCCTTTAGTCTTTCTATCGCAGATGAATAATGAGTCACTTAACATCAATATAATTTAGTTTATCTTTGTGAGCCCTGAAAAGGAGCACTTATTTTGAGATACAGGGCTAATGGCATTCAGGTTACATCACAGCCAGTAAGAGGTGTTATATTATAGGACATTGTTATTCAGAAGGACTTTTAAGCAAATTAAGGCGCCGTTTATACAATGGTTTCAAATAAAATATTTTTTTCATTTTGGCTGTTTGTTTACACGACACAGCGTTTTGGGCCCCAGGAAATGCAAAGATGTGTGACCCGTGCTGGCAAAGTTATGAGTTATTTATATTTACTTCTATATGACATTCTCTATCAAAACGATGTATGATCTGACAAAAAGTGACAGAGCTACACATGTTTGAGTCAGCATCATTTTTGAGAAAAATCTAGTTAAAGGATTAGTCCATTTTCTTAAAAAAAATCTAGATAATTTACGTACCACCAAGTCATCTAAAATGTTGATGTATTTGTTTGTTCAGTCGAGAGGAATTTTTTGAGGAAAACATTTCAGGATTTTTCACATTTTAATGTACTTTAATGGACCCCAACACTTAACAGTTTTAATGCAGTTTAAAATTGCAGTTTCAACGGACTCTAAACGATCCCAAACGAGGCATAAGGGTCTTATCTAGCAAAACGATCTAGAAAAATATATGCACTTTTAAACCACAACTTCTCGTCTTCCTCTGGCTGTGTGACGAGCCAGCCCGATCTCACGTAATTGCGTAATGCAGTGGAAAGGTCACATGTTACATATATGAAACGTACATTTGCGGACCATTTTAAACAATAAACTGACACAAAGACATTAATTAGTATCATTCCACATACAGCAGCATCGAAATGGTCCTCTTTCTCCACACTTGTAAACACTGGGGCGTACGTTTCGATACGTCATCTGTGACCTCTTGATGTGATGATGTATTACATAAGGTTGTGCTGGCGCGTCACATGACCGGAGGCAGACGAGAAGTTGTGGTTTAAAAGTGCATATTTTAAATTTTTCTTGCCAAAGATGACAATAATTTTGCTATATAAGACCCTTATGCCTCGGGGAGTCCTTTGAAACTGCAATTAAAACTGTTAAGTGTTGGGGTCCATTAAAGTCCATTAAAATGAGAAAAATCCTGGAATTTTTTCCTCAAAAAACATAATTTCTTCTCGACTGAACAAAGAAAGACATCAACATTTTGGATGACATTGTGGTGAGTAAATTATCTGGATTTTTTTAAGAAAATGAACTAATCCTTTAAAGATTTTTGAAGGTTCAAAAGCAAAATCACTGCATCCATACCTTAAAGGGATAGTTCATGTTAAACTGAATTTTTTTGTTTATCAGCTTACTCCCAGGCCATCCAAGATGTAGGTGACTTTGTTTCTTCAATAGAACACAAATGTAGATTTTTAACTCCAACTGTTTCGGTCCGTGAGTCGTATAATGCATGTGGATGGTAACGAAATCTGATGCCGACAAATCCAAATTAAACCCTGCAGCTTGTGACGACACATTAGTTTCCTAAGACACGAAACGATCAGTTTGTGCGAGAAATCGAACAGTATTTATATCATTTTTTACCTCTAATACAACACTATCCCCAAAGTAATACGCACGTACACATCACCGTCTTATTCTTGTAATGTTTAATGGCAGGTGGCAAAACAATTTCATAGGTGCACACCGGCACCCACTTGTCTGGCATTATTTATATAGCATTTTTAGTCGTTTTTCCATTTCCATGTTTACACGTGAAATTTTCCACGAACGGGAAGGAAAAATTTTTATGCTTTCAGTACAATCATTGTTGCGTAAATAATGCGTAAAATACAATTCTTGTTAACTGCAAAGCAAAGTTTTATCTTTTTCACTCATTGGTTTTGATTAATAATGTTTTCAGTCTCGACAGCTTTAAGACTCTACCATTGTGCATTGACTGTTAGGTACCGACCTGTTAAATGCATCCCGCATTCTCCATATTTAGTGCATGGCTACATGCTATTTAGGTGCTCATTACTACAAAGAGATAGCTAAAAGGGTGCTAATTCGGTCCTTGTCTGGCTGAAGTCAGACATTTGACTTTTGGCATAAGGTCCGGTGCACATTGAAGCGTATTCTGGTCCAGACCTGCCCACTTAAACAAGAAGTACATCTGAAATCAATTCTACCACAATAGTAGATTGGCATGCAACAAAGTGGAAGCTCATTCAGATGATGGCAGACGCCAATATTACGGACTTAATTGAAGTTGGGAAGAGTCACCCGATTATTTTTTTATTTTTGGCATTTTAATGTGCTATGTGCATCAGACAATGTGTAAATGGTTGTGGGCAGTATGTGGGTGTGCCATCTGAAGCCGAGACTGGAGCATCGTGTCTATCTTTCTTTTAAGAGACAGAAAAGCTTTTCAAGCACTTTTTTGGTACCGTTTACTGTTGTGTCTTTAAGTGCTGTTCTCTATTATGCATTTCTATATCATTTATCTAAACATACGATAATCCCATAACTTTGTTGTAGTGTTACTGATTGTCAATAATTCATTGTGATTGGGTGCCAAGTCACCAATACAAATGGCTAAATCCTTTTAACAGGCAAATGATTGTTATCTATTTGTGCTATAGAGCCAGTAAGCTAAACTGAAGGAGATTTTTAAACCCAATTTAATAAGGAACTTTTTATCGTGGCCAACTGGCTTGCTATTTAAATACAGATGGGTCATAAGATGCTAAGTTACTGCCCATTGTGATGTCTGTTGACTGTTCCTAGTGTTTCTGCCGTAAACTAGCGTGTCTATAAAAAGAGCATTGTTTTATATTCAGGAACCTTCAGTTCTCATTTGGCTAGTGATTGCATAAAAGAGTTTCAGGTTGTCATGGTAGCCTTGGCTCTCGCCATGGAAACAAGCGGTTGACTGTCAGTGATAGGGCTAAAGGGCAGCCGGCTGTCCATCAGGAGAGATGTTTATGACTTTCTGATGTTTGTGATTGTGTGTATGTAAACAGAAGTCTAGTATGAGCATTACTGTGCATTCAGACCGCCACCGGCGAGAGCCTCAAAGTGGCCGGAAGTCATTCATTTTCAATGAGAGCCGTCGGCGAGCTCCGGCGAGCAGCGGTGCGGCACGTCATGTACAGCGTGAGCGTCGAGGAGAGTTGAAATCAGCTCAGCTTTATGGTAGTGAGATATGACGCGGTTCGGCGGCAACCAATTGGAAGGCGGAAATGTTCACCTGCAACCAATCGGAAGGCGGAAACCTCCGCATGAGAGGAGTTCAGAGAAGGCAGTCGAGCGTCAGAGCGTCCACTACAACTTTTCTTTATCGTCGTTGTCAGGGCAGCCAGAGCTTTTATTGACGCTCTCGCCGGTGGCGGTCTGAATGCACAGTTACAATGCTTTAAAGCAACAATATGTAAGATTTTTGTAATAATGTCCAAACACCGTGTGCACAGTGAGATTATATTTTATGCAGTTGTGTACTTACATTATTATCAGTCAAGTTATAACCACACTAGCCTCGGTTTCCGCTCATAAAAACTATGGCAACTCGTGTGGACAAATGCGGAAGTGGTGGTTATACAGCATCTAGCACGCAACTGTTGTGCCTTTCATCTAATTCATAACGACAGCATAAAATAAATAATTCATTACCTCATCCGTGAACATGATTAACAAATTTCTTTCATGATAAAATCATTCTACTCTCCTTTATAACCCCATTAAGCTTTCGCAAATGCGACTTCTAGTGGTGAAATCCTACATATTGTGCCTTTAACCAAAATGAAAGGAAACGTGTGTAATTGACTAATTTAATTTACCAAAGCTTTTTTAAAACCTATTTACAATAACAAAAGCATTGGTAATTACAGTATAAGCAAGGAGCAGGTGTTTATCTAGGTGTTTTGGGAAATTTAGTTAGTTTAATCATTTTGGGATCCAGGTGGGTAGAGGTTTGATGGGTCCGCGGATTTTTTGAGGTTGTGATGTTGCTTTGTTTATGTATGGGTCTCTATTCGCATACAATTATCAATGTGTTTGAATGCAAAATCCCCTAGACACGCATAAGTGGATCACAGTAGTATGACATATAATGAGTATTTTGTCTCTCTGTGGTCTGTTATAGATTGTATTTTTTATAGCAGGAACTATCTGGTCGTCCACGAATCACGTGCGGAGTGCTGATTGTCACGTAATGTATATGGCAGATTTAAATGTACTCAGAATCAATATGGCTGCCGAAATATGAAATAAGTGTATCTGTTTCAGTGTAGGGAATGGCAATATTCACTGTCATCTTTCTTTCTTGTGTTATGAATGATCAATATATATTGCAATGTGATATTATTTTGTCAAAATACAACCAAAATCTTAACTTAACCGGAAGTCTTACTCATAACCCCTATTAGGAGGTTGTATATTGATGAATCTGATACAGTTTTATAAAATAGTTACAATGGAAAGTTAAAGGTGCATTGTGCAACTTTAAGAAGGATCTCTTGATAGAAATGCAATATTATAAACATAACTATATTATTAGTGGTATATAAAGACCTTACAAAATTAACTATAAACGTTTTAATTTATGTTTTAATTTCCTTAGACTGAGTCGTTTTTATCTACATACCTGTACACCGCGGGTCCTCACATGGAAGTTGCCATTTTGCGACACCATGTGTATTCCTAAACGGACAAACTGTTTTATAGAGTGTGTTTCGTCACTACGTTGTCTCGGACGATGACATGTTTGTCCTGTTAGTTTCGGTATTAAGAGAAAAGACAAGATGTTCATGAACACACTATTTGGTTTAATCAATTGTAAATGGGACCTATTTTAATAATCTAAGCGCATGGTCTAAAGCTCATGGCGCACAGTCTAAAAGCGCATGTGTCCGAATCCACTTTTGCTAGTTTAACGACGGAAAAAATTGTTTGTGCGCCTAGCGCACAGTCTAAAAGGGTTGTTCCTATTCTCGTAATGAGTAATGGGAGTGTTTTCTTTCAGTCATGGAGGTAAAATTAGCAGGCTTTTAATCGCTGTAAATGTATGGATAGCCAACACGATCAGTGTAATCTGATATAATAATTTATAAATATGCAAGAAAAGGTTTGTTCTCTCAAGATACTTTATTTATAACAAACCAGAGATAAAGCATTTACAAACGTGTGGAGAGGCAAAACGTTTTAGCGTTTTGACAGCGCCGTGAGTGTTTTGGAAAGCATTACTTAAAGAAGGTTCTCATCTCACCATATCCAGAGGTACAAAGTCGTCATATACAATAAACCCAATGTGTAGCATAAAAGAAAAAACATAAAAAAAATAAATGCAATATTTGTTTAAAGCAAAACATTGAATTACTTACCAGGCTACAGGTGTAGGAGCTTTTTACGCCTTCTAACGTCTCATAAAGAGATAGGGCTGTAACAATTTATTGTGCAAATGCACGTTTCTCAATGAATGAATTTGAATGAATTACGGTGAAATGCCACCACATCCAAAAGCCAGAGGGCGCTCTCGAGCAGAAACTCCAATTGTACCACAGAAGAAGTAGCATTACAAACCCCTATTCCAGGAAATGTCTAGAAGAATATTTATCTCGCCGTTCTTCGGATTGTTTTAGGTATTTTCATGATAATAAAGATTATTTTGAATGATTTTGTTTAAGAAGTGTTGCTTTTTTAAATGCACGTTATAAACGACTCCGACTCATAATGATTTTAGATTGATAAGAACTTCTTACTGACCACACACGCACAAAGTACACGCACAAACGTGCTCTTTAAATAACAAAAACAATATTGCGTCATAGACTTTAGAACAGGTTTTAGTAGGTCAGTGGCGTAGTCTATTTTAGTTTGCTTGAAAATAGCCACGTGCCTGAACACACCTCGTTTTCAGACCAAAACGCCCATAGGCGCAGCAATTGGCGCAAATCCATTTACTTTTTAAGACATATTTATATTTATTTTTTGTGTAATATTAAACTGTACCTTGCAAAATGATTTCCAGCATCCTGGTTACCGTCTGCATGTTATTAGTTTTGAGCGGTAGTTCAAAGAACGAACCTTGGGATGTTGTGACTGGCCAATCAGAATCAAGCATTTATAAGTGCCATGTAAACATCCTCTATGCTTTAATACCAGTTTGGTTTGTGAGGTCTCCGAATGAGGAACACGGTGTGAAAGTAAGCACGCAGGTGTGTGTGTAATTTCATTAAAGGCTCTGGAAACAGTCAGTGTTGATGTGCTTCAACGCAACACAGCTTACGTACAACACAAAGATCTGTTGACCTTTATGAACAGCTGCTATAATATGGAAAGCAGGACAAACGGTTATTATGGTGCTGTTACCTGACACTTAAATATTTTGTCCTTGACTTCTTTCTGATGAAAAATGGCTTAAGATAGCCATCATTTTATTTTCATGATTCTGCGAGGAAGATAATGGATTGCATTGTCCTATGTGTGGGGCTGGATATATAATATTAGTTTACTTGGTAAAGCATCATAATATTAGGGGATTATTAACTAGGCTTTTATATATTTTAAAGGGTGTATTGCTACACATAATTGCATTGTTGCTATGCAATTTTGCTGCTTTAAGAGTTCAGCAGCTCTACTGTACAATAACAGCTGACCCATATTAATGTTAATACAATAAACATTGATCTTTTGTACATCGGAGCATTTTTCACACGCAGCCTAGCCTCCTGTTTACAGTGAAGTGCATTTCCATATATTTGAATAAAACCTTTTCATAAGTTCCTACTTGTTACACCCGACCGTATGCATGCATGTATGTGTCAGTGCATTTGATGTTCTTTCGATACGATGAGCTTCTTGTCAGTTCTGTGACAGCTGGTGAACTTTAGGATACCGTCCACATGGCTTTCTTCTTCGAGGCAGCATGTATCCTAAAATCTCTCATTTCACCACCACACGGTAAGACAGATGAAGTGTGCGTTCGATGTGTAGTTTTTTGTGTGTCTGAAATGCGTCCTCTTGGGGCAGACTGTTTTCATTAACTCAACATCCCTTGCAGTGTAAATGCTTAAACTAAAGAACTTAATCTACAGGCAGGACCATATGAGATCTTTGTAAACCTCTTTAAACATTGCTTGTACTGTCAGATTTATATTGGATTTTCCCTCTCTGTGGACAATTTATGTTTGTAAAATCCCATAATGCAGTCATGCATACATGCTTTGAGACACATGCGACTATTGTATCTCTCCGCCGCAGCCGCACTTCAGGTTGGTCGATGTCCTACTACAGTAATTGATTTTATTCCTATGTGCAATACAGTTAAGTACATTAGCCGGACGCCATGACCAAGCAAGGTCGTGTGCTGTGTGTTTCCTCCTGTATACGTATATAATACTATGTTTTTGAAATACTGTAAGTATTTTAAGATTTAACCAGAGCTTGTTTTTGTTTATCTAGTAGCATTCATGCCTGATTCTAGAGAGAAACGTGTATGATTCATTGCTTTTAGTTTTCATACTGAAGGTCTGGGAACCGTGGCTGCTTTGAATGTCCAAGAACCGCCCAATAGGCCATATGATTGACATGTAAAACAGCCAATCACGCTATGCTTTGTTCTGCATCATGTTTAGGGGCGTGAAGATCCATAATAACAGACCATGTGCAACCATCTACAGTGTTTCCCACAGGATTTTGAGATACTGTGGCGGCGATGACGTCACACGCTGATTAGCATATATGTGACGTCATTGCGTCGCGTTTTACTTTTTGATCCGTCACATTATATTGCATTTTAAAACAACTAGGATGCTATTTTTACATAGTTTCTGTTCTGTTGTCTATTAAATAGTGACTAAACAGGACCCAGTAACGACCCACGACTCAGTAACTCTCTGTTTAATCCAACCAGCTCTTTATTAAACTGCTGCTAAAAACGCGACCTTATCTGAAAAAAAATCATCATACGTTTACATTGAGGCTGTACTGGTGTTGCTCTTCTCATCAGTGTTGTTGTGTTATGAGCGCTTTTTTATTAGAAATACGAGTGGTATTTTATTGTATAGCGCAGACAATTTGTTGCAAATTCAGAAATATGAGAGAATACACAGTTGCTGTTACTACAGAACACGTGCATGGGCATGCCGCATAATAAGGAGAGAGCTCGGACACAGACTCACATCAGAACGGGTATATGTGGGAAACATGCTAACCTTTTGTTAAGTCACTCTCATGATGAACTTAATCAGCCACCGACTTCTCTGTCAGTAACATCCGTGACTGTTGACGTTTACGCGAAAAAGAGAAAGTACACGGAGGAACACGGAGTTAAATACTTTTCACTGTTATGTGAGAGAGGCGTGCAGGCTCAGCAAAGAGAGGGGAGGAGGCCGGGGGCGCGCGCTGTTGCGCTGCACACAACGAGAGAGGGAGGATGGAGGCGCGCTCGCTGCAATGAATTAAGCCGTTTTAAATAGTAAAATTAAAATGTAAATGGGAATCATGAAAAATCTATTTGTGGCGGCCAGTGTTGATTCTGTGGCGGCCCGCCACAGATCAGAGTCCTGCACGGGTCCATTTTTGGAGACCCGTGTCCGTCCGTACCCGCAAAGTTCAGCACCAGATCCGACCCGTCACCCGTGATAATATCAAAATTAAATCCGCACCCGCCCGGACCCGTTAATATTTGGCCCGTTACCCGACCCGTACCCGCATAAATCACACACTCTGAAGAATCAACAAACTGGTCGCGCACTGTTGTAGTGGTGGTGACGTGATGGGTCAAATGTCATATGTTCCGCGTGTAATGGTAATTAGGGCGTGCACACCAAAGCTTTTACCCCCGCGGCCGTTTTTCAAATAAGCCGGCGGTCAGCGGTTTTTCCGCGCTCGGCGCAGAGGGTCGAGAGTTGAAAGAGATTAAAATTTGGGTGAAATTCTCCGCTCGTCAATGTCAGTTGTCAGTTGTCACACGGCCGTCCAATCACAGTGGAGAAAGGGCGGGACAAGTATCACAACAACCAACCAGCTTAAGTATCACAGCTAAAAAGCGCTTGGCTGAAAAAACAGCCGTGTTTCAAAGTTTGGTGTCACATCATTAGACATACAGATTTTGCACATATTATCATTTGCACTACTACCCGCCCGCGCGGAGTTAATTATCCGCCCGCGGCCCCGCCCGTGAATTTTAGGAATGTCACAATCCACCCGTTTGAGACACTTTTATGCGGGCACCCGCGGGTACCCGACCCGTTGCAGGACTCTGCCACAGATAAATGAATATATGGGAAACACTGCATCATTCATAAGCATCTCTTAAGTTTATAACAACAACGCAAGCGCATTTAAATATCTTTTATTGATTTAACCAATTGCTTCAACCAAAACTCTTGGATGTCTTTTTAAAGACTTTATGCCGTGAACCTCGCATACTTTTAAAACCCCTTATATTATGTTCTGGGTCAATTAGACCTGTGTTGAAAAAACCTGTGATTTTGTTCTTGAAATTTTGTGACTTTCTCATCTTTGGCCATGAACATGCATGCAAAGTTAGGATACACTGAGATGTTTTGAAATAACGCAAATGAATTTGTAACGATTTTGATGTTCGCGGCTTAATTTGACCCACATTTTTTTGGTTCCAAAGCAACTGTACAGACTCAAATTAAATATATGTCTTCAGTGTATGTTGCTAATGTTGGTGTTTTACCATCCTGAAATGTGGTAAAATTGCTTCTCTTTACTTTTTTCAGTGTTTTTTTTTTACACAAATAATGTTTTTTTATGATTTTGATGTTTGTTGGTCAATTTGACCCATATTTTTGTTATAGCCAGACACAAATTAAATACATTTATTGTAGGGATGCACCGATACCGATACTGGTATCGGGTATCGGCCTCGATACCACATTTTCTAAAGTACTCGTACTCATTAAAAGTCCCCCGATACCTGGAATCGATACCACGGTCTGAGAAATGTCTATGTTTGAGCGGCGTACACAGACCGTTTAAGTCGTTAAGGCCTATTTAAGTCGTTTATAACATGCAACTTTCGTCAAACATAATCATTATAAATATTCTTCATTATCATGAAAATACCTGAAAAGGTCTGATGAAGAGCGATATAAATGTGCTTATAGGCGTTTCGTGGAGCAGTGTGTGTGTAAATGTACCACCTTCTGTGGCGTATATTGAGTTAATACTCGAAAGCGCCCTCTAGCTTTTGGATGTAGCTGCATTTTACTGTCATTTATTTAGCAAGCAGATTCGCACAATTTATCGTCCCAGCCCTACATTTTGTCCATGCATATGTAAGGGCTTCAGAGCAACTGGTGAAATAATAAGCTTGCACATCTTCTCACCCCTGCAAAATGAAACAAAAATTAAAGAAGCGGAGAGCAGCCACTTTTGTTTTATAAGTGACAGTCTAAAGGCCGTGCCGAACACTAGGGCTGGGTACAACACGTCTTGCTTGCAAAATCTAAAATGTTTCCATTCCTCCGTTCAATGTTTGCGGAAATAAATATGAAAAAAATCGATTCTGCTCTTTGAGAATCGATTTTTAATCGACCACGTTTTTAAAATCGATTAATCGAAAGATCGTTTTTTTTGCTCAGCCCGACCGAACACTGTGTGTTCACGCTAGAAATTAAGACCGATTTAAAAACGTTGAGCTCGGAACATCACACATTAGATCAATAGGCAGAAAGCAAATGGTTTTTTGTTGCTGTTCAAACACATAAGCGCCATCTAGAATCTCCGTTAAGAAGAATCGTTTTGGTTGACGCCCCGCATGTTTCTCATATCGCAGCCTTTTGCGTTTTTGTTTTATTGCAGTGTTTAACATGGCAATTTGATTTCGATAAATTACTCTGCCCTATTGTTGTTGACCCACATTAAACCCATCCTGTTTAGCAGCCATAATTTTGTAGCCCTCAGCTATCAGACGTTATTCATGCGTGACTATTACTTCCTTTTGTGTAAAGAACGCCTGGGATGTTGAAAACCTGTAATTGCTCTTGATATATTTTGGTAAGTCAAGTTGATACTTGTGATGGCAAGAATAACACTTATTACAGAATTTACATTCCGGTAAGTGGGCGTAATTAATTTCATTAGTTTCTTTCATTAGTCACACTAAATAACACTTAAATAAACAATTAACCAATAAAAACACTAATTTTATTAGACATTAGTCTGACAATTCACAAAGTGTGTGTGTTTTTGCGAAAAGGAGCATGCTAGTGAAGTTGAGTAACTCGAGTTGAGTTACAGGCAATTGGTTTTCATTGGTTGTCACGGTAACAAGCTCAGGGAATCGGGTGGTGACAGACGGGATGGCCCCACCCCCTGGGTTCGGGTTGTCGTACAGGTCTTTTGTTTTTCCACCGATCTGTGGCCTTTGGGAGAGTGCACATTGACATAAACACATGGCGGGTTTCCATTTAATGAAGACACGTCTGCACGTCTCAGACTCATAAACATTTTAACAGGAGTGCCTCCTCTATGTGGGCTACAGTTTTTGTCAAGCAGTACTCGTCGGCTAGCAGAAAGATTACTTTATATAAAGTTTTAATGTGTCACTGTTTCGTAAAAGCGTACGCATTACTGCTCGATTCTGTGTTATTGTTGGATTATTAGCAGACCTCTGATAAATCGTGTTCGCACCCACTACATCATCACCCACAACAGTCTGTGTAATGGTGCATTACAGCATTTTAAAGATGCCCACTTGATTTACTAGAAGCTCCGCCCACTCCTCTTCCCACTATGAAGAGCTATGAAATGATCTGCATGTTATGCAGAATCATTCAGTGTGTTTTTTATTTGTTCTGTTTGGGCGGTCCAACATGTTAACTTCTCCCTCAACCAGTGATGTGATTTTTTTTGGGTAGGTCTGCTTTTTCCTGACCACTGTGTTTAGGAAAGTATAATTATAATTTTAAAATGGTTCATTTCTATTTGCCAGTGTCACTGAAAGCTTTTAGTTTGCTTGCCTTTTCTTAAAACATTTTTTTATTTCAACAGACTTTAACTACAACACAGACGGCTACGAGGGGGAGGCGGCAGAGGACCGGAAATCTCAGGATGGTTCGGAGACCATGCCCTTCATTGACGAATCTCCCACAATGTCCCCTAGCCTCTGCGCACACGGTCAGGACGGAGATGCTGTGTCACCCACGGCAAATGACGGACTGCTGTCTGGGGTACGCCTGTGTGTTTATGTGTGTTCGCTGTTAGCAGAAAAAAATATTTTTTAAGTCTATTGTTTATTTATTATTAATAATTCATTGATCATAGTTATAATAATGCTTTGAATCAACTACTATTTGCTTCAATTGCCAATATAAAATGCAAGCACATTTTACAACGCCTGACAAAAATAGTGGACTTTGTTAAGACATTTTTTGCTCCCCATGAGGAAAACACAGAGATATTACACTTAAATTATGTTTTTTTTTTTTTAAATTAAATGTAATTTAGAAATTTTTGTACAGTAAGTTTAGGGGGTTGAGTTATGGAAAGGTCCCATGAAACACAAACCTTTCTGCTGAATACCTGATAAAGGTCATGGGATGCACCCATGTATAGTAATTCTGTTTTTATAATTATTTTAGATAAAGCACAGCCTGTGACACTGCATGATGCTGTTTTCGTGAGCATAGGGTTTGTGTTTAGCTGTAATAACTTCCGTTAAAGCATCTGTTAGAGGAAGAGATGACAGCATGTTGTCCCCATATCAAGACGCTATTTTAAGGCTAAGCTTCATTCTGTCTCAGACATATGTGGCTAAATGCTCACTTGAGATCTCATGCTCTATCTGCAGTATGTATTTTAAAGGGCAAAAATAGTTTGAAGATATCTGTACTGCTGTTCTGATATACTGAGATAGAAAAGCTTCTGTCTGTAACAAAAGTAACAAAAGTCTATTCTTTTTTTTTGTTGGGTGTTATTACCAAATAATTTGCATATGTGTGGGCAATTTTTTGTTTTGCCAGTTGTAACCTAGTATGCTGAGTAATGCTGTGGTTATCCAGCATTGCATCGTATAGATTGTATAGCGTACATATACACTACCATTTAAAAGTTTCAATGAACATTTACGTTTTTTGAAGGAAATACAGTACTGTGCAAAAGTTTTTCTTAGCCCACCACCTTCCCACGGGTCCTTGAAATCCTTGAAAGTTTGTGAATCTGGGGGAAAAAATTCAAGGCCCTGGGAAGTTTTTGAATTATACATACATAGATACAGGTCATTGAAAGTGCTTCAATCTATTTTATGCAAGAAGTTTTCTGGAAAAAAATCCATATTATTACCTGTGTAGTGTAGGATAATATCATATAAATCTAGACTTTTTAAGCACACGTGCTAAACTGTTTGCTTTAAATGCTTATATCTTCTGTATGCAAATGTTGATTCATACCAAAATACTTTTTTGCATGAAAACGTCTTGGGTTACGTATGTAACTGTTGTTCCCTGAGAAGGGAACGAGACGCTGCGTCTCCCTTGCCATACTACCTGCGTCCCTGTAACGCCGTCTGTGGCAATATTTCAGACAGCCACTTCCTGGCTCCCGCGTCACTCTGTCTTTGTCATTTAAGCCTCACCATTGGTTGAATTTGATAAACACATTTAGACGCACTTAAAGGCGCTCTAAGCGAATAATGTGCGACGTCACTTCCTGTTGATGTTTGAACTGTTTTCAAACAGACAGAGCGTAGCTAACTCCTCCCCCTCCCCCTCCCTTCCGTGCTTTCATGAACGCGCCCAACCCCCACCCCCAAATCCTTCTTGTCGTTTATTGGCTGGAATACTTTGTTTAGTTTTGTGCTGGCTAGGTTTGGCCATTTGTTGATATGGCCGTTTGTGAAGCCTGGGCTGTCTACAGAGATCGCGTTTTTTTACAGTTTGATCAGGAGACAGGCAGCAAGCAGATAGTGAGGAGATGTTTCCGGTATGTAACAAAAAATGTTTTATGGTCTAAAACGCTTCAATTCGCTTAGAGCACCTTTAAACCTGGAGGCGTCCGCAAAGTGTCACCGCAGTGACGCAGCGCGAGTTCCCTTGAAAGGGAACTGTAACAATGTATCTTAAAAGGTAACACAATGTAACCTTGCTCTCATTTGAAATGTGTCCACACATTTAGTCCTTGAATTTGCTGGTTTTGGTCCTGGAAAGTCCTTGAAGGGTCCTTGAATTTGAAGTTAACTAAGGTGTGGGAACCCTGATAAATGACTAATTATTTTTGGTATTTAGGATTCATCCAATGCTTTCTGCAAAAAACACTGAACACATACCAGTTCAACACCTCATATTTACAGTTTTCAAGGATTGTATTACACACTGTTGTCTGCGTAGACTTGCGTTACAAATTATTAAACCAGTTGGCATTTATTTTAAATGCACAGTAGTGCTTTTTATATGCATACAAATCGGATATGCAAGCATACTGTATGCATAAATGATTTAATCCTATTATTCAAACCTGTGCAAGATCGATAGAGGTTCACAGACATTATGGATCGACTTCTAAGCTCGAAACAATAAATACCAATTTGATCCTCCCTGGTCTGCAATATTGAATCTGATTTCACATCCATAAAGTTGTAAAAAATTAGCATCTGTTAACAGACGTCAATTCAGTATATTTCATGTACACTGTAAAAAGTAAAGGGAACTTTTTTTAACTTAATTTTTCACCTGAAGTGAAATTTTAAGTTTAACAAAACTTCACATGTAAAAAAACACAGTATTTTTCACACTATTTACTTATCTGAATAGCGCTGTTTTCACTGTCCTCAAAACGGGCTGATGTCTTTCTTTTCCTATGAAGTCCCTCCTTCAGAAATATGTATCGAGTTCTGATTGTGTAGTTTGTTTAGTGTGTTGTGATGCGTCTTATTTATGGTTCTTTGTGGTGTAAGTGTTTGTCACACCCATTATAAATAAGCACTAGTATTTCCCCAATAAAAATTTTGCCCACAAATACAGAAATCGTTTTTTTGGCAGGCTTAAGCTTTTACGACAGCATCGCCATCTAGTGATGGAGTAAATGAAGTGCACGTTCCCATTGATTCTGGTGCTTCATAGACTAAACATATACTCACGTAGTATTACGTCTCTCTTTCTCTCACACACAATATTTGATCCTGCCACTTACATCATTCATCAATTCTGTCATCACTTCCTCTTTCAGTGTCTTGTTTCTACAAAACAAGGCCGTAAATCTTATTTGTTTACACTCGGCTCACTGCATGAAATCAATTAAACAAAAACTTGTTCATGTACATCAGTTCCCTACGTCGGTCTGTGTCGTGGGAAATTATGCAAAAAAAGAGAAGCCTGAGGCATCGGTGCGTTGTGACATCATCAGTTCTGCATCCTCTTTTTAACATAGAGTATTCAGTCAGGGATTCCTCATCAACTTCATTGTATAGACCTCAATCTTTGTGTAAAGAACAACAGGTTTGATCACAACATGGGTTGTAACTTAATTTCCTGGTTTCCCTTTGTCTGCGCGATTATGAATGTGTTAGATGGACGTGTTACTTCTGGTTGAGTTAGTGTCTAAACCTCATCAATTAGTTTCTCTTATTGTTGCAGCAGATACTATTTGCACTTTTCACACCACTTTAGTTTGGATCTTTAAATAGGAAGCAGATTTAAAGTCATTTGTTAATAATAACTGAATGCACTTACAAATAGAAAGAGAGAGAAAGAGCCCTTAAGGGCAGAAAAGGAAACACTGGTCACACGGTTTACCCAGGGCACCCGGAATTGACACACACCAGGAAGACAGAACCGCAGTCAGGGGGCGGGACGAGTCAAGTCTGTGTGTGTGAGAGAGCATACAGAGGCGGGACGGTCGAGGTTGGTGTGTGTGTGTGTGTGTGTGTATACGAGAGAGAGGAAGCGAGCCACTGTTGCTTTGTTGGTGTAAGAGACACGACACGTTACTGGTTTAAAGAAGAAAAAAAGAAGAAAAAGTTACAAAGCCAGCAAACAGAGGAGGTGGATTTAAAGTGCTGATGTGTCGCAGTCGGTTCGAAAAGGAGCAAAAGAACGAGTGAGGAAGAGGGACGGGAGATAACTGTCAGGATGGAGGAGGATGAAGAGGAGGTGCTTGGTCTTCTGGACAAAGTTCTGGAGGATGAAGATGCGTTTGACAATGAAATGGACTTTGATAGTCCATTCACGCCATTGGACCATGGGCCGTTTAAGGTGAGAGAGACACACAGAGCTTCTCTCTTCCTCTGCTGGCTAGCCGACAGAGGTTTTGCTAAGTCTCAATGGCTAAAAATAGTGAGATGGAAAGTATTAAACATTTTTTACCACGTGGCGTTTGGTGTTTGCTCAGTTCCCAAAGCAATTCTGTGTGTGTGTATGTAAACTTTCACTTTACTAGCAATTCTTTGCAATACTTGCAATAATTTTATATATTATATATAGGGCTGTCAAATGATTAATCACAATTAGGGATGCATAACGATTAATCACGATTAATCTATAGCAGTATAAAAGTTTACATCATTTATGTGTGTGAACAGTGTATAAAAACTTTGTATAGATAAATGCACACACATGCATGCATATATTTAAGAAATATTAACATGTATATATAAATATACATTTCTCTATAATTTATATTATATATAAATATAAATACTTTATTTATAAATATTTTTTTTCTTTAAATTATACATGTATGTGTGCATATTTATGTATACATAATTATTATACACAGTTGAAGTTCACACACATATATGATGTAAACAAAAACTTTTATTCTGCTATAGATTAATCGTGATTAATCGTTATGCACCCCTAATCACGATTAATCGCATACAAAATAAAAGTTCGTTTTGGCGTAATATATGTGTGTGCAATGTGTGTAATTATTTTGTATATGTAATGCATTTAAGAAACATTTACATGTGTATATATATTTTTTTTATTTGAATATATTTTCTATTATATACAAAAAAAAAATTACACACATTTTTTTCTTAAATGTATGTGTGTATTTATATATAAATAGTAATTACACACAATACACACACAAATATATTAAGCAAACACAAACTTTTATTTTGTATGCGATTAATCACGATTGGTCTTTTGACAGCCCTTAATAATATTAACCAACCATACATAAATATACATGCATATACATATAGGTTGTGTGTTGGCCTAGCAGAATGATTCTTGTTTTGCACGAGGAACCCTGGGTGAAAACACACATACATATAAAACTTTCAATAAACCAGGATATTACATGCAGATTACACACTACAACCTCCATATTTTACATTTAATACATGGAGATACATCAGGAGCTTTTGCAGACGTGCATCCTTTTTCCCCAACTGTTGCAGTGGTCTGGTTGGTTTCTGTAGCAGGAGCTATATGTTTGATTTTTTTAACGTTTGAGTCTTTATATAAGTGCGGTGAGCCACGTTGCATTTGCTGACTCAGATACAAGCAGCAATAACTTCACTTTATTGCTGTCATTATTACAACCTGAGTACACTCCATTTGGACCCTTGCATTTAGAGCTGATGGGCCATAAACACACCGCTTTCTTATCAGAGTTGGTTCACCTAAAACTAAACACATACGTTATCACTTACTTCATGTTGTTTCACACCTGTATGAATATCTTGCTGTGTTTCTTCAGATGTTAGGCTGAATGATCACACTGTGGTCACAGCAAACAAAGCGAGATGGCTCCACAGGTTATTGGTTGTTGCAATGGGTCGTAATCATCACACATTGGGGTCAAGCGTACTCTGTTACACTATGGTTCACATAATGCGAGTACACGCTTAGTTATCCACAAAACTTTGTTAGCATGGTTAAGTATTTAATGGTTGAGAAACCTATTAGCTTTATTTTATTTAAATTGAGCCGTAATATTTGCATGGAGGTCCAGGTGAGTGGAGCGGCAAGAATTCCGCTCCAGCTCTGCTCCGTGTTGACCATTTTCTCTCTTCACTTTCTCCTTGCTCCATGTTTGCTCTATGGAAAATTAATGCTTTATTTATTTACACTGATGCATTATTTATTTAAACTTATTCAGTGTAAAATAAATGTGCAATATTGTGATAAATAAAAGGTTTAGGCTTTCCTTTGTGTACACATAATCCTTACAAGTACAATTTTGTCTGTATTTTTGTGCCCCCACTCAAAATTTGCTCTTGAGAAATTTGGGAACTGTTAGATAAGATACCCATGGTTGAAATATAGGTTATCATGAGTTGCGCTTGTGATGGAACCATATGGAGTGCTCTTGGAGCGAGAGAAAACCACAACGCTCCATCTCTCCGCTCCTAGCTCCAGGCATTATCACGCGCACCCATCTGCCCACATACTCTGGTCCAGGCTAAAGAGAAACAGGCCCAACTTTACCTTTACTGCATTAAACAGTAACTAACCTGTGTGAAATCTGCACCACGATTCTGAAGTGCTAGTGGTTGCTAGGGTGTTGCTATGCAGTTGGTAGTGTGTTCTGGGTTGTTGTTAGGGTGTGCTAGATGGTTGCATATTGGTCCGAATCAAAATAATTTAACTTGGAAAGATAACAATCAGGGTCCCTCCTGTCACCCCACAGTATATTTGTATTGATACCGTGGCAGAGAGACTACTAATAAGTTCCTAAAGGGCCAATAACGTGGCAATTTTTACAAGATGTAATATAAGTCTCAGGTGTGCCTAGAATGTGTCTAGAAACTTTAAATTTTCTGTAGGTCTTAGTACACGCTGTAACTACAGAAGAGTCAAGTTTTAAATAGGAAAAATATCAAATCTCTTTGGTTATTTTTGAGCACGATGCTAATGGTCTAATCAGATTCAATGGATTATGCTAAGCTATGCTAAAAGTGGTACCGCCAGACCCGGAGATCAGCTGAATGGATTCCAAAATGGTAAAAATCAAATGTTTAACTCTAGGGGAGCTGGAAAATGAGCATATTTTCAAAAAAGTGAAACCTTTAAGTGTGTTTCTCTTCTAATGCAAATTAGCTACAGCCCTCACTCCCTTACCAACAGACTGTAAACGTTTTTGGTTAAAAATAAATCCGATTTCTGTGAATACAGTCTGAGAAGATAGTATATTTAGCCGCATTAGCGCTACAATGTGCTAACAAACACATTTAGAAAAGCTTTTGAGTAAAATTAAGCAGTCAGTCAGTGGCTGTGGGAGGGGCTTTGTTTGTGTGATGTCATAATAACATGAGAATCAAAAGAGCATAGCCGTTTCTCAATATGCGTTCTTGTCTGTACTTGTGTTCTTGTGGACTTGTGAAACGTCATCAGTCGCGGCCAAAGTACTGTTCCAATTCAAAGTTCGCATCAAGCCCAAGTTCACATAAAATCCCCGGATGTGTTCTTGATCCGCCCATTTTATCGAGGATGCATCAGAGGAGACTTGTGTGGACTTATGACAGCGAAGTTTCCCAGAATGCATTTCGCGTCAGGAGTTCGTTCTTCCGAGTCTGAACTTGCAAGTTCGAACTACGAAGGACACAAGTCCGAGTTCGGCGTACTTGGTTTTGAGAAACGGCTCATGTCTAATGAGAATGCTTTGGTTAAATATTTTAAGAAAATATAATTTTGGAAGAATATGTTTTAAGAATCTGTTGTACTGATGTGATGACCAGTTATAGTTTTAGTACTAGTAAGCCTATTTAGAGGTGCAGATAAATTCAGGACTTGTAGACATATTTTATGAGTATTATGAGGTGGTCCGTGAAATTTCTTGATTACAAATAGTGGTCCACACACACAAAAAGTTTGAAAACCCCTGCAATAGGGAGTAAAAATAGACAGATTGTGGATTTTTTTCATTGTAGGGTTGTTGTGTAATTGTGAGATAAGGAGTGTCATAGTTTGATTTCACATTGATTTTTATGGCCTTACTTATTCAATATTAAAGATATCAAGGTTGTATTTTTACACAATGATCTTTTTATTATAAAGGATGATTTTATATAGAAAAGTAAATCACAAAAATTACTTTCACAGACTGTGTCACAAATGTTATCATTTGTGACACATCAGTGGTGCATTACAAAATATCAAAGCAACAAATAGTACATGCATTGTAAAGAAACACGTTTCTTAGATATTACTTACTGTAAGACAATAAGTATTCATAGTGCAACATGTCTGTAGTTACTGTGATGTGTTGCCTGTTTGCACTTGATGGGAACTGACTTCGTACATCCCCTTAAATTAAACTGGGAATTTTGAAAATGATAGTATGGATGATAGATGGGGTGCCACACTGATGCGTTATAAGTAGATTTTGGGACGACTGTAATAGTCTCTAACTGCCAATATGGGCCTGTTTCAGCGTTAGACAGGTACCAGTCAGTTTAGTCTAAACCTTATTATTTCCAACCAGGAAATAATGCTTGGCAGAATGGATCTATTGCATAACTTCCAGTACGTTCTAGTGCTGTGAACAAAGGAGTGTTTGTGAGTATTTTATAAGGGCTTTGCTGGATATATTTGGCTGCTCTGTTTTATGTAGTTAGTCATAGGGGTGGTACTTCCTGTCTGTTCAGATAGAACTCCTGTTTATTCCTTTATGTAATCAACTTTTAGAGGAAACTTCATGGGGTTTTTATGTCATCTTTGATTTGGAATTGAATAATTTTAGCAGACAGACATGGGAGTTTTAACACGTACAGTAGCAGTCCTAAAATTGCTTTTATGAAGTCAAGTGTTAAAGCAGAAGCTGTAAAAGTGATTTAGATGGAAAATGTGATAGAGGGATTTGGTTTAATGCTTACAGCTTAGGGTTTACACTTGAAAGGCTCCTTGCACTATTTGTCTTAACGGTTGGGTTTACACAGCCTATCTGTGTCTCTGTTTGAACACACACAGTCTGGACTCTGTGCCTGGATACTGGGTGTGTCTTTACATGAGAAATATCACACTCACTTTCGGAAAAATCAGGGTTCCCACGGGTCCTTGAAAGTTTGTGAATCTGGGGGAAAATATTCAAGGCCCTTGGAAGTTTTTAAAATCAACATGCATAGATACAGGTCATTGAAAGTGCTTGAATCTATTTTATGCAAATCCATATAATTCCCTGTGTAGTGTAGGATAATATCATAAAAATGATTTTTAAGCACACGTGCTAAACTGTTCACTTTAAATGCTTATATCTTCTGTATGCGAATGTTGATTCATACCAAAATTCTTTTTTGCATAGTTGTGTTTGACAAATGAAAACGTCTCGGATTAGGTATGTAACTGTCTGATGAGAAGGGAACGAGACGCTGCGTCTCCCTTGCCATACTTCCTCTGTCCCTGTAACGCTGTCTTTGGCAATATTTGAGATAGCGATATACTTCCTGGCTCCCGCGTCACCCTGTCTTTGTCGTTAAGCATCACCATTGGTTGAATTTGATATACACATTCAGACGCACTTACCCCTGGAGGCGTCCCCAAAGTGTCACCGCAGTGACACAGCGCAAGTTCCCTCGAAAGGGAACTGTAACAATGTATCTTAAAAGGTAACACAATGTAACCTTGCTCTCACTTGATATGTGTCCCCACATTTAGTCCTTGAATTTGAGGGTATTAGACCTGGAAAGTCCTTGAAAGGTCCTTGAATTTGAAGTTAACTAAAGTGTGGAAAACCTGAAAAAGAGAGAGAGAAAATGATTTTTTATTGGTGCATATAGACAGTATTCAGACCCCCTTCACTTTTGTAGTATCAGGCTGCAACATAACAAAATTGATATAGCGTTTAATGCCCTATGATTCACTCATCTGTATGTCTCTTTTGCAGGGAGACAATGAGAAGGGTTTGGAGATGAAAAAACTGGTGCTGTCTGGTTTTCTGGCCAGTGAAGAGATCTATATTAACCAGCTGGAGGCTCTGCTGTTGGTCAGTATAATTTCACACACTTTAGTACAGTGGTCTCCAACAATGTGCATGTGGGCACCAGAGTCTGTGAAGTGCCCACCATTCTATTAATAGTCTCAACTGTAATATTTTTATTTATTGCATATTTTTATATTAGCTTGGCTTCTTTTATGTATGTTAACATTTTAAACAATGATAAAACATATCAACAAGTAAAATAAAATAGAATCAATAAGTCCGATAAATATCAAAATGTAGCCCTCCCAGATTGTTTTATCCATTGTGGTAGCCCTTGCTCACAAAAAAGTTGGAGACCCCTGCTTTAGTACAGTGGGTTTTAAAGCTACATGACAGTACTTCACACTTTAGTTGATATAATGCTAACAGAGTAATTGCATGTAGAGTAAGTTTACTTTATTTATAGGTATCACTACATCTGCAGTACTTTGTTCCTCTGTTGTCTGAGCATGTCATTTCCCGTCTTGTTTTATTAGTTGTTCAAAGCATTCATTACTTGGCGTAATGCATCACAGCAGCCAAAGATCCACTTAGTTGTGCCATTTTTACCCAGTTCCCCATTATTTCGTATTACAGTCCTATAAGAATTAAATCAACAATGGGTTTCTGGATGGTTCACTAAGAGTGATGGGCTGGGCACGGAGCAGAATGAAATAAACACATAATATTTTTATTAGCTTTTAAAAACAATTTATTGCTATTCATTGAAAGTATGTTTTGGGAGAAAGAGCTAAATTTTAGACATTGATGTCGTCATCTGAGTGTCGTGGATATTAGGGGTGCACCTGCTGCTGTTGGTTGCTGGATGTCCCCTGTCTTCTTCTAAATAAAAACTGTTGTAGCTAAAACAGATGTGTGTATTTATGTAGTTCTGCTCTGCTGCACACTTCCTGTCCAAACATTGCTCAGCACTGTAAACCCACTAACAAGAAAGTTACAGACATCATGGCAGAGCTGGATAACATAAATGGCCATGGTTAATTTTCATAAGGACAGGTTAAAGTAATTTGAAGGTCTTAAAGAAATATTCCATTTTCTTAAAAGAAAAATCCAGATAATTTACTCACCACCATGTCATCCAAAATGTTGATGTCTTTCTTTGTTCAGTCGAGAAGAAATTATGTTTTTTGAGGAAAACATTGCAGGATTTTTCTCATTTTAATGGACTTTAATAGAGCCCAACAATTAACACTTAACTCAACACGTAACAGTTTTTTTTAACAGAGTTTCAAAAGACTCTAAACGATCCCAAACGAGGCATAAGGGTCTTATCTAGCAAAACGATTGATTTTTATGACAATAAAAATAACAAACATACACTTTTAAAGCACAACTTCTCATTTAAATCCGGTCCAGCGCGACCTAACGTAAATGCGTAGTGACGTAGGGAGGTCACGTGTTAAATATAAAACGCACATTTGCGGACCATTTTAAACAATAAACTGCCACAAAGACATTAATTAGTATCAGTTGACATACAACAACGTAGGAACGGTCCTTGTTCTCAACACTTGTAAACACTTGGGCGGAGTTTCGCGTTCGTCCTCTGTGACCTCTTGACGTCATGACGTATTGCGTGGAGTCACGTTGGCGCATCACGACCGGATCTAAACGAGAAGTTGTGGTTTAAAAGTGTATATTTGTTATTTTTCTTGTCAAAAATGACAATGGTTTCGCTAGATAAGACCCTTATGCCTTGTTTGGGATCGTTTATAATCCTTTGAAACTCCGTTGAAAAAAACTGTTACATGTTGATTTAAGTATTAATTGTTGGTGTCTATTAAAGTCCATTAAAATTAGAAAAATCATGCAATGTTTTCCTCAAAAAACATAATTTCTTCTCGACTGAACAAAGAAAGACTTCAACATTTTGGATGACATGGTGGTGAGTAAATTATCTGGATTTTTCTTTTAAGAAAATGGAATATTCCTTTAAGCACATGCTTTAAAGGGGATATATGATGAAAATCCAACTTTTTTCATGTTTAAGTGCTATAATTGTGTCCCCAGTGCTT
Organism: Misgurnus mizolepis; assembly: GCA_025389145.1. Lineage (NCBI taxonomy): Eukaryota > Metazoa > Chordata > Actinopteri > Cypriniformes > Cobitidae > Misgurnus > Misgurnus mizolepis. The sequence goes on from JAIFKI010000003.1 coordinate 5,459,526, forward strand.
CTATCAACCTAGAAAATATGAAAAAGAACAACCAAGTACTTTAGTTTTGGTAAACCATTCTCCGCAAGCATGTGAAAAAATAGCTCATTGAAATTTGGCTCCCCTTGTGATGTCAGAAGGGGATAATAACGCACCTTAATCTGCACCGCAGCACTGCCATTTAGAGCAGAGAGAAAGAAAGAAAAAATTATTCACAGCACAGCTTGAGATTGAATTGCATCAAACCACCATCACTGTTATCAGTGTTTGCACTTCATCAGCTCATTTGCATTTTAAAGTACACACCCAAAGCAGCACATTTTTGCAAACTCCTACAAAGTGTCAATTTTAACATGTTATAATAAATTATTTATATGGTATTTGGAGCTAAAACTTCACATGTGTACTCTGGGGATTAGTTCCTGGTTGCTTTAGGTTCACTTTGAAGTTACCATGTTATAAGTAAAGTGAGGTAAACTTAAAAAAAAAAATCTATGGCACCTTTAAAGGGATTGTTCACTATAAAATGAAAATAATGTCATTAATGACTCACCCTCATGTTGTTCCAAACTCGTCAGACCTCCGTTCATCTTCGGAACACAGTTTAAGATGTTTTAGATTACGTACTAGAGCTTGTTGACCCTTCATTGAAAATCTACGTACGGTATACTGTCCATGTCCAGAAAGGTACTAAAAACATCATCAAAGTAGTCCATGTGACATCAGTGGGTCAGTTAGAATGTGTTGAAGCATCGAAAATACATTACATACAATACATACAAATAACGATTTTGTTCAGCATTGTCTTCTCTTCCGGTTCTGTTGTGACGACTAAAGTCACGTGACGGCAGTGACGTGGCTGACGTGTTATCCTTTTTTTTTTTTTTTACTTACACAAGCGTCTCCCTCAGACAGTAAACGAAGCCCGGGCACACAAAAAAAACAGCTGGGGCGCACCAGATAACACGTCAGCCGCGTCACTGCAGTCACCTGACTTCAGTCTTGCGCATGCACTTCACGACAAACGCGGAAGAGAAGACAATGCTGAATGAAGTCATAATTTTTGTTATTTTTGGACCAAAATTTATTTTTGATGCTTCAACACATTCTAACTGACCCACTGATGTCACATGGACTACTTAGATTATGTTTTTATTACCTTTCTGGACAAGGACAGTACACCGTACATAGATTGTCAACAAGCTCTCGTACTAAATATAAAACATCTTAATCTCTGTTTCGATGATGAAGGTCTTCCGAGTTTGGAAAGACATGAGGGTGAGTCATTAATGACATTATTTTCATTTTTGGGTGAACTATCCCTTTAAATCAAACTTTCAATCACTTTTTTTTTTAAAAGAAAGGACTACCATTGTTGTGACCGAAGTTGACAGTCATTCTTGTACTGGTCTTGTATGTTGGTCTTAAAATACACTCCCATGCACTTTAACACAGTTTAATACCTCCACAACAGTAACATAAAGGAAGTTGAAGACATTCACATGTGTTATGAAATCGTCTTCCGCTCTGAAGGGCTTTTACACTGTGTGATTACGTTTCGTCTTTTAGCATTTTCCCATGATGCTTGGCTTCACAATACTCGCTTCAATTCTTGGTGTTTCCATGACATGTTTGATTTCACAGATGCTTAAACAGATTTACAACTATTCTTTTTTCTTTATCAGCCAATGAAGCCTCTAAAGGCCACGGCCACTACATCCAAGCCGGTGCTGACCATGGAGCAAATTGACACTATTTTCTTCAAGATTCAAGACATCTTTGAGATTCATAAGGAGTTTTATGATGCGCTTTCTCCAAACATTCAGCAGTGGGATGAGAAGGTCACCGTCGGACACCTCTTCAAAAAACTGGTGAGTGCATGTAACCGATGTGTCATGCCAGTCATATCAAAGGCCCTAGGTGTTATATTTTCTAAACTGACTGTGGTTACCAAGCACAGTTGTCAGGTCCAAGTCATTAATAAAAAATTTGAAAAATAATAATTTTTTATACAATTACTATAATAAACTTAAGAATGTAGAATCTTTTGATCTTTTCTTTCAGTTATTTATGCAGATACAGTGTGTATAATCTAGGGCCGCATAGCGATTAATCGCAATTAATCGTTTGCAGAATAAATGTTTTTGTTTACATCATATATGTTTGTGTACTGTGTATAATAATTATGTTTATATAAATACACACACACACACACACACACACACACACACACACACACACACACACACACACACACACACACACACACACACACACACACACACACACACTCACATGCATGTATATATATTTATATTACATTTAAATACCTAATATATCATTTTTTTTCTTAAAGTTATACATGCGTGTGTGTGAATATAAATACATAATTATTATACACAGTACACAAACACAAACGTAAACAAAAACTTTTATTCTGCACACGATTAATCGCGATTAATCGTTATGCAGCCCTAGTATATTTGCTCATATTCAAGATAGCTTCTTCTCCAAACTCTGTAAATGCATTTGATAACAATCATCTACTTGAACGGAAGAGATAGTGGAGCATCTGTTGAGAGAGAGAGAGCACAGTCAGAGATGCCAGGTCGGTTCAGATAATTACTGCCTGAGGAAATTAATGACTCTCTATTCGGGACCCTGTGCGTGTCTGTATGCCCGTATGCATGCCCGAAATTGCTGTCTAGGCTGACAGCACACTAGGACTTCTGACACCGCTGAGAACTAAATTGAATAATAAAAATTGGGTTTGTGTATGTTCTTGTCTGTGGGTTCCTGACGGAGTCCAGACTGCAGTTAGTTTACTCATTATGCCATTCTGTCCTCCTGATAAATGTTCTAGCTCAGCGATTCAGGTGCAATAAGTTCTGTTTTCAAACCCATGCGAGATGCGTCATGTCTCTTTTGGTGCAACAATGCAGCTAAAGAGATTAAGCATCTTATGAAGCCGGTATTGTCTTTCTTAAACTTGTTTAAATCTATTTTTGGCGTCTTAATGTGCTAATGGATGTTATTTGCTGGTTTCTTTTTTGCCCTAGTGATACAATGCTTTTCTGCCATCGTTTGATGATATTTAATGTATTGTATGGATCGATTGTTTTATAAATATATACAGCAGTGGCCAAAACTGATGTCCAACTTTATCCAAATTGTCCACTCTTTGTTCAAGTATTTTATTAAAGCCACAATATGTAAGATTTTCGTTATAAAATATAAAAAAACACATTCACAGTGTGATATATTTAAAGAGCACCAATGGTCCAATTCACAATTTTACATTTACTTTGGTGTGTAAGTCGGGGTGTAACGGTACGTGTATTCGTACCGGACCATTTCGGTACAGGGCTTTCGGCACGGTGCACATGTGCACCGAATGGCCGAATGCAATCTTTTGTGTGCGGAACATAGGTCAATTTTCGTGTTTCCACTCGAACAGCGCAAGTCTTCTGTCAAACATATAACATAAGTCAGCCCGCAGAAAGATTTTTATTTACTTAGTTGTATATTCGTTTGATTATTGATGTAAACGTTTACGGGGCCGCTTATGTGTCGCGTCTAAAGGGGATCGCACACCAGCCGTGCAGCTCAGCATCGCGCCGCGTCTAGGACAACTCGGAGGTATTGTAAACCGGAAGTGCACATTAAATAGCGCGAGCTTCGTCAGATAGCGTCTACTTCAAAATGCAAAATATACATTAGCAGCCAATGTTAATCGTTAATGATTTGGGACAAATATGATGTTATTTAATGTTAAACTATGTGAGTGGTGCTGTGTGGTGCGACAGGGATTTGAGCAACTTCCTGAGTCACAGCTGGGCGGCGTGGACAGGCGCCACCTGGCGGCGCCGGTATGTGTATACTCATAGAAAACAATGTGTTCGATTTTTTAGAACGGCGCGGCGCTGCGCCTTAAAGTGCCCATCTTATGACTGCTTTTCCACAAGTTATATAGGTGTATGAGTTCCATGAAGCATGTTTCAAAAGTTGTTTGCTCGAAATAGCTTGTAGGAAAAGATTGTTACCCATCTCTAGTAGCCTCTGTTTCAGGGCATTTCAGATTGTGCCGTTTTGAGCTAGTCTTACATATTTATGAGCTACTGCTCCTTTGATCACGCCCCACTACTAACGTCATGTGCCCGTGCGCATGCTCAGTGGTCTCGTGAGCAGTACAGACCATACTGTGTTATTATTTTATATATTATTATTATTATTAACGGTTTATGTTGCCAACAGACAAATCATACAGAAAAGTATCACTAATAAGTACACTACAGGAGAAGAAACTCATGACACACAATGATTCCTGAGTAAATTGTAAATTCCAACAAACTCGTTTTCCCTGGACAATGCTAACATATTCCCATTATAAAACATTTTCAAACGCATTATTTTCGCAAATTACATAAATTAAGACCCGGCGGGGGATGTATACTGCTTGTGGACCGCGTGCTAATTGCTAGAAGCTAGCGGGAGGTCCGGACCGTTCGGGGGTTAGCATCGTCAGAAAAGCCGGGGCTGTAAGGCCCAGTCTCGGTGTGTCAAACTCATCATGACACACAAAGATTCCAGCGTAAATTGTGATGTAGCAGTCTGAACAATACACTCATTTTCCCTGGACAATACTAACATATTCCCGTTATAAACATTTTCAAACGCATTATTTTCGCAAATTACAGAAATTAAGACCTGGCGGGGGATGTATACTGCTTGTGGACCGCATGCTAATTGCTAGAAGCTAGCGGGAGGTCCGGACCGTGTATATATCTATGCGGGCCGTAAAGTTATTAGAGGCTCACATCGTCAGAAAAGCCGGGGCGTACGATCTCGGTTAATTTGGCAAAAAGCTTTTAGCTCTAGCATCATAAATGTAGTATTTTGTGACAGAAGATGACAACATGCAAAATACAACGTGACTTCTTACCTTTTTTTGTTGATATACAAAGATCGCGAATCGAATCCAGTCTGTTTCAGATGTGTGAATGATCCATGAAAGTCCAATAAAATACATCCAATTACCATTTTGTCCACAAATGCTTATAATCCGTGAAATATAGATACATAGTCTGTTGTTTACATCAGATTTCGCATGAAGGTCTTATCGCCTACAATCTGAGGACTGTTTGCGTCGTAACACACTGTATATAAGATTACTCCGGGTTCCAATAACCACGCGTTAAAACTTTGTTTTTAAAAGTAGGTGGGAGTATAATCCATAATATCCAAATAGCGCTGTTATTTCCGTGAGACATGATAACAGCACAGAGGGTCTCATTCAAGTGACTGCTCTATGCTCTCTAGCTACCTGGTGGGTGGAGACCTGCGAGTGGGGTGGTGGGCGGGAAAATTCAAACTGAATGTGACGAAACTTTTTGTTACGTCACAACGGAGCTGAGTTTGAACTCCCGCAATCTGAGAGTCAAGGCAGAGGACATTCAGAAACCTGTATCTCACTCAAAACAGCATGGATGGATTTTTTTCCAAGTTTGTATGCGTGTGGGAGCATCAGAGACACAAAATAACACCCCAAAACCCAGAAAAAGTGAGTTTTTCATAATACGGGCACTTTAAGGCTTCGTTCACACTGCAGGCTGAAACGACCCAATTCCGATTTTTTTGCCCCCATGCGACCTGTATCTGATCTTTTCATGACAGTCTGAACGACACAGATCTGATCTTTTCAAATGTGACCCAGGCCACTTGGGTATGTGGTCCTGAATTCGATACATATGCGACCTCCGTCTGAACGGCCAGGCCACATGTATCTGACCCGTACGTCATTGATACGCTACAAACGTCATAATTCTGCGTTGAAGTAGGCGGGAACGAGAAGATAAACAACAACCATGGCAGACGTTGCTAACACTGCTCCACAAAATGCCATGGCAAAAAACTTTGCTCTCCTCCTTCTTTTTAATTTTCTTCTTAAAACGAGAAGATTGTAATTGTGCTGGCTCCGTTGGGAAAATATAACTTTAATATTGCAAAAAGAGCTCCGCTGTTGACTACACTGTTGTTGACATCCATGTTTAACGTTAGCTACTTCCGCAAACCACGAGTGACGTTGTTGACCGTTGAGTACTCTTCTGCACATTCGGGTCACTTCTGGGTCATTTCACGTCCACACAGATCATCACAAAAGGTAGCATTTAATTGGAAATGTGAGCGGCCTTGCAAAAAATCTAATTTTTTCAAAAAATCGGAATTGAGCATTAAGCCCTGCAGTGTGAACATAGCCTTAAAGCACGTGTTATTATATTTTAATAAAAAGAGTTTTAAAAAAGTGTAAACACATTGTTAAAAAAGTTTATAGTAATAAACATCCTGCAGTTTAATGTTTGCATTTTCCCCTTACTGTACCGAAAATGAACCGAACCGTGGCCTCAAAACACCCCTTTTTTACACCCCTATGTGTAAGTGTGTATTAGTACATGTAACGATGTGCAAAAGGTACAAACCCCAAACTAAACAATCACGCGAGTTATCGTTTTCAACGTATCGTTTCCACTGTTGACGTGGACAAAACCGACATTATCTAATTCCATAACTCAGCCTGTAAGTTAACTCCTGTTAGCATTGCATTGTGAGCGAATCTTTCAAACATGGTAAGGAGCAACACATTTCCAGCTGACGTCAGAGGTATTCAGACCAATCACAACGTACAGATTAGCTGGCCAATCAGGGACACAGCGCTTTTCAAATCTTTGCTTTTTGTACTAAATGTACGGTATGTGTAAAATTATGTGTTTTAACCATAAACCACGCAAACACATTGTAATATACCAAATACACAAAATAACGTTGTTTTTATCAATGAAATAGGTGCTCTTTAATGCAGTTGTGTAATTACATTATCTCAAAAATTCCTTCTAGTGGTGAAAATCCTACATATTGTGAATTTGTGGCTTTAATGTAATTTGATTTTATTTGGTTGTTTATTTAACGGACAATACATTACGCATTGTTACACACCGATGCCGTGCACATTAGGCATATAGTATAAAGCTAATTTGCAGCTCTCGTCCCTGGTAAAATTGTGCAAATATTGTACAGATTTTTTCCCTTAGACATCACTTATGGCAACAACTGTATATAGATCTGCGAGTCACTTGTATCATTATTTTAGCTGTTACTTAATGGATTTCGATGGTCTTTTCCCAGCATGCATTACTACACACCATTTCAAGTTACAGTTCATTTATCTGATGCAATGAACACCAGATGGCAGAAAGTTACGCAGCAACACTTCAGAAAATAGTTTTCTCCACGCACTCGGTTAACAAAGCACTATGACAGTCGTTCAGTTAGCAGATGGAGTAATTACAAGCTCATCCTACCACTTTAAAACTCACGACATAAAGAAATAGATGTACGAAAGAATAAAAGACTAAAGTAAACATGCTCAGCTTCTGAACAGATGGGATGGTTTACAGTAGCATGAGCAATAGAGTTTCTATCTGTTAGTCAGCATTCTCTCTCTCTCACTTACCCACTCACTGCCCTTCTCCTCCCACAAATGTTTTTGTTTTTACCCCATCTTTGTGACGTGTGTGCATGTGTCAGCATTTGTTTGTGGATGCGCTTAGTGAGATGTCAGAGGGCTGGATGCGAGTTGCTAGGCGACAGCTGCGCATTCGGGTGATGCAACGTGTTCTGAAACTCGACCAAGCAACGGGAGAGGGTTGCATGCTGGGACCAAGAATGAGAACTCGGCGTCGGGTCATTCCGTTTTCACAGCAAATCTTAACATTACAGAAGTTGAGAAATCACAGCAGAGAGAAAAGTGTTGATGGGTCATGAAGGATATGGAGAGGAAAATCAACTTCCTGAACTTTCCAAAGCAATGGTTGTCTTTCAGAATATATATATATACACTCACCTAAAGGATAATTAGGAACACCTGTTCAATTTCTCGTTAATGCAATTATCTAATCAATCAATCACTTGGCAGTGGCTTCAATGCATTTAGGGGTGTGGTCCTGGTCAAGACAACCTCCTGAACTCCAAACTGAATTTCAGAATGGGAAAGAAAGGTGATTTAAGCAATTTTGAGCGTGGCATGGTTTTTGGTGTCAGAGGGGCCGGTCTGAGTATTCCACAATCTGCTCAGTTACTGGGATTTTCACACATATCCATTTCTAGGGTTTACAAAGAATGGTGTGAAAAGGGAAAAACATCCAGAATGCGGCAGACATGTGGGCGAAAATGCCTTGTTGATGCTAGAAGTCAGAGGAGAATGAGTTGACTGATTCAAGCTGATAGAAGAGCAACTTTAACTGAAATAACCACTTGTTACAACCGAGGTATGCAGCAAAGCATTTGTGAAGCCACAACACGCACAACCTTGAGGGGGATGGGCAACAACAGCAGAAAACCCCACCGGGTACCACACATCTCCACTACATGGAATAAGAGGCTACAATTTGCACAAGCTCACCAAAATTGGACAGTTGAAGACTGGAAAAATGTTGCCTGGTCTGATGAGTCTCGATTTCTGTTGAGACATTCAGATAGTAGAGTCAGAATTTGGCAAAAACAGAATGAGAACATGGATCTATCATGCCTTGTTACCACTGTGCAGGCTGGTGGTGGTGGTGTAATGGTGTGGGGGAGGTTTTCTTGGCACACATTAGGCCCCTTAGTGCCAATTGGGCATCGTTTAAATGCCACAGCCTACCTGAGCATTGTTTCTGACCATCTCCATTCTTTTATGACCACCATGTACCCAACCTCTGATGGCTACTTCCAAAAGGATAATGCACCATGTCACAAAGCTCGAATCATTTCAAATTAGTTTCTTGAACATGACAATGAGTTCACTGTACTAAAATGACCCCCACAGTCACCAGATCTCAACCCAATAGAGCATCTTTGGGATTTGGTGGAAGGCTTGGTAGTGTGTAAAAAAACACCCTCTCCTTGCTTATGTATCCCCATTACACCAAAGCAGTCTCATTAGACATGCTGTTTTAATTCACTTGTTAATGTAATGGCACTCAAACAAAGCCCCGCCAACGGCAACTGACTAAATTTTACCTGAAGGTTTTTCTAGATGTGTTCCTAAAGTTAAGGGTCTTAAAGAATCCAAGGACTGCACCACAAACTCCACCATGGGATTTATACCGTAGCTGTGTCCCATCTAGCCAGAACTGCTGTTTTCATCTTAATCCTACCCCCAAACCTAACCCTAAAAACAACAGTTCATGGTTTTTATACGGTAGCTGTATCCCATCTAACCAGAACCGCTGTTGTCATCTTCATCCTACCCCCAAACCGAACCCTAAGCCCAATATTTCACTGGATTTATACCATAGCTGTATCCCATCTAGCCAGAACTGCCGTTTTCATCTTAATCCTACCCACAAACCTAGCCCTAAAACCCAATATTTTATGGGATTTATATCGTAGCTGCATCCCATCTAGCCAGAACTGCTGTTTTCATCTTAATTCTACCCTAAAGCCTAACCTTAAACTCAACATCTTGCGAGATTTAGGACGTAGCTGTATCCCTTCAAGCCAAAACTTGTTTTTAATGTACATGTCCACTATCTTTTATAATTTGCACATTAGCTGATTAATATGTATGGTTTTACTATCAACACATTGCTCTCCGTTTGATCTTTCTGATCTGTCCAACACAGCAACACTGGTTCAGCCAGTTGTGTTTTTGTGTGAGTTTGGTGCAGAGCCTATCTGTTTACCAATGGCGTCATCTTTAATACAAGGTGAATACTGAACTATAAGCTTTCAAAATACTGGCCTCAGGACAGTTGTGCTCCACCGTAAAGCCATCATTGTTTTCCGGGCTCTCATCAGACTGATACAAGAGCAGACGATCTGTAATAAGACGTCTCAGACCCTTGGGCCCTAAGCAGAAGCTCCGTTTTCTGTATCTCTTATGCGCTTTGATAAATGGTCTGTGAAGTCTAGAAATGAAAAGTTTTTCTGCATTTGTCTTTTTTTGTAATCTGTCCTCATCTCAGTCTCTTAAGATTTTGCTCTGTCTCATGTTTCTCCTCTTTCAACTCTTCTCTGTTAGTTTGTTGTTATATCTCCTGTTTCTCTGTATCTCTCTCGGTCAGTACATACAGTATTGCACGTAACACTCGTTTCTTTCTTATTTCTCAGGCCAGCCAGCTTGGTGTGTACAAAGCCTTTCTGGACAACTACAAAGTTGCAGTGGATACGGCAGAGAAATGCAGCCAGGCCAACATCCAGTTTCAGAAGATTTCTGAGGTGAGCTTATCTACTTTATACCAGACAACACTACAGAGCCCGCCGGTCATCTGCTGTCTGCAGTACATACTTGTGTTGCATGCTTAAAGAGTGGAGAAAAATGTTTACAGGGGTCAATAGCTGCATTTTCATTACCATTAAATTGCACAAATTAACATCGCATTGCGTCGCAACACATACATTTTGCAAAAACTCCTGTGTATTGCATCGCACGAGGTGGTTTTTCAGGAAATTCGGAAAAGCTTTATTTCGCAATACTGCAATGGAAACATTTTCAGGTCACCTGATACAAGTAAGTCACATAATTATTATTTGAATATGACGCCGTATATCACAGAACCACCTCAGTACTTGTCTGCTACCAAGTATAAGAGGCTTTCCTTGCCAATAATGTTTGGATAACACTCCTACATCTCTTTTGATTTAAAATAATTGACTATTATCTATAAGAAACACCTATATGTATAAGGGACTTTCCTTGGCATTATGTTTAGATCATACTCTTTTGTCCCCTTTGGTTAAAAATAATGCTTAGTGTGGTGGATGTGATATTAGTAAACCTACAGACATCAGTCGATGTGACTTTTTGCTCAAGAAAAAAAATGCATATCATTGGTTAATGGAAACGCTGTCATTTCGCAATAGTCTTTCGTCGATATTTAGAAAATAACGCAGTTGCGCAAATCTGCAATGGAAACGCAGTTAGTGACTGGTTAAGATCCCTGTGAAGCGCTCAGATGCAAAAGTAGCACCTTTGATAGTATGAGATAGTAATATAATGATTGATTAACCACATATGTAAGAATATTGACATTTTTTAGCCTTTTACATTTATGGACAGTGAAGAGAACTGAAGATTTTTGCATGCACTTTATTATTCCATACTGAAAGTATTCATCAGATGTGGCTGTCTGAGGCAGATGTGGCATCTCTGTTTGTGTGAAGTGTGTATTTATAGCAAGCACTTGTCTCTCCTGACAGAATCTCAAAGTTAAGGGTCCTAAAGAATCCAAGGACTGCACAGCACACTCCACCATGGAGGGTAAGAGCAGATCTACTAAACTCTAATGCTGGATTTACGCTGCAAATCTTGATGCTCATTTCCGATTTGTTGCCTGTATCCGTTTTTCTGACGACCCGCTTACAGTACATCATCTTTTAAAAGCACTTTGTATCCGATATCAGCATTTACACTCAACACTTGGCAAAAGAATTCGGCCAAATTTGACCCTGTGGGTTCTCCAAGGTTAAACCACAGAGGAAGTAAAATGTTGCGATATGCAAGGGACAAAATGATTATACAAAATTATAGATCTTTATTTCTGTAATAAGACCTACAACTTCAGCATTACTCCACTAAGCAGAGCCGTCGTTCTCCATTGCGCTGCTAAGAAGAGTCATGTGATCGCGGTGGTGTCCACCTTAGTTGATGTCATTTGCCAGCATCGCATTTTTTATGATGCATGACAGGTCTTGAGATGGGAATATCTGATCTGTTCACTTACATTGCAGACACAAATGCACGTACCTGATTAATATCTGATTTATTTCCACAAATAAATGAGGGCTAAAATCGATCGGAGAATATCTGAATCTATGCGCTTTTTTCCTGCATACACGTCCGTGAGTCATATCCAATCTGTGACACTTGTGGGGAAAATTGGAATTCAGTCATTTCAAACAGGCAGTGTTAATGCGGCCAAACTGACCCAATACAGCTTAAACCCACTGAGGAATAAAATGTTACGATATGCAATCGACACAGAGAAAATTGTTACATACGTACATGATTGTAGTAGCCTGGGTGCCAGCCGATCTTAGCCCCGCCCACAACATTTTGAGGATGGGAACATCGGTCTGGGGTTTCTCCGTTGAGGAACTACTATAAGTCCCAAAGCTGGTCGACCAAACAAATGGTCAGGACGGGCTTTATAAGATGATAGACAGATGATCAACAGTAACGTAATCAACCACGTCACCAAAGAGCGCATTTATAATGAAATGGCTGCCACTGTACAATTCAGATGTGTATATTCTGCAATTGAGTCTGTTCTAAAAGATATCGACAGAGCATTGATTTTAAAAGAGGAACAGAGAAATGCAATCAAGGCATTTGTTGATCGGAAAGATGTTTTTGCCGTCCTTCCTACGGGATTCGGCAAAAGTTGGTTGCACTTATGGAGGACAAAGTTAAAGAAGCAACATCGCCGTGCACGACGATGGATATAATTAGCGGTCGTTGCCAGCTTCTTTTCGGAACCCTGGAATCGTGGCTGCTGAATAAGTGGAGGGACATGCTAGGCGCCGATATTTTTTAAAGCCAACGTAATGGGTATCGTCGTGGATTAAGTTCACCTAGCGTACAAATGGTAAGAGATAGTCTTACTGTATGACATTCACGCGGAAATTCGCATCATGGATGCGTCTTCTGCGACTCCGCTCGCTTTCTGTAATCACTTCACTCCTAGGGGAAGCTCCTGATTGGTTAACGCGGCACGTTTTTTCCGTCAAAGTTCAAATCTTTCAACTTCCGCTATTGCTGCGGGAGCGCTCAATTTGCGGCATTTGCACGAACTACACACGCAAATGAGGGGGAATCGTGTCTACCGTGCCGCACTAAATGCCTCATTTGTGCCGCGAGACCTCCAGATGGGCGTCAAAGCATCTTCACATTGACTTAACATTGAAATCACTCGCGCTTGACGCCTCTACCGCGGTGTGAACGCATCATTAGGCACATAGTGGTTTAAATTCAGCGAGTGTGTTGTTCCCGCTCCCTAACACGCTGGAATATTTTAGAGCACATGGGCTTAAAGACGCGCTCGGATTAATACTGTCATTTTTAAGAAGGTTGCAGTCATGACTTAAAATGTCAACTTCTTTTTTTTTGTCCACCAATCAAGTGACTTGTCATAAATGAGTTAAAATGAACAAATAAATAAATGAGTAAACTACTGCCCCGCCACCCGATACTATTGTATGTCGACGATCTCACAAGCTGACGATAGGACGATTTCAAAATGGGGCATATCGCCAAACACTAATCTGTATGCTTATATTGCAGTCGCGAGTGCATGTATCGGATTTATTTCCGCATATAAATGAGGCCTGAAACCGATCTGACAATATCAGAATCAATGCGCTTTTTCCCGGTTAAACATTCGTGGGTCATATCCGATCTGTGCCACGTGAGGGAAAAAAATCGCTATTGAGTCCCTTCAAACTTGCAGTGTAAATTTGTCTTAATATGCATGTGCTTGTGAATGCATGAATAGTTTTTAGTTCTGTGCCTAAACTAAAGCAGGAAACAGAGTGAATGGTTTTGAATGAATAAGCTCAAGCGATCGCAGTGTCTCTTTAAGAGACATTTTTGCCTCTGCATCCTGCTTGTGTATGCAGCATCCACAACTCAAGTGTGTGTGAGGGGAAGAGTGTGTTTTTGTGTGCGAGTGATGGCATCAGGAGTGTGTGCGAGTGTGTCTCTCTCTCTCTCTCTCTCTCTCTCTCTCTCTCTCTCTCTCTCTCGGTCTTGGTGGTGTGTGTGGGGGATATAAGCGGGTGCAGAATGAGAAGTGGTGAGAGAACGGTTTGAGGTCTGAAAAACCGGGAACTTTATCATGGAGGTGCTGCTTGTTCTCCGTCTGTGTTGTAACTGCACTTACGGTAACTATACTGCTATTTAATGCTTGAGGTTTTCTGACAGATGTGTACACGTCTATCTAGATGGTTCTGTGGATTGGTTTGTCGGGTTGCTTTACACGAGTTCTGGAATGTTTCGGAGCTTAGTTTCCCTGGAGAAGGGACTTCTTTAAGTTTTGCGTATTTGAATGATTTCTTTATCATGATATTGTTGTCTTGTTCTCAGATATTTATTGTAGCAATACTAAATCATATTAATTTGGCTAAACCTAGCAAAACATATCATTCTGTTATTGTTGACATATCATGGACTACTGTACACTTCCAGTGCAACCTAAGGATCCTGCTTTATAATGAAACATTTTAATAAGGAGCATGGGTATATTCGTATCAATAGCCAACAATACATTGTATGGGTCAAAATGATTGATTTTTTTAAATTAGGATATCAAGTAAAGATGATGTTCCATGAAGATATTTTGTACTTTTCCTACCGTAAATATATCAAAACTGTATTTTTCATTATTAATATGTGCTACTTAATTTGGATTTTAAAGGCGATTTTCGCAGTATTTAGATTTTTTGCACCCTCAGATTTTCAGATTTTTCAGATGGTTGTATCTTGGTCAATTATATAGTAGTCATATACATTAATGGAAAGCTTATTTATTCAGCTTTTCAGATGATGCATACATCTCAACATAAAAAAACTATTAGAATAACAAGCCAATGATCTTTATTATCACCAGATACTCTTTAAAGTCATGTGATCTTGACATGACAATAAAAGTTAATACAGATACAATCAAGCTCAAAAGACCTGTTCATACACATCTTAAAATAAACTAGGATAAAATACACAAAAAAGCCTCAGGCTTATTTCCATTGTGGTCCTCATATATTCAAGAATGGACAAGCAGTCCATAATGGGAATGAAATCAACAACAGCACATCAACATATCATATCATATAATAATCTATTTAAAAACCTAATTAAAAAGCCATTCCTTAACCTCTCTTCTAAAAAGACCTTGTTCCTAAATGTGTTTTAAACAGATTGAATTATATATTTATATAATTAAATATATATTATGCAAAAACAAACTTTTATTTTGTATGCGATTAATCGTGATTAATCTTTGGCCAGCCCTAAATTTTTCTGAATAGATTTTAATCAATTATTATATATAGATCATTTCGTTATTAGCCTATTAATGCGTTTAGTTTAATGCCTAATTTCATTTGTTTCAAATAAATAAATAAATTCAAACAATATTTGGGGACCCCCAGTAAAACCAGAGTGGACCCCTAAGGGGCCCCTGACCCCTGTTGAAGATACTAACTTCCTTATTTAAAAGACTTCAGATTGACCCATCTTGGGACTTCATTTAATTCCAGTAAACATCACTTGCTAGTTAGATTTTTTACATTTTAGCCTTGACGTCTAAGCAGCAACATTATTGGATTTCAAATATTTGTTTTATTGCAGTTTGTATGTGTTGCTGCCCCTATGCATTTAGTACAGACCAATTGTCCGATTGTAAATGACAGCAGGCTACTATCTGATTTTGGGTGTACCACAGACATGCAAGCATGCGTGTTTATATGCATGCACCACAACTACTGTACTGTATAGATCAGTGGTCTGCAACATGGTGCCCATGTTTTAATAGCCTTTTAATATTTATATATTTTACTTTTGTATGTTTGTATGTACTGTATGTACATTTTAAACAATGATAAAACTTGTAATAAAATCAGCACAAAAAGTGGTAGCCCTTGTTCACAAATAGATGATAGACAGATAAAGGGTCAATTTTTAAGGATCATGGTGTAGAAGAGAATGGATCCGTGCGCTTGCTTTCTCGTGCAATCAAAGGTTTAGCTGGCAGATTACAGGCATTTCGATGTAATCAACCCCCTCGAGCACAACTACAGCTGATTGTGAGATTAAAGTGAAGCCCAAGAGTGTTTGATGTATTACGCTATACACAATTGCAATCATCCAGACTTGTGTACTGCCGTTTTATGTACCGTGCCTCGCTTGGTTTGTTGAGAGAAAGACAGAGAGAGCCCTAATGTTTTATCTTTCACGTTTATGCACATGACATACGCACTTTCTCAAAGTGACTTACAGTGCAGTCGTGGTACATTTAATTACGCTATTGTCTCGAATATAAGACTGGAATGGCAAACCATATATAACCTGCAGTATATCTGGATTTAATAACAATTAGCCTAGACTGTCCATCTCACTGTGCAAAAACATGTAGCCTATTAATTAGTGCTGGGCAAAGATTAATCGCGATTAATCGCATACAAAATAAAAGTGATTTTTGGCATAATATATGAGTATGTGCTGTGTGTAATTATTATGTATAAATAAATACACACACACACATTCATGTATGTATTTAAGAAACATTTACATGTGTATATATATTTATTTATATTTTTATATATTCTATATTAAAAATAAATTAAAAAAAATTATATATAAGTAAAACAATTCTGAAATGAATATATGAATGTGTGTGTGGTTAAATACACACAATAATTAGACACAGTACACGCACATATATTATGCAAAAAAGCACTTTTATTTTGTATGCGATTAATCGCGATTAATCTTTGCCCAGCACTACTATTAATGTTTATTAACAGTAGAAGTCTGCCTTACTTGAAACTGTAGTTTATCCAACGTTATCTCTTGGCTAATTCGTATTAAGTTGTACGACCACATTCGTTTCTTTTTTTACGATTTGCCTTGACCCATGTGACGTTGGGGTTTTGTTATAGTTTTTTTTTATGATAATCGTATATTTTTGCACGATTAACTTTGTACGAATTCATACAAATAAGTCAACTCGTAAAATATGTTTAAATTCTCGTGAGGTCATGCTGGTTTATTAGTTTGTTACAAGCAAGGTTAACTTGTTTACGTGTATTTGGTGCCAACTAACGCATTTTTGAGGGTGTACGACATTTGACATTATAGTGCACAAATATAAGACAACATTGTTTATATTTGGGACAATACACGGTACATTGTGTGCTCATAGCTTGATTCGGTCCCGAGTTTATCAGTGTACGTCCAGGTATTGATTTTTTATCAAGCTTCTTTCTCTAATAACTTCTGCCACTGGCAGCAACTGTTTCGTCCAATCACATGAAAGAACACTGCTTGTCCCGGCCAATCGGAGAGCTCTATTAATCTTTGTCAGACCGTGGCTGGTGTGACAGGAATCCTCAAGCACTTTGGTTTTCAGTAATGCACAAGTACTTGCAATGTATTGCCCTATGTGACTATGACACGGATCAGTATCAGTCCACAGCCGTTCATTGCAATACCTGCTTTCTTCTTTTGGAGCAAAAGGTTTAAATAAATCATCTGCCAGTGACGCCCAGCTTCCAAACATTTCTGAATTATCTGGATGTGGGTGGCTTGTGAAAATATAGAACATAGGAAAAAGATTTTTATGGACAAAAGGTTAAAAAATGATGTTGTGCCAAAGTTGGATCTATCATTATGCAATAAATTATGTGTACCAGCACACAAACACATACGTGTATACGCATACACCTGTATATACAATTAGCTGATGAATGTATCGGAAATCGGTCACTATCGATCAAGAGAGGTTTCTTTTTGGACTCTGAAGGGCATTTTGGAATCAAATTAGCATGCAAGTGTCTTTGCTGGGATAGCTCCAAAAATCGATGTCACAACCTGCTATATAGCGACTGTCCTAATTGGTTCCTTTGTAAATCCATTGACTTGTGATTGGTCATGCTTTGTTGGGTGGAAATGTCAGTAGAGGATGAATGAACTAATGTTGGGTATTCAACCAAAGCAAAGCAGAACGGTTTCAAGGACATTAAGTTAATGACACAGTAGCTACTTTGTTAACCATACGATAACTGGTTTCAGACAAGCTGACTGAAATGTCTAATGACCTTAATCAAATTCAATGAAACCGAGCAAAAAATGTGTTATGATGTTTGTTTTTTGACTTTTTGAAGGAATAGTTCATACCAAAAATGAAATGAGCACAAATTGTACTCACCTTTAAGCCATCCTAGGTGTATATCAAAATTATTGATTTTTCTTTTATTCCAAAAATCATTAGTATATTATGTAAAGATCATGTTGCTTGAAGATATTTTGAACATTTTCTACTGTAAATATATCAAAACTTTATTTTGTGAGTGGATGCAGCAAAATTGCGATTAAAATTGACCAGACACTCGCCTACAAACTTTGCTTTGCTGCCTGTTCCTTGGGCATATCCCATTCAAGTTTATTTATGTAAAATCATACAATTTCCCCCATCCAGTCCACAAGGTCATTATAGCGGTAAGCCAGTAAGGAGCACTAAAACACATTTTTTTTTAGTAATGTTCGTTGCTGATCTTTAAATGGTATTTTGCACTATTCCAGATTTGTAAATCTTTGTATCTTGGCCAAATATCAAGCCAAACAAATCATGCATCGGTATTAGATGAATTTCAAAAATTGACTTTTATGACTGGTTTTGTGGTCCAGGGTCACATATGACTTTCTTCTTTTAGCCAAACAGAGGTGTTTTACTGTGCGTTCACACCAGCTGCGGGAGAGGCGGCAAAAACGCGCTATTCGCACATAGTTTGATGCTTGAACATTTTGAGTTGAATTGCTTCATTCGCGCATGAAATTCTAGACATTTGAGACTTTCACTTTATTTTTCGTATGTACAAATGCCAAATGTGTCTATAAGGGACACTCAAGGGTTAAAAGCCTAATGATGTGGATTAGCTTTTTTACAGCTGATGCTGTGAACCAAACCTATCAGCATATAAAGTGTGTTGGGATTTGCAAAGCCGGATGTATAAACTTGTCCATTTAACCGAATGTCTTTTACACAAACACCAACCGAGGGTTTGTGGAGCATGTGTAATGACTGTCTGATCTGTCTGCTTTTCAGAAGGTATCTGAAAGGGTTTGCTATTGTGAGTTTGTGTATAAATGTCATAGGGATTTGTGTAAATGAATGTGTATTGTTGTTGTTGGCACAGATTATAATATATCTGTAATTCATTATATAATCTTTCTCTTTATAGCTCTCCTCTATAAGCCTATTGATCGTGTCACCCGAAGCACTCTGGTCCTCCACGTGAGTCTCTCTTTCTGATATTATAAACATTATAACATAGTACAGTAGCTATAGGGCTCAATTTTTTAAGTCACTTTAATGCACTCTTTTTCTGAGATGCAATCTCAGAACGTTTAATTTGCATGTCTGGAGTGGTGTGTTATTAATAACATACTGGTAATAAAAGTCCACTTTAACTTTAAACCCCATAGAAAAGTCTGAGGTTTAAAGGGCACCTATTATGCAAAATCCAGATGTTTGGACATAAATGTGTATTGGCAGCACAAGCACCCTGCAATGGAAAAAAATCCAAGCACTCCTTCTTTTTAATCCCCAAAGCAGTCTTATTAGACATGCTATTTTGATTCTCTTGTTAATGTGATGTCACACTGATAAAGCCCCGCCCACGTACAACCACTGACTGACAGTCCTGCATTAACATAGTTTCCGCTCTGAGTGAGTTGTTAGCTGTCTGCCATATTTCGTAAGTGGGATACTGTTGTCTTAGATTGTATTCACAGGATTCAGATCTATTTTAACCGATACCTGTTTTTTTTTTTTTTGAGGGAAGTGAGGAGCTGTAGCTCAATTGCATTAAAAGGTGCAGACCCGAAAACAGCGCATGGGGTATTTCCAGCGGAAACATCTCATGCACATTCTGAGCACACATGAGACTTATATTACATCTTGTAAAAATAGGCATAATATGTGCCCTTAAACTAGATGCCTTAGTTTAAAGGTGACATAGAATGATTGAACGGGGTATTTATCCTTGTTCTGTGATGTGACATGTAAACAAAAATTTTTTTGTTTGGGTCTGTAATGCCTTAGAAGCTTCCTAAAAACCTCTCTCAAATAGCTCTATAAGGGTGGGAGATTTTAAACAAGTGCTTTTGCATCTATTTGGCTCCTCCTACTGGCTTAACTTGCAATCTCATTACTGATTGGCTGACTTCGGTGCCACTCAAAAAATGTAGCCAATTATTTTAAAGTGGAGGGGCAGTGAGATGCCTGTGATGTCATAAGCATCAGTTTTTCAGATTGGGCCGTTTTCTGGCTGACAATTCTAAAAGAGGAATTTCTAGATGTTTAGCATGTCTAGCACATTTTGTATGTTCGTGAATGCGGGTAGATTACCATTATTCAACAAAGATAAGGTAAAAATGGTTTTTCATTCTCTGTTTAACTTCTTTTCAGGGCACTTTTAAAGGGTTACATATCATCCATATTTCTGCATTGGCAAGACAATTTGATCAGTACCGACTTACCCGTGACCTATTGCATAATTACCAGTTCAGCTACAGACACACATATCAGATGTCATTTAACATGATAAAAGATGTTTATTATTAATGCGGTTGTGTTTGTTCTGCTTAACCAGGATTTGTTAAAACACACCCCTAAGGATCATCCAGACTTTCCACTGCTACAGGACGCTCTGAAAATATCCCAGAATTTTCTGTCCAGCATCAATGAAGAGATCGATCCACGCAAGACAGCTGTGACCACACCCAAGGGAGAGGTGTGTTTATGATGTGATGCACATGATTTTTTTCATTTGCTACTAAAATACTGAAATCATCTTTCATACATACTGTAGACATGTAAACATGCCTCCTGCCCCAGTCCATTCATACTATTTACAAATCTTGTCTGCATGGACACTTTTCAATTAGAAGACATCATGGTTATGACATCACATCCCAGAGAAAATAGGCCCACCCACATTTACATTTACAGTATTTTACAGTATTTGTAGCCCAGGTCTTTAACCTTTTTTAGGCCAAGGACCTCTTAATGGATAAAGAGGAGGAGCAGGGACCCCCAGTACATCTATCAAATTAAGAATTTACATACACATATAATAAAATGATAATTTTGGGTAAACACAGTCACATACTGTTAAGATACTATATGCAATTTAAATCACACACAAAATAAAAGTTCGTTTTTGCATAATATATATGTATGCACTGTGTGTAATTATTTTGTGTGAGTGTATATATATAAATATATATATATATATATAAATATATATATATATATATATATATATATATATATATATATATATATATATATATATATATATATATATATATATATATATAATATATATATATATATAATATATATATATATATACACACACACACACACACATGCATATATGTATTTAAGAAACATTTACATGTATATACATATTTATTTAGATTTTAATATATTTTATATTATATATAAATAATAAAAAATAAACAAACATTATTTTCTTAAATGTATACATGTATATGTGTATACATGTAGTATCTGCTACAGATTTATGTGATTATGGACAGCAGGTAACGTTTTTTTTTTGCGATGGGTCGTGTAACTGTCGGTGAGTTTTGCTTTCCATCAGTTTTTCAAGATCGCCGTGTCTTTACTTTTTGAACGAGTCCACTGGATAAAACACTGTGTTTGTGTGTCTGCAGTTTCGGCAGCTGGTGAAGGACGGTTTCCTGGTGGAGGTGTCGGAGGGGACGCGCAAACTCCGTCACGTCTTCCTCTTCACAGACCTTCTGCTCTGTGCCAAAATGAAGAAGACCGCAGTGGGGTACGAGCATGCTTTCTATATTCACGTTTGCTCTCGGGCTACATAACCCACCCATAAACAGACCTGTGTGTGTGTGTCAGTGGATGATGTCATGTTGATTTAAACTGATCTCATTTATTACTTTGATGTTGCCATGGTTACAGTGATAGAGAGACTGATAATGATTGACGGCTGCTGTTATCTTGATTCAGTCTCTTAAGAATAATGTAAAAGCCTGAGCTGATAAATACTCGGTTGCATGATGTATTTTATTTATTGCTTACCAGTTTAAAAATAGGTTACTGATATGGGTATACTATGCATTGTTTACATATTTATATGTTTAATGGCGAATCCAAATTTGGCAGTAGATGCATTGTAAGATGCTTTTTAAGCATCTGCTGGGATGTGATAAGTTGATTATTTTCCAAGCTGAAACTTAGAATCAGCTTACAGTAACAACATATTAGCAAGCACTTCTGTAATTTAAACATACCAAGCTCTTTCCTCAGGATAAAACTGTATATAAAAGTGCTGTCAGGGTTCCCACGGGTCCTTGAAATCCTTGAAAGTTTGTGAATCTGGGGGGGAATCCAAGGCCCTGGGAAGTTTTTGAAAATATACATACATAGATACAGGTGCTTGAATTTATTTTATGCAAGAAGTTTTCTGGAAAAAAATCCATATTATTCCCTGTGTAGTGGAGGATAATATCATAAAAATTCTCGACTTTTTAAGCACACGTGCTAAACTGTTCGCTTTAAATGCTTATATCTTCTGTAAGCGAATGTTGATTTGTACCAAAATGCTTTTTTACATAGTTGTGTTTGACACATGAAAACGTCTCGGGTTACGTATGTAACTGTTGTTCCTTGAGAAGGGAACAAGACGCTGCGTCTCCCTTGCCGTACTTCCTGCGTCCCTGTAACTCCGTCTTTGACAATATTTCAGATAGCGATATACTTCCTGGCTCCCGCATCACCCTGTCTTTGTCGTTAAGCCTCACCATTGGATGAATTTGATATACACATTCAGACGCACTTACACCTGGAGGCGTCCCCAAAGTGTCACCGCAGTGACGCAGCACAAGTTCCCTCGAAAGGGAACTGTAACAATGTATCTTAAAAGGGTAACACAATGTAACCTTGCTCTCACTTTAAGTGTGTCCCCACATTCAGTCCTTGAATTTGAGGTTATTGGACCTGGAAAGACCTTGTAAGGTCCATTAATTTGAAGTTAACTAAGGTGTGGGAACCCTGGGCTGTGTTGTGACCTTCTCCTGATTCCTCTATGTAATAACTGCATTTACAGCAGTAACATGTGTGACGTTAAAATGTGTTTCCTGTGCTTGTGGGATTCCAGGAAACACCAACAATATGAGTGTAAATGGTACATCCCTCTAGCTGATCTAAGCTTCCAGACTCTGGACGACTCGGACTCTCTTCCTCACGTCCAGACGCTGCCTGAGCACGAGATCGAGGAGATGAAGATCAAGATTTCTGCCATTAAAAGCGAGATCCAGAAAGAAAAAGTAGGTTCTCTTACCACAGTACCCACTCCTACTTGCAATTACTCTAAATCAGGGGTGGGCAAACTACAACAACATCCGGCCTATGTAGCCAATCAGCAGTAAGGGGCGTGTCTACTTATCGACATCGTTGCCTGGGTTACGTATGTGTCGGGTGCGTCTATCAAAAGAAGGTCCAGATTTTATTAGGGTAAGGGCGTGATTGTTTAGGTGATTTCATATGTCAACATTGGCTTTCAGAGATCATGCACCCCGCCTTTAATTATAGTAAGCATAGTTTTTTATGTGTAGTACCCACAAATTGACTGCGTTCTGTGGGGTAGTCGTGGACTAAAAACTAAAAAGACTAAAAAGTGTCCAGCATTCAATGAGTTTTTTATAATCCGTGCAAATCTGTTTAAACTTTTGGTTTAGAAGAAGTGATTTGGGAAAGCAAGGGAGAGAGAGAGGGCTAATCAAAGCAGGAAGTTTGTCTGATTAAAATGATTATAGACATGAATGCACATACAGTATGTCCTCATGCTGCTGTGTTTGTGTATGCAGGATGTTGTTGTCTTGTGTGTAAGAGTTTAATGCACTAATAACATATTGATGTTGTGTATGGACAGAAATCACAAAAGGGTCAGAGTCGGAATTTGGATCGCCTGCGGAAAAAGATGAACGAGCAGGAGTCGTGGCTGCTATTACACTCGCCCACCATCCCATTCCGCATTGCCAACAAACACGGCAAGGTATAACACCAAACAAGCTCAGATTTTAAACTAAAGATCTTGAAGTCATTATTATGCATAAAAAATGCGTTAAATTGCATTTTGCTAATTTTTTTACATGCAGATTTTAATAAAAAACATTGAATACTATCACTTTTAGTGATTCACTTATAGTGTTGCATAACAAAAGCATGGAAACGGTTAAAAAAAATCTGTGACTTGTCACAGAACCTATGTTTATGGAATAAGATACACATAATTGTACCTACACTTAAGTCCCATTTTTTTTAACATCTGGGTAAAATAAACTTTTATAACATACTGTAACACTACATAAAGCTGTCCAGTAGGAGGCGCCATTGTCTTTCTTTTATTCACTTTTCTGGAATTATCAATTTATTTCTCTCTCTCTTTCTCCTTTAGAGCTTCCAGTTCTTGCTCTCGTCAGACTACGAGAGGTCAGAATGGCGCGAGACCATTCAGAAACTGCAGAAGAAAGGTCTGAACATTTTCACTGTTGACAGTCTCACACCGAAGGGTCCATAATGCACACCCAAATCTCACTGTGTGTTTTTATATGTGTGCGTTTCAGATCTGCAGACGTGTGTATTAAGCTCTGTTGAGCTGCAGGTGTTAACCGGCTCGTGCTTTAAACTCAGAACCGTCCACAACATTCCCGTCACCAGCAACAAAGATGGTAAGAAATGGCACATGCGTATAAATGAATATAATTACTGTAGAAATGAATTATAAAGTGCTATATAAATGTAACAAATTATTATTATTCAGTCCCTCCAGAAAAACACGATTATGCGATTGCATGATTCAACGCAACGCATCAGCCAAAGTCTGCATATTTATGCGGTGGGCACATTTTTAAAAATACAATGCACTTTCGCAACATTTTTGTGCGCAAAATATGCAGGGCTTGCATGATTTCATAATCCCAGCATTTTCGTAGCAAAAATCACATATATCTTAGCAGAAAGTTGACAAATGTTGCATTTACTCCACACGAGCGCAGCCATGTCCCCTGTTGCCATGGGAACGTTATGAAATGACGTGATTATGTGACGTGAACATCACTGAAAAGCTGCAAAAGCTGTTTTTGCAAGTTCCCGCAATTTTTGCAAGTTCCCCCAATTTCATGGCATAAAATTGCATAAATATGCATATTCCATCGCATTTTTTAAGAAAATGTGCCGCAAGATCAAGGATTTTTGCCCGCAACAATCACAAAAAACTGTGTTTTTCTAGAAAGACTGATTGTTATTAAAATGTTGTGAGCTTGAATAAAATGTGTTGGCAAGGCTCTTGAGTTTAAATGTGGTGTTAACAGTCTCAAAGTCACATTAGAAGTGACATTCGCTGAAAGACCCCCTCAGATCACCCCCTCCTGCTACATCCCTCCTGCTACGAAATTTAAGATGTAGAGAATGAGGTGAAATAAGGACCAGCTGGTGCAGGAATGTAACCCTTGCCCAATACTCTTACATATCCCTCTCCCCCTAAACAACACACACACACAAATACCCCACATCAAGCTTATGTTGTGTGCACACTACCAGTGACTTTGTCGCTGTGTGCGCCCGTCTCTTTCGATAAGGTTGTTCCTGATCTTTTTGTCCTAGAGGAGGTCACACTACACTTTAAACATGCAAATAGTTTTAGGACGTTACTGCGAATATGGGCAAAGTTCTTCGAGTTTGTCCATCTTTGCTTTTGAGTAGAGAGAAGGGTCACGCCGTGACGTACCGGTTTTCTGCTGGTCACATATCTCCAGGTTTTGCGAATTCGCAGGTCAGAGTTCACCATGTATCTTCACGCGAGCTTGCATTTTTGGACTGATGCATTCGCATGCGTATGAATGGAAGTCAAATAAGCGAAAATTATAGTTTGAACACCCATTAATGGTACATTGTGATGTACCGATGTATCGGCCGGCGATATTTATCGGCCGATTTTTGATGAATTTGATACAATCGGCATATCGGCAATAGCACGAGAAAGGCCGATACCGATTGTTTATTAATTAACTTCATAAAGAAATCCATTATATGTAAAAAAAATTTTTTATTTCGTTAATAAAATAAATGCTGAAGAGCAAAAACCACTTTTGAAGGTTGTCATGCTGTCTTATTATATTTGTTTTAGCCTAATTTGTGCCTCTCTTATTGTGTTGGTTAATTGAATTTTAATTAGATCCAATCCATGTTCAGTAAAAATAATTTGATGCAGAAATAAACTAGCTAATAGACCAACTGTATAGTATTGTATACAAGTGTTTAATATCGGTATCGGCATCGACCAGAAGTTGTCTGTTTAAATCGGTATCGGCCCCAAAAAATCCTATCGGTGCATCCCTAGTACATTCACATGGGGCAAAAGTGTTAACGCTTGACGGAAGGCTTGTTTGAAGCATGGCCAACAGCCAATCACAGTGTCCGCAAGTTGAGAAATGTTCAACTTCTGCCGCTTGCAACAACAGTGACGCGACGTTGAAGGATCCACAATTCAGTTCGGCAACGCATGACGTCACCCATTAAATGTAAATGAGAAGCGTTATTATGCCCCGTGTGAATGTACCATAAAGGTACAATCAGGGAGTTTTAGCGGCATCTAGCGGAGTGAATTGCAACCAATGGCTCAGTCCAAAGGTCACCCATCCTTTTCGAAACGCATACAGTAGTAAAGCTATGTTTCCCATCACTGGAAAAACACCTGATCATCGCCCGAGAGGCTGAAACAAGATAATAAGGTAATAAAAACATATTTGTTAATTATGTAAGGTCTTTTCACACCACTAAAAACATAGTTATGTATATTATATTCCTTTTCGGTCAATAGATCCTTCTAAATTTTACACATTGCACCTTTAACCGTCCTCTGCAGTAAGTGACAAAACATTTGGTGGTCACTCCCATTGGTAGTCGCTCCCTTAAGTCGCACATCATTTGCATAAAGGTCAAGTCTTTTTTTACTTTGTTGCATTGCTGGACATCGCTCACGTCACCGGAAATCAAAAGCTTTCCATTAAGATAAGTGCCGATGCGTTGTTACTTATAATGTAAAACCGCTGGAAGGGTCATCTTTAAGATAAAAGCACATTTTTGTATTCATTATTTAAAGAAAATATTCCAGATGTTTCTTATATTTCTGTACAAGGCTTTTAAGGTGGGAATGACTTCATGATAGTGCACTCAGGGCCTGTAATGCAAAGTATTGTAGAGTTGAGGTCAATTCATACAGTGGCCCCAAAAGGGGATGATTCACCCAAAAATTAAAATGATGTCATCATTTCCTCACCCTCATGTTGTTACAAACCTGTATGCGTTTATTCTGCTGAATACAAAGGAAGATATTCTGATAAATGATAGTAACCACCACACAGTTGACGGCACCCATTGACTTTCATGTGGGGGGTTGGCGACCGCTTTAATTCCCACACACATCCTCTGGTATCTTTGTGTCTGCTCAGTGTTAGTTTCTTGCATTTGACTCTGCACACAGGTGATTATTTATTCTCGCACGTTTCGTTCTGCCGGACCACTGGATGTTCAAAGAGCTTCTCGCTTTTTTCGCCTTCCACTAAATAAATGTAGCAAAAAGAGTCTGCAACATGAGAACCACCACCCACTGCTAGTTCTATTGATACAATAAGTCAATATGTGTCTCTGTGTGCATGTGAGGGGGGTCAGGGCCACCCTGAAGTCATGGCCCATGCATTGGAGACCCCTCACATCCAGAAGGTCTCCTTTCGGGTACGCTTGTAAGTGCCCTAAGGCTCTTATGATAAATAATGTTTTCATGAAGCGTGTTTTAATAACCCACTTCAGATGATGTTAAACACTTTCAGCGTGGATATCCAAACTCACGGTTTTAGCGAAGGCAGCTGTAAACTTCCTCTTATGTCACACGTAACAGTGTTTTGATTTGCTCTGACATCTGCATTCTTTCCATCTCAGCTCGCATTACCAAGAATGAGTTAAGTCAAGGAGCTGCAACATTTAACTGTATCTAATGTAACTTTGAACTTGAGAAAATCCATTAATATTTTATTTTGGGTCATATTCACACTTAATGCATCTTAATAAATCGTATTAAAGGGATAGTTCCCCCAAAATGTCTTTCCAAACTTGTAAGACCTCCAGAACACAGTTTAAGATGTTTTATATTTAGTCCGAGAGCTTGTTGACCCTTTATTGAAAATCTACGTACGGTATACTGTCCATGTCCAGAAAGGTAATAAAAACATCATCAAAGTAGTCCATGTGACATCAGTGGGTCAGTTAAAATGTGTTGAAGCATCGAAAAACATTTGGTCCAACGAGACTAAAGTTACATGACTGCAATGATGCGGATGATGTGTTATCCTCAGACATGTTTGCAAAGTTTTTTTTTCAAACTTACAGCGTGCGTCTCCCTCAGACTGTAAACGAAGCCTGAGCGCACAAAAAAACAGCTGGGGCGCACCAGATAACACGTCAGCGGCGTCACTGCAGTCACGTGACTTCACAACAGACGCGGAAGAAAAGACAATGCTGAATAAAGTCGTAATTTTTGTTATGTTTGGACCAAAATATATTTTTGATGATTCAACACATTCTAACTGACCCACTGATGTCACATTAACTACTTTGATGATGTTTTTAGTACCTTTCTGGGCATGGACAGTAAACCGTACATAGATTTTCAATCGAGGGTCAGAAAGTGCTCGGACTACATATAAAACATCTTAAACCGTGTTCCGAAGATGGAGGTCTTATGAGTTTGAAACGACATGAGGGATTCATTTTTGGGTGAACTTTCCCTTTAATATAGAGTGGATATGTACAGTACATGCCCCCCTGGCCCCATCTTGTGCCCCCCAGTTTGAGAACCACTGGTCTAAACAAAAATAAACATATGTCAAAACATACTACTGTATAACTTCTGATATGGTATACTTGTTATAAGACAATATATGTAGATTATGATCCAATTTTTTGCCTGGCATGGATCAGGCTGTATTATCAATAACCCAATATCAGATATTCGGTCTGGCCAATAATCTGTCTATAACTGCTGTACAGTAGATCAGATCTGCTGTCAGTTTTTATCATAATTTTACTTAATTTTAAGTGGTGCGGTGAGTTACAATGTTGTTATGGATTCGATCAAGTCAAGCACATTGTTGTAAATTTGGATAGCCAGATATTATCCAGATTACAGGTTAAAGCCTTCATAACACACAGCACAGAAATGGACCACACAGACAGGAGATAAGAAAAGTGTCTAGACATAAACACACATATACCCGCCAACTGCACACATATTTACCCTGCAGCCAGTGATTCGATACCCAAACGCCCTTTCATTGTTAAACAACAACAGGTGTCTTATTTCCCTGTAGGAATTCTCTGATCTCCTTCATAGATTTACACTCTAACTGTACTGTACACCCTCCTCAAGGGGTACTGCTAACTCTTGGGTGGTCAGTTTTTAAGATTACGTCTAATTTTAGTAGTGTTTGCCTTTAAAGCTCACATAACACACAGTGTTTCTACTCATCTCATGTTAATTTGGAGTACCTATAGAGTAGTATTACATCTTTCATATCTCCAAAGGGATATCTTCATTTTTATCAGATTTATGAAAGACAGATCAGCTGTACCAATTATTTTTGGAAACGCGCAAAATCCAAGAGGCATTATACATTATATGCACTTACGCCGACAAAATACACGGATATTTGAGGCAGTTTAACTTGCCGCCTGCGACTCATGACCCGTTTGGGACTGCCCCATTTCAACGAAATCTAACGTTAAACAAACAATCATGAAGTCCACGAGACCGGGGTGTCTGCAGAACAAAAAGAGACGTTTCCTAATTTTGGGGCATTTTCACACTGAAATAGGTGTTTTTCCACCTCTTTGTCTGATTGGCTCAAATTGAGTGGGCGATCCCAAATGCATTTTTGAAAAGGAGTTCTCTGCTGAGAAAAAAAGAGGCATTTCCCAATTTTGGGGCATTTTCAAATTGAAATAGGTGTTAAAAATAATGATGTATGGCTTTTCAGGGCTTCCGTACTTTGGGAAACGCCCCTTTGGGAAACGCCCCCTTTTTGTTCCACTCGAAGAAACAATGCTAATGAGCACGTTCTCACTCTCTCTCTGATTGATGTGTGGGCGTGCTTTTTTAGGGGAAGTGCCCGTAAAAGGGGTAACTGATACATAATAGGTACCCATATTCAAAAAAAATTTTCCGAAACTTGTACGAAAGAGCTGTTTTGACAATTTGCATTTGTTTAGCATGAGGAATATGAGGAATATGCTCATGGATGAGAAACCCGGAAGTTAGGCCATTTATAAATAATCTATTTATCTATCTTGCACACACCTTTACATTTATGAATTTGGCAGACCCTTTTATTTAATGTATCTTATCGAACCACTGGACTGCTATACCAGATGATCTATAGGAACACCAAAGAAGAACAGGCAAACAGTTAAGTTGTCTTTCTTGTATTTTCCAGATGAGGAATCTCCTGGTTTGTACGGATTCCTACACGTCATCGTACACAAAGCCACAGGCTTCAAAGAATCAGCCAGTAAGTTAAACTTTTTGTTTCTATATTACACTCCTGTGAGTGTGTGTCTGGGTCAATAACATGACGAGCACATTTTTGTGTCCAGGGGCATTATTTACTTTTTATACCACTGGGCTGTTAAATGCTTTATTCTGATTGGTTTAGAAATGTTCCACGGTATGCATTATTTTTCAATAAATGTACACCTAACCGGTCAAATGTCTTAAAATAACCATCCCCAGGACGTCTGTGGTAAACGTGATATAAGCGGAAGACTCCGGTCCTGTGAATTACTTTGCTTCGCATTGCCGCATTTGGTGTGCATTATTTTCGAATAATTAAAAAATGGTGTTTAAATGATTTAAAATTCGAATTAAAATACTTTGGCGTTGTTTTATGTTCAAAACCTTTCCTACAACTTACATTTCACAAGTTTCAGTAGCTGTTGGTATTAGGGACGCATAAGGATTAAACGCAATTAATCTATAGTAGAATAAAAGTTTTTGTTTACATCATATATGTGTGTGAACTGTGAATAATAATTATGTATATATAAATATGCACACATGCATGTATAATTTAAAGAAAGAATATATATTTATATTGTAATTATTTATATATAATATAAATTATACATAAATGTAAACATTTCTTAAATATACATGCTGTGTGTGTATTTATCTATACAAAGTTACTATACACAGTACACACACACATATATCATGTAAACAAAAACTTTTATTTTGCTATAGATTAATCGCGATTAATCCTTATGCGTCCCTAGTTGGTATGTTAGGATAATTGTAAAAACTTCTGTCCAACAATTTGGATGTTTTCCAAGTTCCTTATTACACTGTTATAATAAAAGTACAAAAGTTGTCTCTGGGGTGGTACCTTTTTAAAATGTCCTAATATGTACCTTTGAGGTACCACTACAGTATGTACCTTTGAGGTACCAATATGCACTTTTTAGGTACAAAAGTGTACTTTTTGGAAAAATACTGCCCCAGGGACAACTTTTGTGCCATCTTGTACATTGTTTTTGAGAGTGTACAGTTAAACATTGCAGTGTCGTATTTATATGATGCATCTCTCTTCTTAAAGCCACTCTGCTATTGACCATTTGTTGACAAATGACACACATGCACAATTTACAATTTTGGCAATGGTTTTACCATTGGAGACCAATTTCAGCAATCATAAAGTGTTTTCATACAGAGTAAAAATCATCTTTCTACTTATTTCTGAAATCAATTTCAGTCTATGAATGATGTACAGCATCATGCCTCCTCATCGTAACTTGAAATACTTGTCCTGTGAGTGCTCCAGTTATTAATATTTGTATATGCATTTGCACATTATGAACTCAAAGTTCAAATAAAGCCTGTGATTTACTGCATGATTATTGGCTATCGCAGACGAAAGACTGCCATCGCGATTTCTGTGATCGTGACTCTTTATGTCGTACAGTGAGAGAGGTTCAAAGAAGGCCGTTTTTCCGATCTTGCAACCAAAGATAGCCTACGATAGTTTTCTGACAGTGTCAGAAATGTCGCATGATCAATGCACAGTGTGTTTGCTTCTACAACCTGCATACCGGTATGTGTTTACCACTAGCGCATGCTGGTGACGTTACGCTAATGTGTGTCGCAGCCCCCGATTCAATAGGTGTCATCATCGTACAGTCTACATGCTTTTCGTACCAAAGTTTAAATTATCCATGACGCACAGTGCAGGGCTTAAAAACGAAAAAAATTATCAATCGTTTCACTCCGAACAGAATCGATATTTTAACGTTTCCGTTTTTGCGTTCCTCATTGAACATTTACGTTCCGAAAACGGTTTACTTAGAAAAAATACCGGTTAATAACGTTATTTTAATTCAGGCTATACTTTAACAAGTGCATGCATCCAGACTAATTTTCACACAAAAATAATAACATAACACATGATATAACTAAACTTCAACATTTCATTAATTGTTAAAACCACAAAAGAAATACCTGCATTCATTTTAAGTATAAACAGCTGAAAAAACGACCCGTTTTCAACCATGTCTTTTTCTGGTTGAAACCGCAGCATACTCTGCTGGATGTTTATGTTAAATGTGCCTCTGTAAGTTACCTCAGTGATTCCCGGCTACTGTTCTTGTCCCCCACATCCTTCAATATTGCAGACAGACTTGTTAAGACAGCTTGTCGTAAGAAAAATAATAACGAAAAGGAATTTCTTGGTGGCGACCCATCTAAAAAGTTATTGACAGTGGTATAAGTCCCCTGGCTTTTTTGAGTTACAGTTTGCATCTTCATATTTCCAAGCAAGTTTTAACTTAAACATACCTCTGAACATTTGATGGGTAGCTTTGTGGTTATTTAAGACAAATGCTATCGGGCCGGAGACTCGATGACTGCTGCGCGGGCATTTCACTCACGCTATGTGTCAAAGTCACTCACGCTTGATGCGTCAAAGTCACATGTTGTACTGTTCAAATCATGATTGGTCACTGATAAGTACAATATTAAAGAAAACGATAAAATAACGTTATTAACCGGTTAATGGTAATTTTAAATAAACGTTTCTGTTCAGAACGATTAAAATTGATTTTGTTTTCGTTTTCGTTTTTGTTCCTGTTAAAATTTCGTTCGTTTCCGGTTTTCGTTTTCGTTCCTTGAACCGGTTCAGAGCCCTGGCACAGTGTGATAAGATAATGATCTTATAGGAGTGCAAAAATCATGCAGGGTATCCCGGGCTTAAAATATGCTGAACAGGTTCTCTAGGTTAACGTGTCTTTGCTTCCCAAGAGCATGTGGCCAACAGTCTGTGTGGATCAGCTTGGGTCTGATAACAATTAGACATCTGTTTAAAAGCCCTAGAGAATCTAAATATATTTCATGTCCTGAGTAAAGACTGTAATGTGTGTTGACTTCTTGCAGATACTTGTCTTATAGGCGTTTTCGATGAACTTTAACTCTTTCACCGCCAGCGTTTTTAAAAAAAGTTGCCAGCCAGCGCCAGCGTTTTTCATGATTTTCACCAAAGTTTAATGCCTTCCAGAAAATGTTCTTCTTTAAATAAATAAACATACAATATACCAAATGAAAGAACAGACCCTCTGCTTTCAAACAAAAAAAACCGTTTCATCCTACCTTTAGTGGTTCTTTTGCAATCAGCTTTTGAATATGGGTAGGTTTTTGCAAAAACACCATATTTTGAGTAAAAAGCAAAAATAATTCCATATTTGTGACGGACATTTCATAGAGATCCCATTCAGAGCGATTTTTAAAACAGACACGGACATGCAGCAGCTTGCCATAGGGCAATACTTCCGGTTTTAAAAAGTTGCGGAAGGGCGCCACCTGGTGGATAATAGCGGTATTGCGGAAAGACGGAAAATCTCGTCATTGGCGGGGAAGCGTTTTCTCTTAATTGACGAGATATCTCGTCAATGGCGGGGAAAGAGTTAATGCATTGTGGAGTTGGTGGCTTTTGAGTTAGACAATGTGTGCATGTGTTTATGTAGGATTGGCAGGTGTCGGTGTGGGCGATATGGGACAAATATCATATCACGATTGTTTTAGGACAAATCACGATATAATCATGGTTCCTTTTCCATGTTGGTTTTTTAAAGACTATTTTGCCATTACTGAGCCTTAATACAGCCATACTAATGCCCCCATTTAAAAATGCAGTCCTATAAGGTAACAAAATATGCGAGGACAGTGCGCGTACAACAGCGCATGCAGGAGAAAATATTGAGACAGGACACTCCACTATAACATTTACACAAAAGAAATAGACAGCACTTGCACAAACACTAGCGTTTTCTCCCCTTTTATTTTCACTTCTTCCAATAACAGAAAGCTGTGAAGCGTTTTCGTCACCGTTTGATTCATGTTCTTTGTTTTCTTGACGTTTGTTCTAAACTTTGTTTGCGATGGTGGATCGGCTACTTTTCTTCACCTACCCTAAATATTTTAAAGTACTGTAAATGTTGCGAATCAGTGCTGCCCTGACGGCTTGGTAGAGTAATAATTAGAATAAGAAATCATTTGTATTGCGTATGTGTCGAACACGACCGTCCGTGCGCAGCCGCGGTGACTTTGAAAGCTCCGCAGATGCGTGCACGCGCCAGCCGAAAGCAGACACAGAAAAAGGTATACCCGGCCCTTGACTCGCCTTCATGTACACTATAAAACCTAAAAGTTAACTCAACTCAAATCATTTAAGTAAACCGGTTGCATTCATTTTTAAACACATACATTTGAGTACTGTGAACTTAAACAAATTGAGTCATATGCAGTTAGTAAGTTCACACTACTTAAATATAAGTGCAAAATTGCACATGACTCAAGTTCACAATACTTAAATTTATGTGTTTTAAAACTTAAATGATCTAATGCAACCGGTTTACTTAAATGGTTTGAGTTAAGTTAACTGTTAGGTTTTACAGTGTAGCAGGCATTTCAGTTTGTCGCGTACTTGCACTTAGGCACGATACAACGATATTTCCGAAAACGTGGATTTGTGTAGTTATTTTAATCGTTTACGATCAAATATTGTCATATCGCACACCCCTATGTTGGTGTCTGAATTTCTGCCTATAACGCAATTTATTTTACGAGGTGGCTAATTCGTCACACCACAATCACCACATTCGTACATTTTTGTGTGATTTGCCTTTGTACCTGTTACAATGGGGTTAGGGATGTTTTTTTTAATGATTATCGTACGTTTTTGTGCCAGCTTGTAAAGTATGTACGAATTTTCATGAGATCAGGCTGGCTCAGCCATTTATTGAATTCTTATCTTTCGGAAAGATCTTGATCCATTCTGAAAGGAAATGCATATGAATCCTTTGCTTTGGGCCATAAATGCGAACTGGGTCATTGACATTGGCTTCCTGATAAAAAGGATTTGAGGCAGAGATACTGACCCAGGATACTAACCGCAATTTTCCCCCCTTACACTTACAGTAAATAACGTCTCTATACCGCTTGCCTGTGTTTCACTAAAACAGCGTCTTTCCTTTCTCTGATTGAATCCAGTCATCTCTTCACAATTCTCACAGATTTAGTTTAATTCGATTCGGACCACTCAGAGAAATTGAATTACGCGGTTTGTTATTGTAACCCGTGTAAGTCAACATTAGATGCAGCGAATCTGTCTTGTGTTGATTTAAACAGAACATGAATTGCATGGCCTTCTATTCACTCTTAAGAATATAATTTTTTAATAACAGACATTAAAACATTGTTTTGGTTATTTGTAGTGAAAAAAATTTTTTTGATTATAAAAAGTTATGAAAGAAATGGTAGCTTGTAAAACTTTGACTAGGTTCTTTGAGGAACCAAAAATGGTTTCGGCCTGTCATATTCAGACTGTGGATCA
The DNA here is from genome assembly GCA_025389145.1 of Misgurnus mizolepis. Classification (NCBI taxonomy): domain Eukaryota; kingdom Metazoa; phylum Chordata; class Actinopteri; order Cypriniformes; family Cobitidae; genus Misgurnus; species Misgurnus mizolepis. The sequence continues at coordinate 5,495,296 of JAIFKI010000003.1, forward strand.
ATGTTTCAGTGTCTTACAAAAACTAAATGAAACATAAATGGACGGCCACCCTCATGTGGAACTTACTGTTTCAGAATGTGTGTGTGTGAATGGACCCGCTGCCATATGGCTCTTATCAGTTCATCACCATCTCAATTCAGATGAGAACGTCAGCCCGGGGACATGCTTCCTTCCATAAATGATGACACTTTTGTTTCTTACCCGCTGCAGTTTGGCCATTGTTTGGAGCACAAACATTTGGTTAAACTCCACCATTAGTCTTATTTACATTATTGTCCATTAATCTTTCAACATTCCCACCTTACCTTTTAGTTTTATGTATGTGAAATAATTTATTCATCACTTTTTATGTAATGGAACCTTCGTAAAAGCTTGTGCTTCAGACGTACTTGGACGTTTAACTACACGAAGCACTTAAAGCGAATGAGCAGTATGGCCAAATAATGACCATGCACTATATCAGTTTTTATGAGCCCTCTAGAGGGTTTCTATTACATTTTACCCTTTAAAACCAAAGATGCCTTATAGATGTTATTCATCAGCAGCAGCCAACACAAAATGCATACAGACTGAATTTTGAAGTCAACAAAAAATGATGCAAAACCCTCTAAGTGCCAAATTTTGGGCGGCACATTTGCAGCAAAAACACGCGCTATTTGTCTCAAACGCGTCTTCGCCCAAGTTGAAAATATTCAACTCAAGCGAAAAATTAGCATGACACGAAGTTAAATCCCGCGAGAAATCTATAGCTAGTAACGCAATGCCCCGTGTTTGGTGTGTGTGTAGCATAAGAATGTAGTTTTCATATTTTAAAACCTTTTAGCAGTAATAATATGATTTGCGCAAGTAGATTACATACAAAGTCAATGCAAAGACGCGATCAGACGCGTCCTCGCGTGGGGCGATGCGAATGACTTGATATGGGCGGCACATTTGCAGCGAAAACACGCGCTATTTGTCTCAAACGGGTCTTGCCCAAGTTGAAAATATTCAACTCAAGCGAAAAATTTGCATGACACGAAGTTAAATCCCGCGAGAAATCTATAGCTAGTAACGCAATGCCCCGTGTTTGGTGTGTGTGTGGCATAAGAATGTAGTTTTCATATTTTAAAACCTTTTAGCAGTAATAATATGATTTGCTCAAGTAGATTGCATTCAAAGTCAATGCAAAGACGCGATCAGACGCGGCCTCACGTGGGGCGATGCGAATGACTTGATATGGGCGGCACATTTGCAGCGAAAACACGCGCTATTTGTCTCAAACGCGTCTTTGCCCAAGTTGAAAATATTCAACTCAAGCGAAAAATTCCATGACACGAATTTTATCCCGCAAGTAATCTATAGCTAGTAACGCGATGCCCCGTGTTTGGTGTGTACGTAGCATAAGAATGTAGTTTTCAAATTTCAAAACCTTTTAGCAGTAATAATACGATTTGTGCAAGTAGATTACATTCAAAGTCAATGCAAAGACGCGATCAGACGCGTCCTCACGTGGGGCGATGCGAATGACTCGATATGGGCGGCACATTTGCAGCGAAAACACGCGCTATTTGTCTCAAACGCGTCTTCGCCCAAGTTGAAAATATTCAACTCAAGCGAAAAATTTGCATGACACGAAGTTAAATCCCGCGAGAAATCTATAGCTAGTAACGCAATGCCCCGTGTTTGGTGTGTGTGTAGCATAAGAATGTAGTTTTCATATTTCAAAACCTTTTAGCAGTAATAATATGATTTGCGCAAGCAGATTACATTCAAAGTCAATGCAAAGACGCGATCAGACGCGTCCTCGCGTGGGGCCATGCGAATGATGCGATATGGGCGGCACATTTGCCGCGAAAACACGCGCTATTTGTCTCAAACGGGTCTTGCCCAAGTTGAAAATATTCAACTCAAGAGAAAAATTCCATGACACGAATTAAATCCCGCGAGTAATCTATAGCTAGTAATGCGATGCCCTGTGTTTGGTGTGAATAATGCAGTGACTGTAATTTAGTAATTTGTGACAAGAGTATGCAGTAAACCTCACAGCAAACCTCATTGTATATACTATATTGCATTATTTTTATTTATTACAATAAAGTTAAACTGCCATAACAATTTTTTCTTATTTATATTATTTAATAAAGGGTTTAAACATTGCTTTCATTACAGTTGAAAAGCTCACAGAATTTCAAAACGTTTATTGTAAAATTGTATTGTCTTTATATATGTGCTCAACGTTTTAAATACCATGACTTGAAGCCAGCATAATTATCCCTGCATATGCGTGTGCACACTCACATAGCCTCATTATAACCCAATACAACCACCTCTCATTCATTACCATACATATTACTGACGGGACTATCAATTACCATAGGCTGGCCTGACTGACATGTTAAACCTGTACCCGTGTGGCCCACGCTGTGTTTTGCTAAGTCGACCGCTCTTTTGTGACAGCACCACCGCACTAAGTGAACATCACCTCATTTCTATCCTGTTTCAAAAAAATACGCTACACGCATTCCCCAGGTCAGAGGTCACAGTGTTGTAATCCATCATGTTGTCAGTAGGCCACACCCATTAGAGCGATGTGATAACATTCGAAGTGTGGGTGAACGTGAGCTGTTTGTTGTCTTCATGTAAGACACACATGGCCAGATAGATTGATTAGCTAAATGCTTTGGCTTCACAACAGCACAACATGATGGTTTCTTTATGTTTGTGTGTGCGTGTGTGTCTGTATTGAAACATTTAGATGTATTTGAGTTTTTCTCAACTATCATTTTCATGTATCTTCTGCAGATCTGTACTGTACACTGGAAGTGGACTCTTACGGCTACTTCGTCAGTAAGGCCAAAACCCGTGTGTTCAGAGACACGACAGAACCGCAGTGGAATGAGGTGAGCTCAAGTTTGTTGTTTTGTGTCACATGACCAATTACAATTGCGAATCCGTTATGATTCAGTTCATTCCTTTAACAGGAGTTTGAGATCGAGCTGGAGGGTTCTCAATGTCTGCGCATCCTGTGTTACGAGAAGTGTTACGACAAATCCAAACTGAATAGGGAGGATAATGAGATTGTGGACAAGATCATGGGAAAGGGCCAAGTACAGGTAGGTTAAGGCTAAAAATCCTACATGCAGTTGTGGGAACATTGAAAATTACTGATGTGACTAGCGTGTGCTTTGCAGATGGTGTTGTAGTGGCATGTTTTGGATTTGGAAAGCTTTGAGAACATCTTATCCTCTTTAAATATACGGGGCTCGGGTCGGGCTCGGGCTTATTTTACTGTCTCTAGTCATTGTGTGTGTGTGTGTGTGTGTTTGCGTGTGTGTGTGTTTGCGTGTGTAGTAGAGACAGCGCGCATCTGACAGCGTGCATCCGAGAGAGAGAGAGCACGCAGCAAAGAGCATGCGCTTCAGAGAGAGCTTAAAAGTGATTGATATTGGTCTCGGGTTAGGTCGGGTTCGGGCTGAAAAAATTGCAGGCATTGTCGGGCTGGGGTCGGGTAGGGCTTGAACACTATGGCCAGGGCCAGGTTAGGGCTGGAGTTTTTGGCCCGTGCAGAGCTCTAACGGGAATTGCCACATTTAAATTTAAAGGAATAGTCTACTCATTTTCAATATTAAAATATGTTATTACCTTAACTAAGAACTGTTGAATCATCCCTCTGTCATCTGTGTGTGTGCACGTAAGCGCTGGAGCGCTCTGCGACGCTACGATAGCATTTAGCTTAGCCCCATTCATTCAATGGTACCATTTAGAGATAAAGTTAGAAGTGACCAAACACATCAACGTTTTTCCTATTTAAGACGAGTAGTTATACGAGCAAGTTTGGTGGTACAATATAAAACATAGCGCTTTTCTAAGCGGATTTAAAAGAGTAACTATATTTTATGGCGTAATAGCACTTTTGGGAGTACTTCGACTTGGCGCAGTAACACCCTCCCTCTCCCATTATGAGAGTGAGAAGGGGAGCGGACTTTTCAGGCGAGTCGAAGTACTCCCAAAAGTGCTATTACGCCATAAAATATAGTTCCTCTTTTAAATCCGCTTAGAAAAGCGCTACGTTTTATTTTGTACCACCAAACTTGCTCGTATAACTACTCGTCTTAAATAGGAAAAACTTTGATGTGTTTGGTCACTTCTAACTTTATCTCTAAATGGCAGCATTGAATGAATGGGGCTAAGCTAAATGCTATCGTAGCGTCGCAGCGCGCTCCAGCGCTTACGTGCACACACACAGATGATAGAGGGATGATTCAACAGTTCTTAGTTAAGGTAATAACATATTTTAATATTGAAAATGAGTAGACTATTCCTTTAAAGGTCACCTATTATGGCACTTTTACAAGATGTAATATAAGTCTCAGGTGTGCCCAGAATGTCTCTGTGAAGTTTCAGCTGAAAATACCCCACTGATCATATACTATAGCATGTCAAAAACGCCCCTATTTAGGTGGGAGCACAATGCGCTGTTTTAATGTCTGTACCTTTAATTGCAAATGAGCTTAAGCTTCTCACTTCCTTACAAACACACAGTACATTTCTTCGATTAAAATCTGATCTGATTAATATAGTCTGAGACAATAGCATCTAGTGGACAGAGCTGAGGGTGGAAACTATAGTCATTCAGGACTGTTAGTGGGCGGGGCTTGATCAATGTGACCTCACATTGATAAGAGAATCAAGAATTAAAAACAAGAAGCGGGTTTTTTTCATCATAGGGTGGTTGTGTGCCAATACACATTTTGTCCAAACACCTTGTAAAAGTGGATTTTGCATAATAGGTGTCCTTTAAGTGTGTGAACATGTTGAGAGTGTGCTTGGTTGACATTAAAACAGTAATTGGGAGTGACAACGTTTGTAAAATTTCCTTTTCAAGAGGAATTTTATTCAGAGACTCACGGTTGTAAACATTCGAGTCCTGTTTATTTTTACTGTAATGACTTCCTCGTTGATCTTGCATTATAATGGCAGCACTTGGTTATAATGGTTAGCATTTTGCCTGTCATAGTCAATCTGTCTTGTTTTTCTACAGTAACGCCTACGCTTTAGTTTCCTGTCAAATTGTTTTTCTAAAATGATTCCTTGCATGCTTTTCTTTTGAAATCTGGGAAGGCTTATGGGATCCAAAATGAGGTGGATTTACTGCAGCGAAGGTTTATTTTTGGGTCGTATTTGTGACGACATTCTCTTGAGTTCATTGCCAGAGGTGAAATAAGAGCGAGAGTTGATTCTGTTTTCATGCATATCTTTCCCATATACACACAAATACACACACAGTACCACCACGGGCAAAACACGGTTTCCAGTGGAGTGAGAGATTCATTGTCTTTGGGGAATTAAATGTTTTACGTCTTTAAGGGCACAAGCAAAATTCGTAGGAAAAACAAAATTATTATCAAAATAGGCTTTTTCTTCAGCATATTTACCATTATAGATACTTTCATTAGCATTATGAGTTTGTAAAGGAGTGTGAGCCAACTTATAGGAAGCAAGTGATTTTCTAAAGAAAGTTCATCACTTTTACATGTTCGCACAGTGTGAATGTGCGTTTGTTCTGGAAATAGCAACATCTGCGAAACACAACCATCTTATATTCCCAATCCCTCGTAATTGAAGCCAAGTCAAGTGGCTCTTCAAAGAGCTGTTCTTACATACAGTAGGTATATTTCACACAAAACATCTCTGTATGTGTGACCTTTGGCCCACTTCAGCACTCTCTTTTAGTGTAATGTGTATATTTTTAAGAGATATTTGGTTTCCTGGCCTTTAAGTTAATACCTTCCTTCCTGCACAGGAAAAGAAGTCACTTTTGATACTAAAGTCACTTTTTTGTGCCCGTGAGAGGCTGTGTTTGAATTTAGGTTTATGTAATTAACTTGGTATGTTTATGTTATTTGGTGGTGAGGGGAGGGCTTGTGGTTATAGGACTGAGGCAGATTTAGATTCAGGCAATGTAGTATAAGACTGAAGCGTTTCACGTACATACAACGACGCTGTTGAAAAGATCAGGATCCATGGAAACTCGATAGCATTATGTGTGCCAGGCCAGTAGATGGCGACGTTACTTTGTAAAGAAACACTACACACCTGCGCACATACGCATTCTTCTACAGAGCGATAAATACAAACAATCAATAAGGCAAAAGCGGTTGTGATTAGATAAGCGATGACCCTGGTGTATAAAGTGAAAACATTTTGTGTAATAAACTTGGTATCTTTAGCAGCGCAAACACATTCCCGTAGACCGCCATTGTTGTTTTGGTTTTACTCGCATATGCCTATAGATTAAATTTAACACATGCGCTCACAAGGTGTTGGTCTCAAAAACTTGCACTTTGAAAAGTTTGCGTTTTCAGGACCCAAAAACGCCCCGTCATGAAAACAAATAGCCAAACTGCATAAAACTTTACCGGTTTCGTTTCAAATTGTGGTTGTGTAAACAAACCCTTAGTACAGGTGATTATTGGACACCTGCCCTACTATCCCAACAATATACAGAGACTACAATAAAATGGAGGCCTTCTAGTGGCCAAAAGTAACACCTTAACAGTGCATAGCAACATCTTATCCACCAACCAGTATACCCTAATGACCCTAGTACAGCATTTTCTGCAAATATTTTTATCTTCAGCGACACCTGCCGTGAAGATCCGTGCCAGTGGAGGGAACAGGATTTAGTCTGCCAGAGCATCACGTGCAGACCCCTTTGGCTCCATCTTTGAAATCTCCCACGTTTTCCCACTTTCCACATGTCTCCTATTGAAAATGAATTAGATACCGCCACGTATTGTCTGAAACGCCCTTAAAGTGACCAAAAATATGCTCATTTTTAGGGCTGGGCAAAAAAAATCGATTTTTCGATTAATCGTTTTTTTTTTTTCGTGGTCGATTTTTTTTCATATTTATTTCCACAAACATTGAACAGAGGAATGGAAGCATTTTAGATTTTGCAAGCAAGATGTGTTGTGGCTTTTAATTTCTTTTTATTAATTACCCACTTGTAAACTGCTGTTCACTGTTCTTTTTTATTAATATAGTATGTGTATTAAATCTATATTCATCGAGAATCAAGTATAAAAACCTACCTGAGAACTGGAATCGAAAATTTAATCGAGAATCGAAATCGAATCGATTTGATAGCTTGTGAATCGAAATCGAATCGATCTGGGACATCTGAATCGATACCCAGCCCTACTCATTTTCCAGCTACCCTCGAGTTCAATTTTGATTTTTACCGTTTTGGAATCCATTCCGCTGATCTCCGATTCTGGCGGTACAACTTTTAGCATAGCTTAGCATAATCCATTAGATCCAATTAGACCATTAGCATCCCGCTCAAAAATAACCAAAGAGTTTCAATATTTTTCCTGTTTAAAACCTGACTCTTACTTTTCAATAGCTGGGGACTATTTTCAGGCGCTGCGTAATATTATTGCGCCTGCTGCATCCATGGTACGGCAGCAAAGTCCTTGATTATTACGCCAGAATGAGAGTATAGTTCCTAGCCATATCTGCCTAGAAAATCACACACTTTTCTACCTACAGAAGAGTCAAGTTTTAAATAGAAAAAATATTCAAACTCTTTGGTTATTTTTTAGCATGATGCTAATGGTCCAATCAGATTCAATGGATTATGCTAAGCTATGCTAAAAGTGCTAGCGCCAGACCCAGAGATCAGCTGAATGAATTCCCAAACGGTAAAAATCAAATGTTTAACTCTAGGGGAGCTGAAAATGAGCATATTTTCAAAAAAAGTGGAGTGTCCCTTTACAACTTCATAGCGCACATTAGCATGTACCCAGAAATCACACTTAAGCAAATAATGGAAAAGTTGTCAGGCTGTTTGGTGTATGACATAAGAACTGAGAAATCCATAACATTGTGGATTCATTATGAAGTACACAACATTCATTATACTGTATATATTTAATTGACTGATGTTCTTTTCTTCTGCGTATACACCGATGTGATGTTTAATATGATAAATCGTGCTGTGGTTATGATGCCACTTACACAAACAATACTGTATGAAAGCAGTAATGAGTGTGAAATGGGCAGCGCTGCACATCTGTGCTGTGTACTATAGATCATTCAGAGACAATGAGATACTTTATCAGGATTAATTAAAGTCTTACTGCTCCTGTTCCCAGACCTTCTCTAAACCTTCATCAGATCCATCTGATGTGATAATAGCTGCTCCAGTGTCTGTGCGTGCCTTGATATTACCATGTTTTTGTGCACATGTGTTTTTTGGTCATTTGGACCATGGTAATACCTCATGCTGGTTCATGATTGTCAATGAGATCTAACATATGGACTATCTTAAAAAAAAAACACAAATCCTCCAAACTTATAATGCTCTGAATTATGTAATGAATTGAAGTTGGGAGAGTACAGTACAGTATCTTCTCTTTAAATCTTGCCCTATGAGCCTCTGTTTTCTTAACCGCTCTGTTTGAGGTGAATGGAGCCAAAAAGTTTCCCTTGCCTCCCTGGAGAGATCCAGATTTATTTAACAACTTTCTGGCTCATACATTTAAAAATCCTTAAATGGTCACATTGTAGCAACTCCTTTTGCTTTTAATATACCCTTAGTCAAGTTTATTAGAGACAGAAAAGCTTATATTCTAGATTAATAAAACAAAGCTAGTTGTCAATGACAAATTAAGTCTAAAGTATTGATAGATTCAGTGACTATACCGATAATGTTAGGTCAATAGGGTTTATTATACCATTTAATACCGTAAGGCACTTAATGTAGTAAATCATGAGATCTATCCCCATGAGATGTGGAGTGGGTCATAGCAGTTCACTTTCATAAGTGAAATTCAGATATAGTAAATGCAGATAAATTAAACAAAAGTTTGCAAAGTCGCTGTAATGTTGGTTGCCAACCATTACTTTTTAATTGCTTTATCCAGCTGTTCGAACCCCAGATGCTTGGTGTCGCTCAGAGAGATTGAGCCAGAAGCTGGCGTGATCCATTAATATCACTTAAGCCATTTGTTGCAACATATTTCCTTGGCTGGGGACCATTGGGAAATCACCTTTGACCCCTGGGTGTTTGATCAGTTATTATTCACTAAAAAGCCTTTAAGTGCTGTTCCATTTGTGAAGGCCCGAAGAAAGCGTTCACCAGCCTTCAGCTTACTTGTGGAAAATCAATCAATACCTGTCTAATGTGTTACCATTAACTACAAACACAGACATAGCATGTCAAATTAGTCTTTAAGGGGTTGATTGAAAAGTTGTGGTTACTTGACGTGGTTATCGACCTTTACTGTGCTTTGCCACAAAATGCAATGCATATTCTGGGCTACGCACGACCTACGTGTACAATGTATGCAGGGTTTCAAAAATTCAACGGTGCACGTACAATACACATGCACTTTTCTGATGACAAAAGTGTGTCAAGCATTGGGTCAAAAAGCGATGAAGCCAGTCAGTTGTGTTGTAGTGTAATTCAACCTGGGTTGTTTTATTCCCAAATACTGGATTATTTTATTACAAAAATAAACATTTTCAGGGTTAATTTAACCCAACAGCTGGGTTCGTCTGTTTTTGGCCCAATACTGGATTGTAAATATCCAGCATTTTTTAGAGTTTATTGCTTTATGCCCAATTTCAAAATGGGTGTTAATGCATATGGTGTTGTCGTTTTTCCACTGGCTGTGCATGGATGCGTGAAACACAAATGTTTCTGGATGTAAATAATCCATTCAGTCATTAATCATCAGCATTCTGGCCGTCGTGTAGTTTTGTAATACGTCAGGTTTTCTTTCACTTTCTCTCCAATTTCTCACAATCCCAGAAGGGCCCAGAATCTCAGCCCTGACAGATGGGGGTTTTATAGCGCTCCCAGATACATACACATGCTCGCTGTGGGGTGCGAACAATAACAAATTGGACGGACAGATTTGTTGCATGTAAATCATTAATTAGGCGAGCTCAGCTGATGCTAGTGGCTGGCTGTGGGTGTCTGTGATGTTACAGTTGAGATATATATCCCTAACATTTAATTACACTTTAAATTAAAGGAACAGTACGTAAAAAATTTATATCAATTAATCATAAAATGGCCCTGATATGTTGCAACCCTCAACTGATGTTTATGTTGTCATGTTGTGGATTGGCCACCAGTTGTGTGATTGCAGTACCAGTTTTGACCACAATCCTACATACTGTTCCTTTAAGTACAATGTTGTTACAATGCTAAAAACAAAGTTGTTAACTGTTAAGTTAGCGCTGTATGCTAGTTAATGCTATATGCTAATTAATGCATTTAGCAAGTTCAACATGACAGTGAAAAAAACTTACCCCTCAAAAACATCTTTTAACAAACAATTGATTATCCTTCAAATTCTGTATCTTTGTCTGATCCAGACTCAAACATAAGGGGCCCTATCTTGCACCCAGTGCAATTGACTTTGTCAGTGACGCATTCGTATTTTGCACCGGCGCACAGCGGGTTTTTCCCTCCACAGACGCACGACGGCAAACTAGGGAATGAACTTGTGCTCCCTGGGCGGTTCAGCGCAAAAAAGGAGGCATGTTCCGGCGCAAACCATCCCTGATGCTATTTTGCAGTTTCAAAAAACAATTGCGCCACTGACCAGAAAAAAACTAGTCTAAAGTCAGTGGCGCATTGCGCGTTGTTCATTATGCTATTTTAAGGGCGCATGCTTGACCATAATGTATAGCGTGCACAACGCGCACACACTTTGCTTATCTAATCTACACAGATACAACCGTTATTCTTGCAAATCATAAATTGTTTCAATAAAAAATATTAACACATGAGATAAGGGAAATCATTGTTGTGAGCATTGTGGTGATAGTTTTTATTTATTTTGTGTGGCTGCATTAAAAAATTACCATGCAAATAACGATTAAAATATTTTCATAAGTTTGTTGTGTGGCTGTATTACATTTATTTTATGTAAATAATAATTAAAATGTTTTCATAAGAGACCTTAATGTATGTGAACTTGATTTGTAAGTGTACTTTGGGGTTGGACTGCTTGCGTTTCTTGGCTTTCAGCGGTGAGGGTGGACGCAGCGATGTCCTCTGCTGGCGTCAGGTCCTGTGTAGAGGAAGATCCACCTCCCGTTACTTGCGGCGCAACGTCCTGGGGATGCCAGCCGATGAGACAATTGTGGCTATTTCCTCTCACGCCTGTTTAACCGACGCTGATTTGTGCGGGTTTCTCCCATCCCCATACAAAACAACTTCTCTGTCTTTGACTGCTCTTACAAGAAGTCGGTCTCCTCGGCTGTGAACCGCTCCTGGCGTGCGTGCCTGGTAAATCCGTCATAATAATAGCAACCCGCCATGGAACTTGCGCACTTGCGTTTAAAGGGAATGTTGGATGACGTTCTGATTAATTTATTTGACGTTACGCTCAAACCACACCTATGAATAATGATCCTACTTCAGACCAACCCCTTATTGATTTGCGCCTGGCACAAGAGTTATTTCTCCCGCCGGGAAAATAGCAACAGATCCGCCCACAAAGTCACTTTCGCTTTGCGCTTCGCACTTGCGTTTCAGATCGTTAAAATAGGGCCCAAGGTCTGTTTACACACACACAGAGCTACAGTACTAAAATAAGCTGCTCTGTGAAACAGCCAATCAGAGCAGAGCTCATTATTATTCATGACCCTTTCAAATAAGGTAATAATAGACCATTTTATTCTTAAGGCGAATCCCAGGGTTGTAAATGGATATGTAAAACCATCTCTGAAGCATTTCTTTCTCTGTTTTCCTTTAGTGATTGAGAAAAGAAGCAATAGATCACTAATAGGCCTCATCCACTATGTTTTAGAAACACATACCCTCTTAATCTTTGTTTCTTCATCCCCCTTCCAACTCCAGTATACTTGCCTAAAGCACTTACAGGAGTAAGATTAAAGGGATTCACCAAACTCCGGAAGAGAAAAACATTAAGTTTCCCTTCCACATCACTGATGTAAATCAGCACTTACATAAACAACCTGGATCCCTAAAGCAACAGTCATTCACTAACATCTCTTCAACAAAGCAAAGCTTCCTCTCAATCGGAGAGTTGTTACCGTCAGAGTGACCTCATCATCACCTTACTCCATCTATGTATAATAGGGCAAAATCGCAAGCAGAAACAAATAGTTGTGATGAAGTCCATCTGGAGTATCTACACAGTTAAAAAAAACAAAGCTTCACTTTGTTATTTAAGACCCTGTGAAATGAAAATTGAGTATTTGTAGCAAATTGAGGGCGAATAAATAATGACTGAATTTTGGTCTTACTATCCCTTTACTTCGCAAACTGGATAAACAGCAGATACACAAATTTTAAATGGGGTCTTGCAGCTTCTTTACAAAAACATTTGGACTGTATATAATTTGGAAAAGCTTTTATTAAACATCAGACTGGCATATCGGAGTAAATCTATTCCTCAGGCATTCTCACAGTAACAACTCGGGACGTCTCTGTGAAATGAATGGCTCTCTGCATAGTTTAACCCCCAGATGAATGCAAAATATTCAATTGGAGTTGTGTGTCACAACTGTGAGGTTGCAACTGGGGAACAATGAAAAGAGCACATCAAAATGAGAACAAAGAGAGAGAGAGAGAGAGAGAGAGAGAGAGAGAGAGAGAGAGAGAGAGAGAGAGAGATGGCAGGCAGTCCAATGAGCAATGTGTCAGTGTGTCAAAAACATAAATCAGTTAGGGGGTAATTTACCCTCCACCCGCACTTCCACCCGCTCACGTTGAGATCTGGAAAAGATTCCTCAGGGAAAACACATACACCTGCACACATGAAAGCATGTCCAATAATACATCATGACAGTGTCCAAAATGAATGCATTCATTTACTGACCTCTATGAAACACCACATCTCTTAAAAAATGACAATGAAAGGATGGCAAGTCTGGCCATGCCTTTGCATTTAAAATTTTAGGCATTTATATTTCTTAATCGCACTATCCTAATTTAATGTTTTTTTTATTATGTAACCTTACAAAAAGCTGTTGTTTGTTTAATTTACCCCCATCACTTACATCGATTAAAAAAATAACATAACTGTGGTTCTTAAATTGGGAGGGTGGGTTGCCCCAGTTTTATGACACTATTTATTTATTTATGGATAGCCCCTTGAGATGCAACATATCATTTTCAAGAGGGTCCAAATACACATAGACATAAAAAAAACTATTGCTCAAAACAGTTAAGCTACTTATGAGCCTACACCAATACCCTAAACCAGGGGTTTTCAAACTTTTTGTGTGTGTGGACCACTATTTGCAATCAAGAATTTTCGCAGACCACCTCATAATAATCATAATAAAATATGTCCTTAATTTATCTGCACCTCTAAATAGGCTTAATAGCACTAAAACTATAACTGGTCATCACATCAGTACAACAGATTCATAAAACATATTCTTAAAAAAATATATTTTTCTTAAAATTTTATATTATTTTATATTTAATTTTGCCTTTACACAGACCACCTGCAGTACCCTCACGGACCACTAGTGGTCCGCGGACCACAGTTTGGGAATGGCCGCCCTAAACCTAACACACAACATAGCCCTGTTTTAAATGTCACAAAAAGCACATCACCTTTACCACAATGCCTCAATACACAATAGAAACACATAATACAAGAAATTCAGTGTAAAAAAAATGTGTAAAATAAAAAATATACACAATGCATTCATTTATTACGGAGCCCCTAAGGGGACATGGAGCAAAAATTAAATAAAGTTTAGTTTTGCGTGCGCACGTGAACATTTGCGTGCACACGTGAAAGTATCGTGTGCGCACGCGAAACTTTCGCTTTCACGTGCGCACGCAAAAGTTTTACGTGAGCATGCGAAACTAAACTTTTGATTTTTTTACTCCAATGTCACCTTAGGGGCTCAGTAATTTCTCATAAATTCTACTACATTATATATGTTGATGTTTTGTTTAATTCAAATTCTCTATAAGTTTGAGATTGTTTTATGTCATGAATTGTCATGAATGAACACAAATTGCATTACTGTACCTGCTTTCTACCGTCTGTTTCTGCTTAATGACTTGGCCCATTGTTATTGTATGGATTTACCACATGGTAATCTCTGTGCCCCTCATTCTAAAGGTAACAGTTACATAACACTGTTTTTACTCAGCTTGTGGTTTGCATAAGTCCATGATCTCTCAATCTCTTTCGTATCGTCTGCTTATGTTTTAAATTATATATTTTTTTGATCAAATCAAGTGCAGGATATTCAATATCCCAACTTGAAACGGTTCAAAAAGAGGTGTTTTGTGCATGTACGAGAAGGGTGAGAAATTTCAGTATGTGTGTATCAGTGCTTTGCTTGACATCTTTAAACCGTGTGTCTTGCTTGAAAACCAGAGATGTTTGATCTAGAAGTGACCGAATGAAGCCAGAGCAGTCCCATGCTCAGTCTCTGGGTTTTTATGGATAGCAGATGAGAAAGACTAAAGGGCTCAGTTAATGCTCGGAATGTAACCCGTCACATTCATACTTGGGCACACTATACAAGTTAAGTTGATATACTGAGTTGCGACAGAGTCAAGTAGCATCTTAGTCATTGTAGATGTGTTACTGATATAAAGAGAGAGAGAGAGAGCGCATTTTGGCACTCCTGCTGGCCTTCATTCTTTTGTCCCGGAGATTTGGTGAGTTCACACACAGATGCCTCCAGGCAGCCATTTCTGTTCACCATCCGGCTAATCACATTTCCCATTATTAATACTGCCAGATTTTCTTCTGTCTTTTCTTCTTTTGTTCTCCGAGGAACCAGGACAGAACGCTTTGTCTCCACTCTTTTAGTTTCAGATCTTCTCCTATGTTTGTTTCTTCTTGCTATTCTCATCTTTTTTCCATACTTTACTTTCTGCTTTGGCGCTCCGAGCATTTCCTTTCCTTCTCTCCTAATTTCCTGCCTGTCCACCTTCTATCTCAGTTTCTCCTTGCCTGGGTCCAGCACGTTCTTTTTTCTATTGATTGGCTAGGAAACTGTCACAGATGATGTGTGTTGCAGATTATGACCACATAACCACAGCAGTAAAAATCTACTTGGTTATGTTATGGAATTGTGGTCAAAGCTGAGAGCCAATAAGTTGAAGGTTGCTGGTACAAATCCAACAAGGAATGAGCTGTGAGCTTGTGCATTTGTGTCCTGAACACAGAAGGTTATTGCGGGATTATTATTTCTTTACAAACACTACTTTACTGTACTATAGGGCCAGTTTTGTGTGTATTATTATGTGACCCTAGCATTAGTTATTAGGACATGGAGCAAAATTTAAATAAAGTTTAGTTTCGCGTGCTCACGTGTAACTTTCGCGTGCGCACGTGTAACTTTTGCGTGGAAACGTGAAACTATCACGTGCACACGTGAAACTACCACGTTTAGTTTCGCATGCGCACGTAAAACTATCACATGCGCACGTGAAACTTTCGCTTTCATGTGCACACGCGATAGTTTCATGTGCACACGCGAAACTAAACTTAAAAAAAAAATTCTGCACATGAAGGTTTTGCGTGAGCACATGGAAGTTTCACGTGAGCCCATGAAAGTTTTACGTGAGCACATGAAAGTTTCACATGAGCACATGAAACTAAACTTTAGATTTTTTTACTCCAATGTCACCTTAGGGGCTCGGTATATAATACTAAAGCAGTGACAAGAAACTTTTTTCTGCTAAATAAACACTTTTAAGTGTTTTAAATGTTTATTTTAAAATATCCAGCCGTCATATTCAGCCATCACATGCGTGCAATGAATCTTGGGATTGCCTCGCTGTGAAGGATACATTCTATCCTTAGCAGCATGGAGAAATAACTACGCATTCAACCAGCCTTCGAATTGGGACAGACTTACTACTGTGGCACAAACGGTCTTATGGGGCATACACAACAAACGCGAGTTTAGCAATTTGCGCGAATAGATTACAAACAAAGTCAATGCAAAGACGCGATCAGACGCATCCTCGCGCGGGGCGATGGGAATGACGCAATATGGGTGGCACATTTGCAGCGAAGACACATGCTATTCACCTCAAAAACGTCTTTGTTCAAGTTGAAAATATTCAACTCTAGTGAAAAATTCACATGACACAAAGTTTAATCCCGTGATTAATCTAGAGCGAGTAACGCGATGCCCTGCATTTGGTGTGTATGTAGTATTCGTCCTTCGAAGGTCGCAGCCTTTGAATTGGGACAGACTTACAAGCCTTAAGTCGCACTGATGTGACGCAATCAGTCTTATGGGGCATACACACCAAATGCAAGTTCAGCGATTTGTGCAAGTAGATTACATACAATGTCAATGCAAAGACACATGTAATCAGACACGTCCTCGCACGGGGCGATGCGAATGACGCAATATGGGCGGCACGTTTACCGCGAAAACACACACCTATTCGCCTCAAACATATCTTGGCCAAAGTTAAAAATATTCAACTCTAGCAAAAGATTTGCATGACACGAAGTTAAATCCTGCGAGTAATCTACAGTGAGTAACGCGATTCCCCCGCGTTTGGTGGGTATGTAGCATTAGAATTCGTAGGTCGCAGCCTTTGAATTGGGTCACAGCTATAGATGTATAGTAGGGTTGTGACGGATCACAAAACTCACAATTCGGATCACATTATGGTTTTTGAGGCACGGATTGGATAATTTTTCGGATCAGCAAAAAAAAAGGGATGGGAATATCTAATAAGAACAAATAAAGAAATTACAAACATTTATAAAAAATAACAAAGTTGCACATTAATTAAGGTCTAAAATTAGCATTAGTTATAGAAATCACATAAAATGAATAATTAAACATTCTAATTATTATTTGTAGAGCTGCAGAAGTGATCTTCTCTTTGTCTTGGGTTTTTTGATTAACATTAATGAAACAGACTTAAGTAGGTTAATTGAGGTTACTGTCTCTTTAAGATAAGCACAGACTGGTTTCTGCCTAATCTATACATAATCTTAAAACATAAACAAATTTTTTTATTAGAAAAAGAATACTGTGACGATCATTCTGTTTATATGTCCCCTGTCAAGAACAGAAAGATTTTATGTTCCCTTGCATCTCTCCGTGCGTGCACTTTTGAGTGCACTTAAACGCGCACACACAAACTGAGCATAAAAAGTCACTCCACAAAAAACATTAAATTGTTTTTCAGTGCTCTGATATACTGTAATAGTGCCAGCTATGACGCCCTTTCGCCGTGACGCTGAAAGCTTGTGTTCATGCTAATGTTGTTCTATTATGAATGACTTCATGCCATAGCTAGAAGCGTTTGCATATTTGTGTATAGTAGGCGTGAGTTTTTTTGTATAAAAGCATCTGCTAAACGACTTGTCCTTAAATCAAGGCCCTGCCTACAACTTTAGCAGAGGAACACTTTGTGCCTGTGGTTATGGATTATGTACAGTGGCGGTCATCAAGATGTGGCCGAATCTTCAAGCCTAGCAGCAATAGTTGATGTTTCCTTCCTTGGATATAGTGACAGCGGCGTTGCCTTCTGGTTTAAGATGTTAATATTTCTGTGACGCTTAATCCATAAACATTGAATATTTTGCACAGATACTATTCTATATACAACATCTAATAGTAGTTGAGAGTCAGCGTTTCTGTACAGGTGATTCTAATGCTAATCGAGGCTAAATTGAGGCTTAGAGGCTGTTTTAGCTTTGCATTAAGCATCTCTTATCTGCAACTACAGTCCCTTGTAAATAAGGATTAACTATTTATCCGTGAGGTTATTGCTTTAAATCACCTAAACAACACCTTGTAATAATTACTATCGAAAGAATTGTTAAAAGCTTTTTTTTTAGACAAAGGTAATTGGCTTCTCTATTGTAAGCAATGTTAAATATTGCATGACCCCATTCTTAAAGTTCACCTCTTTATACACCTGCCATTTTCCTTAAAGGAAAACATTTTGCTATGTTCTTACCTCAACCTAGATGAATTAATACATACTTATCTTTTTCCAATGCGTGCACTTTTAATCTTTGTACAGCGCTTGATAAATGTGTTTTAGCCTAGCCCCATTCATTCCTATGGCTCCAAACTAAAATTGTATTTTGTGCCACCATATTTACTTGTGTAACTACTCATGTTACAGTCTTTAAATAGGGAAAACATGGAAGTGTTTGGTGGCTTCTTAATTCATCCCTGTTTGGAGCCATAGGAATGAATGGGGCTAGGCTAAATGCTAAGACATTCATGAAACGCTGTACAAAGATTAAGTGAACGCATTGAAAAAAGATAAGTATGTATTAGTTTGTCTAAGTTGAGGTAAGAACGCAGTAAAATATTGAAAAACTGTGGTGTTTTCCTTTAAGTAATCCTTAAATATCAGCTCTAATTTGATCAGGTTTCTTGAGCACTGTAAGGTTGTTATAAGAGTTGGCACTGCACATTTTAGTCTTCAATTTTAACTTAACTCTTATGGGACATACTGTGCTGTGTGATGACAGCTCTGTGATATGTGTCTGATATGGATGAAGGCTTTTCTCCTCAAAGATAAAGAGTCACCTCCAGTCTAGGTGTCGCCTTTAGACGTCACAACAGTGTAGGTCATGCCGAGATATCCATGGCTTGTTTTCAGTAGAGGCGTCTCACACGCATAATTCAGAATCCATTGGTATTATGGGAGTTCTGGTTATGAATTTTGGTTATAGGTCATCTTAGACTCCTTTATATGGTCACTTTTATAAAGAAACTGAAAGAAATCATCAATGATTGAATTGCATTTTTTAGTTTTAAACAATGTTGGTTTTACATTTTACCTCCTTGCTTTTACTAAAACAGTATAGATGGGTCATGGTGGTTGTCTATTGCCCACTGACCAGTCGATTTTTCAAATGTCATTTTGCACATCTTTTTTACCGTACAAAACCTCTAGACATGCTGAGATTTAGAGCCCTTATTAGTGTCACAATGGTGAAATAGTCACGAATCCTCTTGGCAAACTTAAGATTACAAGACCTGAACTTTAGCCTTCTGCTAAGCCCACGAGAAAAATGGAGCTCAAGATGAATTGGGGTGACGGGTTGAGTATCCAGGGTGATGATTCTTATCTGACCTTTGAACTGTAATGTAAACAACACATAACTCTATCGCCAAGGCATAACAGGAAACCACTTTATGGTTGTAGGTTATCTATACTTAAGCCAAGTTTATACTTCAACTTTTTTGTTCACTCTTGGTCTAAAGACCTTTAAAGAGTTCCTATTTCATTGCTAAAAACAACCTTATTTTGTGTATTTGGTATAATACAATGTGTTCGCATGGTTTAAAAAACACATGATTATTTTCCACATACCGTACATTATTGTTGCTCCAGATATCTCTTGCTTCTCAAACGCTCTCATTTTGTACAAAGCTCATAGTTCCGATTGGCCAGCTTCCAGTACGTTGTGATTGGCCGAAGACCTCTGACGTCAGCCGGAAATGTGACGCATCTTACATGTTTTGAAGATTAAATGAAAATTGGCACGTAGCCTACGGCATAGAAGCTATGGCATAGGTCCGACGCAAAGGTATAAATCAGGCTTTAGACATGTGGTGGTTTAAATCTAAGTCTGAGGGTAGCCTTGAAGGGTTGCATTATTTTATTTTGCACCCAGAAATCCAAATGGGTCAAGACCCAAATAAACACGCCACAGAAAGTTTGGGTTAATCGGAGCCATTTGGAATTGCTCACCCTTGTGATAAAAACACAGAGACAGATTTTTATTCTAGTATTTTACCTAGATCTGTTGATAAAAGTCCTGGTGAAAGAGAAAACCCTTATCTTTGGCAGGTGTCTACAATAGGATCGAGTGGCACTGTAGGTCCTGACCATATGGCTACATAATAAAAGATTGTCAGCTTTCTGTGCTTGAGTTACAGCGTCTTGTATGAAACCACTGGTAATCCTTTAAAGGAACACGCAGACATTATGGGACTTTAGCCTATTCACCATTTCATCTCCGTGTGCCTCGTAACTTTGACGCACCCACCGCTAGCCTAGCTTAGCACAAAGACTGGAAGTAAATGGCTCCAGCTAGCATACTGCTCCCAATAAGTGACAAAATAACGCCAACATTTTCCTATTTATATGTTGTGTGATTTGAATAGTGACAGCGTGTACAAATAACATGGTCATATGAGACACAGCCATCTTTAACCGTATACATACTGGGAACTATATTCTCAGAAGTTGAAGGACTGCAGACTATACAAATCAAAACATATAAATAGAAAAACGTTGGCGTTTGGCACTTATTGGTAGCAGTATGCTAGCTGGAGCCATTTACTTCCAGTCTTGGTGCTAAGCTAGGCTAGCGGTGGGTGCATCAGAGTTATGCGACGCATAGAGATAAAAAGGTATGTATGGACTTATCTAACTCTGGGGGATACGATGAATAAGCTATAGTCCCAAAAAGTCGGCGTGTTCCTTTAAAGAAGATTTATTTCGAAGCACAAAGTTTGTTTGCTGCACTGAACTGACAGATATCTGGTAGCCCCGAAACCAGCAATCTGTACAAAGCCTGGTTAGAAAGAATGAGTAATGGTTCAAATGGGCAAATTCATGGTCTAGTCAATTTTGACTATTTGCAAAAAAAAAAAAAGATTTGAATGGGTCACCAATGATATATGCATACACCGTTGAATTATATATTTAAGTTGTAGCATGTAGCAAGTTTAAGTTTGTTTGAACGTGCATCCGGAGACCCCCTTGTGATAAAGGGAGACAAGCGGCCGAAACACAGTAGATCAAGATCTTTTCTGACCTGCTGTTTTGCGGTTGTGTTTTGTCCTTCGTTGTAACTCTGTGAGCTCATTGTTTTAGCGTTTTGTCATTGCTGTGGAACTCACAATATCCCAGCACATATTTAATTTGCACACTTTATCTTAAAAGATCTGAATTGTTATATACTTAAAATTTTAAGATGAATCTTAATCAGCCTCACAGATGAGATGTCATGTTTTCACTGGGAACAAATTAGCAACAATTGATGTAATTGATGTAACATAGGGCTGCAAGCGCAAACGTTCTGTATTTTGCTGTATTTTAAAGCTTTTCAGGTATGATGTAACCTACACACACACACACACACACACACATTCTGGTTTCCATGTTTTGTGGGGACATTCCATAGACGTAATGTATTTTATACCATACAAACTGTATATTCTATTCCCCTTACCTACCCCATTCCCTAACCCCAACCATCACAGAAACCTTTCTGCTACTTCACATTTTCAATAAACATCATCTTGTTAGATTTATAAGCTTGTTTCCTCATGGGGACATCAAAATGTCCCCACAAGGTCACAAAAACACTGGTATTCCTATCTTTGTGGGGACAATTGGTCCCCACAAAGTGATAATTACCAGGTACACACACACACACACACACACACACACACACATGCACTCTTATTCACCTCTCACCCTTGGACTTCCCACTGCCAATCCAACAAAGATTGGAGCCATTTCCGATCCTGTGCCCCTATTTCCTAGTGAGAGGTCACCAGGGCTTGACCTCAGGGGTTATTACATGACCTTCTACCAGGGGTTAACTGCTTTAGTAAGCATGATCATGTGCCCAGGTACACTCATGTGTTCTTTATGTTTAAATAAATTAGTTAAAAAGACTTGCTACTAATTAGTTTCAAGGAATTTAAAGGCAAACATCAATATAAGTATTGATCATACTGACCCATGTCATTTCTGCTACGGTTGTGAATGATATAAATGATTAAAATCAGGTGGCTTAGTGATGATGAGAGATATGTTAGTACTTTCCAAAGGAGCTGAATTCAGTTTTTTTTTTGTGGCAAAGAAAACCCATCTTCTGAATACAGACCAAACCATGTCTATTTCAGTATATTATACATTACATAGGTTTGGGGAGGGCTTTTTGACCGCTTATGACTCAACTTCATAGCAAGACTCTAGCATTGCCTTACTATCTACCCAGAACATCCAATCCCCATGGTGGTGAGTTTCAGCATCGGCCAAAGTTTATTTAGAAAATGTACAAGTCTAGTTTAATGAGATTATCGGAAGGCTGAGCACTCCTACGTAAGAACATCCTTGTTAACCTTCATATTGCAGAGATTGAATAGCACTTCAACCACAATCTTTTCGTGCAGTATTTCAGCCCTAAATCTTTCTTGCATCTCTGTGATGTTTTTTGGGCCCCTTTTTTTAAGGCCTTAGCCGTACATAACAAACATTGTGTCACGCTGACGTGCATTAGTTCAGGAGCTTTACTCGGGAACATGTAGGTGTGTATGAAGAGTTTGGTTCCAAAACGCAATAAATCCATTTTGACTAATTTGGGTATAAATGTGTTTTCTATACCAAGAAAGTGACAGGATGAAATCCACTATTTTCTGTTACAAACTTTCACATAGCATCTTTATGTTATAATAACATGAAAAATTCAAATGCATAATTTGATTTTCAAAGATTTTTTATAAAAGCTGAATCTTTTTTCCGCAAAATGCAAAAAATCCATGACAAGTTTTTTTTCAAAATGCTATAAATCTATTGAATCAATATATAAATGAGCATTCATCTTAGTCATGTTATATTCATTTAGTTGACAAGTGGTATACACTGATTTAAAAAAATAAACATTAATGGCATTAATCAAAACACTTACTTTGTCATATTAAGAACACTGTCATTGCTGCTGTCATCCTTGGGACGCCGTCGCTGAACTTTATTGACAGCGATCAGCTGTAAAATGTTTTGGTCCTGCTCCATTTTCATTGACTTCGAGTAAAATAATGGAAAGTTTTTCATAAGATCCCCTGGGGTCAATGTGTTAGCATGACAGAAGCTTGATGCAGTCGTGTGAGAACAAGCAACAGACGGCATTTTTCTGTCGCCCCAAGTGGCTTACGTTTTTTTCCTCGCCACAGAAACCACCACAGGTTTATCAATGTCATCAAAAGTATTATTTTGTGTTTGTTTGTTTGTTGATCACTAGTACAGAGTAGATGATGAAAACTAGGATTCTGTGTGTATTCAAAGCGCCGCCATTATTGTTTACAATGTGTGGAATGGTGCGCTGTGATTGGTTAAGCAGATTTATTGCATTCTGCAAAGAAGGAGGACTGCCGTTTATCGCATTTTGGGAAAAAAGGGAGAAAAGATGACAGAATAACATGGAGGATAATGGATTTTGCATAAAATTAAGAATTTAGTTTTTAATACTGACCAGATACAATACTGATTTTGGTGGTAACTAATACAAAAAATGTTTATCACATTTTGGAACCTAACTCTTCATATATATGTGATCTGACACTCTCGTATGAACAGAGAGAAACTTTGACAGAAAAGTGGGCCGTGTGCTAGTTTAAATGTCTTCAAAACAAGTTTTACGTAACAATGACTTAAGTGGCTGGTAATCGTGCACATACGCAGTTAATGTCCCAAAAACACACTGTTTGGACTGTATTTTTCTTCGACCATGATGGGGCCACAACATGTCATGGGTTCATTTCCTAGAGAAGACACAAGTGGTTAAAACATGCATCGATTTTACCGTATATTGCTTCTAAATGTAAATCTAAACATCAGTTTATCTTTGATAAAGCATCTGTCGGCATCCACAGAAATCCCAACTCAGCTTCCTTTATTTACTTCCATTGCAGACCCTAACATGTCTGTTATTACTGGGCAAGTGCAGGAGAGATTGGGCACAGGGGGCATATCTCATAAAGTCTTACTAAATCACAGCTGTCTCCCGCATGAGGGTGAGAGTAGGATGATTTTTCCCAAATGCTGCATCACATGGTGTGTGTGTGATATGATGTCGTGCTTTATTGCTACTTTTCTTTTAGTAATATAGACAGCGGAGACTGGGCAGGAAATCAAAGAAGTGGAAAAGAACATGATGTGGGTCGGACTCAAACACAGTACAGATGTTCACAATAGTGTAAGGTGCCATACAGTAACATACACAGTTTCTGCCAATCTAATGCTAATCATGAGTATCGATAGAGTAGTATTGCATCCTTCATATCTTTAAAGAGTCTTAAAACAGCCATGCTCACAAGCATCCAAAACACACATCATCACCATAGGCTGAGTTTGGGGGGGCAATGCCACCCTGACCAGAGCCAATTAAGATTGTCATTGTCTGATCTTTTCGCATGCTTCACCGTACAACTACTGTAGAAGCCGTGACTAAATCTCCCCTGTGTGAAATCATTCAACACCCCAACACGAGCGTGTTTGTGTGTGAGAGGGATAAACAGGCAGAATATAACCATGTTACATGTGCGCTGTATGCCCGAGGATGCTGCCGTAATCATGTTAGCGCCGTGTGCGGCTCCCTTGAAAAGCTCATTATGAGAATGTATGACTTTTGTTCTCGGGTTTGATATTGATTGTGTTTAGATGAGCTTTTTCGGAGGTTAATGGTTGCGTTTGCACACAGATATGCCCTGCCTGTCTAGAGCTCTGTTCCAAATCCTGGATAGAGGCAGCATTTTAGGCGCATACTCTTACAGTCCATACTAAAGCTCAATCATACTACTGTTGGCTTAAGTATGCTGTAGTAGGCAGTTGACAGCGAGGCGGCTAACTGGGTTTGGGAACAGTGGCTTTATTTTGGTAGATACACTCTTAAAAATAAAGGTGGCTCTTTGAGAAACCAAAAATGGAGGAACCTTTTAAGCACTTCGTTTGTGTAGTTCCTCTGTGTGTTCTTGAAACTAAATTATTAACTTGTGAATATTCTCAGAGCTGTGCTTCTTGTCTACTGTACATATGTCTGGAAATAGGTCACTGCACACTTACACTCACACCCAGCATCCCCTCTTACACATCGGCTTGTCCATCACCTATATGGACACACTTCATGTCAGAACCAGCACACCTTCTCACCCTTGACAGACGCCCTGTTCGCAACTTAGACAGAAGCCACTGGAGTGTTAAACCGCGCGCCGTCTACGTGACGTCATTTTCGTCATAAGGAGATTTGTGTTACTGTGTAGTCAATTAAAGTACATTTGGCGAATAGAGCAATGAAAAACAACGTTATGTTTTTAACGACTGCATTTAAGTGCACTCAGTAGTGCATACACGGAGAGACGCATTTCAAAAAGCAAACGAACATAAAATCTTTCTGTTATTGACAGGGCACATACAGACAAAATTATCTCCACAGTATTCTTTTTCTAATAAAAACATTTGTTTTTCTTAAGTGTATGTATAGATTACAGTCAGAAACCAGTCTGTGCTTATTTGGTCTTAAAGAGACAGTAACCTCAATTAACCTACTAAAGTCTGTGTCATTAATGTTAATCAAACAACCCAAGACAAAGAGAAAAATAATAATTATATTTAATTTATACAAAAAAGACAGTGTTATGATTAACTTAATTCGATTTCTGTATATAATGCTAATTTCAGACCTTACTTAATGTGCAACTTTGTTCTTTATTATAAATGTTTGTCATTTCTTTATTTGTTCTTAATAGATTTTTCCTACCCTTTTTTTGCTGATCTGAAAAATAATAATAACTGTAATGTGATCTGAACCGTGAGTTTTGTGATCCGTCAAACCCCTAGTAAAGTTAGTACACAGTCAGCTATAATTACAATGGTACTATAATTGGCATCATTCAGTTTTCGGCCTTGGTTTCCTCTTTTTCGGTTTTCGATTTCGGCCAAGAATTTTCATTTCGGTGAATCCGTAGATAATAAGCAAACTTCAGACGCTAAGGAGATAAAAAACTACCAAGTGCAGGGCTTCACGTCACGTGTCTTTCCGGGATATTTACGGTATCTGTGTGAACGCACACACGGATTCCGGCAAATCATTGGCAGTGTGAATAAACCAAAAATCTAACGATCCCGGACGCATTTCCCGTGTATTTTCCGTAATGTCTGTGTGAAAAGGGCTAGAGACGCTTTGCTGTAGATGGGGGTTGGTGTGTTTCCAGGTCAGTGGTCCATGATTGAAGAGACATACTCACTCGAGACATATAACCACCACCAACCATTCATAAACAGTCTTATTTTGTTGTTAGTTACTTAATTCATAGTAAAGCTTTATTTATGGGCTGTTGTACATTATGGCTTATGTGTGAGGTCAGATTTTAGGGTGTTTAGGGTTTGATTCCCAGGGAACACAAATAAAAATGTATACCTTGATAAAAATGTATACCTGGAATGCACTATAAGACATTTTGGAGTCAAATATCTGCCAAATGCATAAATGTTGTTTGCTGATTTCTAATAATATATTTTTTTTAAATGTGCTTGTAAGTCTTGATGGTTTAATAATAGGCTTAATGCAACATATTTTTTTTTCCATTTTTGCTTTTGTGGTGAAATGTGACCCAGATATTTCTTTGTGAGATTCACCCAGAATCATTTTATGAAAGTCTGGAATTCTTATTCATTGCTGCAGAATATCAGAAGTGACAATTTCATTCACATGA
Source organism: Misgurnus mizolepis (assembly GCA_025389145.1). Lineage (NCBI taxonomy): Eukaryota > Metazoa > Chordata > Actinopteri > Cypriniformes > Cobitidae > Misgurnus > Misgurnus mizolepis. The sequence goes on from JAIFKI010000003.1 coordinate 5,521,756, forward strand.
AACTCGAGATATAACTGGGGCAATATTCATGTGTTCGGCATGAACAGCCACACACAGATGCTACAGTAACATTTCTTATTGAACAACACTTTTTTTGTCAAGTCTTCAGGCGACGAGAAAGATGGGCTATAATTTGTGTTTTTTCGTTGTGATTAAGGCAGTTGTAGATACTGTAAGTCTATACAATTATTGCCGCATATCGTAGGATGCTTGCATACACCTGCTATTATATTTTATTGCACTAAGCATTGTATCAGTTAAATGTTTACTATAGTCGTGTATATAAGGTGCATTAATACTTTTTATGCATCTCAGGTGCACACACAGGGAGAAGGGGGGGAGTGTATGATACTTCTGTATAGGGCTCCTTTTGTTCTTAAAACCCTCATTACAGTGAGTTTGATGTGAGATGCTCTCTGCTCCCCGCACATGAAAGCTGGGTCTGCTAATGCACTCAAAGCCCCCCTCATTCCCTCAGGACACACCCACCCTCTACCCCTCACATGAAAGACAAGAGAACCCTGATCCTGTTTCTTTGGCATCCCCCACCTCTTCTCCAGGCATCCAGCTATGCATGCAGCATCCGCCATATCTTTACCCCTAAAGCAACTCTGCTCCATACCATCACATCACAAATCTCTGCACATCTCCACTATCACACACACACATCTGTGCGCATACACTCTTCATCTCTCACAATCTCTCTCTTCTTTCCATTTCCAAAATGGCACCCGTCCAAAATATTCATATCAGCCCTTGAAAAAATAATAGTGAAGAAGTTGGCTGGTCTGGTTATTAAAAGCCCAGATCAGATTTATTAATGGAAATCTCTCTTACTGTAAAACGTTAACATTCATTACTAACTGTTACTATAAACAGTTGAGCCGCAGTTCTGAGAAGCTCAAGGAAATATTAAATGAAGACAATGAAGCATTTACCTATTGTTTATTATTATAAATGGTCAAACTTGTAAGTGTAACATGTGCATAGTTAATGTGCATGTCTTGAACTACACACTGCAAAAAAATTATTTTCAAGAAAAAAAGTTTTTAGTATTTTTGTCATGTTTTAAGTAAAATATCAAAAAATTCTTAAATTAAGATGCTTTTTCTTGATGAGCAAAACGACCCAAAAAATAAATTTTTATACAAAAAAAATCAAATTGAAGTAATTTGGGAATAAAACAAGCAAAAAAATCTGCCAATAGGGTAAGCAAAAAAATCTTGAACATTTTTCTTAAACACTAAATTCAAGAAAAATTCAAGAAAGATTTGCTTACCCCATTGGCAGATTTTTTTGCTTGTTTTATGCACAAAATCACTTAAATGTAATATTTTTGGTCTAAAAACTAGACTTATTTTCTTAGGTTGTTTTGCTCATCAAGAAAAAGCATCTTAATTTAAGAATTTTTAGATATTTTTACTGAAAACAAGACAAAAATACAAAGAACTTTTTTTCTTGAAAATCATTTTTTGCAGTGCACTTTACACTGCAAAAAATGTCTTTCCTACTAAGTATTTTTGTCTTGTTTTAAGTAAAATATCAAAAAATTCTTAAATTAAGATGCTTTTTCTTGATGAGCAAAACGACCCAAAAAATAAATTTTTATACAAAAAAATCTCAAATTGAAGTAATTTGGGAATAAAACAAGCAAAAAAATCTGCCAATAGGGTAAGCAAAAAAATCTTGAACATTTTTCTTAAACACTAAATTCAAGAAAAATTCAAGAAAGATTTGCTTACCCCATTGGCAGATTTTTTTGCTTGTTTTATGCACAAAATCACTTAAATTTAATATTTTTGGTCTAAAAACTAGACTTATTTTCTTGGGTCGTTTTGCTCATCAAGAAAAAGCATCTTAATTAAAAAATTTTTAGATATTTTTACTGAAAACAAGACAAAAATACAAATAACTTTTTTTCTTGAAAATAATTTTTTGCAGTGCACTTTACACTGCAAAAAATGTCTTTCTTACTTAGTATTTTTGTCTTCTTTTTAGTACAAATATCTTACAATTCTTAAATTAAGATGAATTTTCTTGATAAACAAAATGACCTAAGAAAATAATTCTAATTTATAGACAAAAAATATCAAATTTAAGTGAATTTGTGGATTAAATAAGCAAAAAATTGTGAACTTTTAATTCAATAAAAAAATCTTACCCCATAGGCTGATTTTTTTTGCTTGTTTTATCCACAAATTCACTTAAATTTGATACATTTTGTCTAAAAACTAGACTCATTTTTTCATTTTGCCCATCAAGAAAAAAACATCTTGATTTAAGAATTTTTTGGTATTTGTACTGAAAACAAGACAAAAATACTAAGTAAGAAAGTCATTTTTTGCAGTGAATATAACCACATGATTATGTCCAAGTCAAAAGAAATGATGGCATCATTTTAAGATATCATTTGGTTTGATATTTGTTTTACCTATTGAGTGAAATTTGTGCATTTGTAATTGCGCACTGTAAAAAAGATTTCTTGGTTCAACCTTAAAATTTTTAGTTAATTCAATTTAAAAATTGGTTAGGTAAAAAAGTTAACTAATGTTTTTAAGTGTAATTAACTCTTAAAATTTTAAGACAACCAAGTAACTTGCTTTTTTAAGTTGAACCAACATTTTTTTCAGTGTGGCTTTATTTGGGGTTGATGGTCGTATGCCCAAATATGTCCTTTAATAATAATTCATACCCATTTCTCTCTCTTCATGAGGAAGCACGTCCCTCAGACCATTTAAAACCTGCTTTGTTGACGTCACCACATACTAGTGATCTGTTTTGCAAAGTAGCATGTAAAATCCCACCATAAACGGACATCATGACCTCATAAAGTACAGTTTCTTGATTATTTAGTCAGTATAAATTATATATATAACATTACTTTGAAGTGGAATCTCTACATAAACCTGTGTTTTTACCGGGCCCCTTTATGTCCGCCTGTGTGTGGTTCTGGTCAAAATGACGGATGCAGACGTAGTCATTATGTCCATGAATAACCTGTGAGACAAGGCCGTGTGGTGTGTGTATACACGTTACCCATTAGTTCTCGCTTATTATGACAGCTTGGATCTTAAGATGGCAACTCAGGGGCCAAAGATGGCCCTTAGGGGCCAAAACCTCCATCAGTATAACAGAGAAACACGTAGAGCGGGACTTCGCCTTAAACTTGAGGTGAAATAAAAGAGAAATACCCGTCAGATGAAGACCGAACCCCCTCCCTCATCCATTGTTGTTGAAACCTGTCCTCGTCTGAAGTCTTTCAGCCTTTAGCCTCACCTGTTTAATGAGCAACCCTGTCAGACATCTCGACAAAACGAAATGAGATAAAAGAGAGAGCGCTTCCTAAGTGCTTACCCTTCTCTTTATATGCTAAAGTCAATTATTTTGCTGTACTTTATTTTTAGGGAATAGATACCTCAGTTAAAACATCTTAGCTATTGTTGCCATGCGAAGATTTAAACGCATTTAAAGACCCTTTCCCGCATCTCTCGTGTTTTCCCTAGTGGCTTCTTGTTTTTCCCAGACATTCTTTCCTCAGAACGATGACGCACAGTCCAAATGAGTCCGCTGCATTTTATCTCCATTTTAAAAATACCCAGTCACAGTTTTCCTATGTGCCCTCTTACCGCAAACCTCAGGGGATACAGTTGAAGAGGTAGAGCCCTCGCACAGCCAAAAACAGCCAACGGAACCAATCTTAATTCGTACTTTTATCACTGACACTGCAGTAGCTCAACTATTTTGGCTCAATGAAGGTTTACATTGGTCTCAATCTCAATACTTTACTGTAAATCAACTGACCAGACTTTTGTCAAAGCTATGGCTGTTGTGCTCATATGGGCGATGCAAGATCGAATATGGCAACATTTCGCAGTGATTCCTGTCTGGTCTCTTCTTAAAGGGACACTTTTTGCTCATTTTTCATCTCCCTTAGAGTAAAACATTAGATTTTTACCGTTTTGGAATCCATTCAGCTGATCTTTGGGTCTGGCGCTAGCACTTTTAGCATAGCTTAGCATAATCAATTGAATCTGATTAGACCATTAGCATCGCGCTAAAAAAATAACCAAAGAGTTACGATATTTTTCCTATTTAAAACTTGACTCTTCTGTAGTTACTTTGTGTGACGGTAAATTAAAAGAAGTGATTTTCTAGGCAGATATGTCTAGGAACTATACTCTCATTTTGGCGTTATAATCAAGGACGCAATGATATTACGCACTGCCCGAAAATATTCGCCTTGGTTACTTTCAATAGCAGGGAACCATTTCATGCGCTGCGTAATATTGTGCCTGCTGCAACTCTTTGGTTATTTTTTAGCGCAATGCTAATGGTCTAATCAGATTCAATGGATTATGCTAAGCTATACTAAAAGTGGTACGCCAGACCCAAAGATCAGATGAATTGATTCCAAAACAGTAAAAATCAAATGTTTTACTCTAGAGGAGCTGGAAAATGAGCATATTTTCAAAAAAAAAATGTGTCCCTTAAAAAAACCCCACTAATACTGGCGATAGGCCAATGCTAAAAACGTAGGAGTTATCCAAGGACAGTTCAGTTGAGGCAGATATTCAATGCTCACTATCTGGCTTTAATTCACACTTGATCAGTCATCCGTCGGGGCGGAGATAAAACCGTAATCTGTAGGCATTAACGCACTTACGTGTGTCACTAAAGTCATCACACAATCAGGTCAAAGCTTCTTCTAAATGGTTAGCACACAAAGACCTTCAAAAATGGCAGATAAGTGAAATCGCACGCTGACAGGCGGCTCACACACATTTGATAGGCATACAGTATGACGACAGGCACTGCATCTTTGATTGTTAAGTCTCAGACCTAATACACGAATTAAAAGGCGCAGATAGAAAGTAAGTGTCCTGCTGCTAGCGTTTTTATGTGGTTTTTAGTCATTTATAATTTTTTAATTGGTCTCAAAATTGTTGTTCAGCTTTACTACCAACCAATGAGGCGATGTCATCAATTGTTCAAAGTTGATCATCACATTTGGTCACTACTGTGCATCATGTTCAGATGCATTCTGGGTAATTGAATGTGCTTAGATGCATTCTCTGCACCGCTTGAGCTTTATCTTCACAAGACACAGTTCCTACGCACATGTAAGATTTTTACAAAGAGCAAAAGCTTATGCAATATTAATAAGCTGTGGATGGAGATATGAATGGAGGGCAAGGAGAGAAGGTACTCTAGCAGGAGCATTGCGTGTGCGTGTGACTCTGGAGAGGAACATGAGGACAGAAGATCTAGAGCACAATCCCTCTCCCGCTTACATAACTACACATACACTTACACGAGAGCCTCGAGCTCCCAGCCACACACTGCACAGATTACAAACACCAAGAATGAGCTGTGTAACAATAGTGTGAGATGATGAAATGTGTTTTTACTCACTGGGAAGTTTTTTTTGTCCTAGTTGAGTCAAATTTATTTATATGACGATGCATTGTTTCAAAGCAGCTTTACATGAAAGATAAAGAAAAGAATCCACAGAAAAATCATACATAAACAATAAACATACATAAATCATAACATACATAAATCATACATTAGCATACATAAAAGACTTGGAAACCCAGTTGGAGAACACTGGTTTATAGAATAGATTATTTAGTATTGTTGCACTTTGTTGTTTTGGTTTGTAGGTATTTTCATGTAATATTTTTCCCTAAAAATAAAGCTAAACATATAAATGTATATTTTGCATTAAGGATCATTATTTTAAAGCCTGAAGTATAGTTTGTTTTTACATGTACGTGAGTGTACGTGCACTGACGAACGGCCAGCCTTGCAAAGCATTGTTTATTTGACTCCGCGAACACAGATGTTCGGTGCATGCAACAAATTGCAATGCATCTCCTGGCCTACATACTACATACAGGCGCATACACGACCTATGCATAAACGCACGGTTTCAAAAATCCAGTGGTGCGCGGACAGTGCGGGTGTACTATTCTGATGATGAAATAGGCATCACACGCACTGTACACGGACCCTTGTGTATGCGTAAATATAGAACAATACTTCTAGCTTTATTTGACTTGTATGCGTACACAGACGTTTAACGCATGCGCATTGCTAAAAATTGAAATTAGGGCTGGGATAAACTATTATTTTTAAAAAAATTAATCTAGCGATTTTTTTTCGATGCATCAATTAATCTAACGATTCATTTTATCAGTCCGATTCGACTTCCATTTGAGTCTGAATTATCTCCCCATTAATTAACTAATAGCAATTTATACATGTTTATTTACATATCTGAATGTATACACTTCAATATATGTTTATTGCTCTTAAAATTTCAAAATAAAAAAGACTATACAAGTGCAAAATAATGCATTCTTAGTCAGAGGTAGCATTCAATAAAGCGTTTGCAGCTCATACTGTGCAGTTTAGTAACAGTATAAAAATCTCAAGTTCACATTACTTTATTTTACATGACAAATATAAACACAATTAGACTTAAGAAGCACATACATTATTAAATCTCTTTCTCTTAAGTTTATTAAGATAGATGAGGACTCATTTTACTGCTGTACAGAAAGCGCAGTCTTCTGGCAACAGTGTGTTTTTAAATATTTCATTGCTTTCTGTTAAATTGCTCAAAGTTATGACTGTTTAAAACACACTTGGCATCACATTCATGATTTTATGGTCAAATGACACTCTTTCGCATCAATCCATGAGCATTTAAACTATAAACAAAGCACTTTCACTTTAATTGAGCGTGAGCAGCGCAGCAGAACCAACGCAGAAACGATCGCAGTACTGGTGCAACGAGCTCGCGCTGCTCATGCGGCAGGGTGCATGCTTGTTAACATGGGCGCTGAAAAAAAACACGCACCGCTTACGCATGCTCACACTTGATGTGAAACCGGCATGGACTGGAGCCACTCGCGTTGCTACTACTTTACGGCGCCGCCTTTTCGGGTCTGACGAATCGACGCGCATGTTTTGCGTCTACGTATTTTTTGCGTCAACGTTTTTCGATTACGTCGACGCATTGTCCCAGTCCTAATTGAAATGCCTTTCCTGACATACATACTACATATTCCTGCCGGTGCAAAATCTGACTTTTTTGTTTGAAAGCAGAGGGTCTTTTCTTTTATTTCATATATTGTATGTTTATATATTTAAAAAGGAGCATTTTCTGAAAGGCATTAAATTTTTGTGAAAATCATGAAAAATGCTGGCGGGCGAAAGAGTTAAAGGCTCTCTAAGCGAATCTGCGAGACGTTAGTTTTGTTGACGTTTGAACTGTTTTCAAACAGACGGAGCGTAGCTAACTCCTCCCCCTCCCTTCCATGCTTTCATGAATGCGCCCAACCCCTACCCCCAAATCCTTCTTGTCGTTTATTGGCTGAAACACTTTGTTATGGTTTCTGTTTGTAGGTTTGGCCACTATGTTGATATTGCCGTTTGTGAAGCCTGGGCTGTCTACAGAGATCGCATTTTTTTACAGTTTGATCAGTCGACAGGCAGCAAGCAGATAGTGAGGAGATGTTTACTGTATGTAACAAAAAGGTTTTATGGTCTAAAACGCATCAATTCGCTTAGAGCGCCTTTAAGAGAAAACGCTTCCCTGCCAATGACGACTTTTTCTGGCAATCTGTATTTCCGCTATTTTTCACCAAGCGGCGCTCTTACCCAACCTATAAAACCCAGAAGCAACCCCTTAGGGCAAACAGTTAGATCTCTGTGTATGTTTTGATCATCGCTCTGAATCTTATGTCTATCAATAGTTCTTCACAAAAATGCAATTATCTCAGCTTTTTGCTCAAAATTTTTTGTTTTTGAAGAAACATACCCATATTTGAGAGGTGATAAAAAGAAAAAAGAAAGAAGGATGAAACTTTTTTTGACAGCAGCGGGTATGTTCTGTCGTTTGATATATTGTATGTTTATATATTTAAAGAAGACCATTTTCAGGAAGGCATTACACTTTTGTGGAAATCATAAAAAATGCTGGCCCTGGCTGGCAACTTAAAAAAAAAATCTGGTGGGGAAAAAGTTACAAAAAAGCATTCGAGGTCACGGCAGATTATCAAACCTCAGAGTTTTCATCACCTGTCACTTTATCACTTTTAGCTTATAGTACAAACATTGTTTTGTTTTTTTAAATAGGGCATCATTTACTTTATTCCAAATTGTTTTTTAATGTCTTTTAATTGAAGGTCAAATAAAATATATATAAATAAAAATAAATAAATAATATATATTTGAAAGCGTATAACCCATCAAAAAAAAAAAAAAAATAAATATATATATATATATATATATATATATATATATATATATATATATATATTTGACAGGTTGTACGATTCTCCTTAATACACAAGGAACATCATTTCTTTTTGTCCAACTGTCTTTCTCTCTCCCAGCTGCACATCTCTCTCTCTCTCTCTCTCTCTCTCTCTCTCTCTCGCTCTCTCTCTCTCTCTTTTTCTCCTCCCACTTTGTCTTCCTGTGCGTGTCTGTGTGCTGGAGCTCAGATGTTGAGAGCAGAGCTAAGAGATGCAGACAGAGGAGAGCGCTGCTTTAACATGCACTGAAGGATCTATAACAGAATTATTAAACTCGAGAAGAAACACAAAAATGGAAACATCTACTTTCTCCCAGAAATCTCGCTTTTGAATCATTTTAACCACTCTATCCTCGGATTTCCTGCAGTGAGTTTTATCCCTTGGGCACCAAGCTGAACCGCATAAAACACTTTTTCTAGGTTTATACCTTGAGGAATTTCTGAGAAGTTTCTCGTTACGCTCGGGAAGGGTTCTGGCAGGGGGTCGGCGCCCCCTTTTTCTCTGTGTACGGATTGAAGAGGAACGCAGTGAGGATGACTGAGATCGTGGTCACGGACTGTAATCTAAACTCTGTGTGTGAGCGAGTGGAACAGCACTGTTGTGTGGATGATCATTCAGCCATCAAAAGACACAGCAACACAGGTGCCAGGCTCTGGGGCCGTGTGCGCAGTAAACTGCTACGACAAAAGGTCACTCTCTCTCTCTTTTATTCTCTCTCCATCTGTTTTGCTCTTCATCCACCTTCTGGTCTCAAGATAAAGCCGAAGAGTGTGTCGTTGTTTGCGTGTCTGATTTCGATTAGTGAGTCTTTGCCTTAACTGCGTTTGAAGAAAATGCGCAGTACTTGGGGTCATAGAGACACATAAAAAAGATGCTGATTATTTTGTAAATATTTGTGTACTAGTTTCATATGAAAACCCTTGGGAAGCATGTGTTTGGCTGTATTAGTGTGTGCATCGGTTAAGGGTTAATTTAACCTGCCACCCTTACATCCTGTGGAAAGTATCAACCACCTACTGATAAAGGTCAATTAATCACAAATCTCCCTCTCTCGAGCAGGATTCATGATGCAAGTAAGTTCAAGCTGAAACTGCTTAGTTGTGAGATTGTCTTTTGCGTGTCCCTTCAGTGTAATTCACTCTTACATTTTCAGTACATTTTTATGCATTTGGCAGATATGTGTGTTTCCTATATCATGATTATTGCAATGCTCTACCAATTGAGCTACTAGGTAGCACCGTGCTCATGATTTACTGCTTCTGAATCTGCTGTGATGAGATCAGTGCCCTGAAACTTTGCTTGTCATTTTTGGGGTGTGCAGCTGTGGTAAATCTAGGTCTCTCCACGTGGGGTATTTGCCCTTTCGGCACTTTGTGCTGTAATTTATGTGCATAGGATTGCTGGCTGCTAGAACAAAGCATTTTAGTTTCTGTCTGCCGCTCTGCTCGGTTGGGTCAGTGCTATCACTGATCCACTGACCCGGGACTGACCGTAGTGAAAGAGATTACTGATAAAACCCCACGGCTTTACTGTACTGATCTGATCCTGGACCTGTTAGATACATCACTGTCACTTTATGAATATAAGTACATATAAGCAGAGCTTTGTGAAAGGATAATATTTGTGATGGAACCCCAAGGATTTGTAGGATTGTAATTGATTAAATTCAACAAAAGTATTTAAAAAATATATATATTTTAATGTATCTGAATATCAGTGACCTAACGTATCTTGAGTCGCAAAGTTGTTAACTGTCTGTTATGGGGCGCAACGGATCACCAAACTCACGGTTCGGATCACATTACGTTTTTTGAGGCACAGATTGGATAATTTTTCGGTTCAGAAAAAAAAGGATGGGAAAATATAACAACAAATCAAGAAATAACAAACATTTGTAAAAAAGAACAAAGTTGCACATTAACTCTTTCCCCGCCATTGACGAGATTTCTCGTCAATTAAGAGAAAACGCTTCCCCGCCAATGACGAGATATTCCGTCTTTCCGCAATACCGCTATTATCCACCAGGTGGATCCTTCCGCAACTTTTTAAAACCGGAAGTATTTCCCTATGCCAAGCTGCTGCATGTCCGTGTCTGTTTTAAAGATCGCTCTGAATCAGATCTCTATGAAAAGTCCGTCATAAAAATGGAATTATTTCTGCTTTTTGCTCAAAATATGGTGTTTTTGCAAAAACCTACCCATATTCAAAAGCTGATTGCAAAAGAACCACTAAAGGTAGGATGAAACGGTTTTTTTTGTTTGAAAGCAGAGGGTCTGTTCTTTCATTTGGTATATTGTCTGTTTATATATTTAAAGAAGAACATTTTCTGGAAGGCATTAAACTTTGGTGAAAATCATGAAAAACGCTGGCGCTGGCTGGCAACTTTTTTTAAAAACGCTGGCGGTGAAAGAGTTAAGTAAGGTCTAAAATCATTAGGTACAGAAATTGAATCAAATAAATAATAACACTGTATTTATTGTATTAATTAAATGTAATTATTATTTTTTAGAGCTTCAGAAGTGATTTTCTCTTTGTCTTGAGTTGCTTGATTAACATTAGTGACACAGACTTAAGTAGGTTAATTGAGGTTACTGTCTCTTTAAGAACAAATAAGCACAGACTGGTTTCTGACTCTAATCTATACACACAATTTAGACATAAACAAATATTTAGAAGAAGAATACTGTGAGGTAATTTTGTTTGTATGTGCCCTGTCAAGAACAGAAAGATTTTATGATGGCTTGCTTTTTGAAACGCGTCTCCCCGTGTGTGCACTACTGAGTGCACTTAAACCCGCGCGCATAGACAGACAGAGGGCGAATTACAACTGGCGCGTTGTAATAACTTAAAAAATAATAACTTTACGTTATTTTTCATTGCTCTATTTCATTGCTCTATCAGCCAATGTATATTAATACACTACAGTATGAGACACAGTGATGCAACTCTCTAAAAATGACACATCAAGAGTTCTGAATCTGCTGATCTTTGAAGGATGATCACGTCTGACTCGAGGTGGACCGGCCTTTTTGCATTTAAATTGTTTAAAATCTCTTGAATGTTAACATTTGCAAACCTTTGAAACATGTGCAAATGATAAACTTTCCCTATTTAAAATTGTGTATTAATCCACGAATCACATGCGAGCCGAACCGTGGGTAGTGATCCATACGGATCACGGATCAACTGTGATCCATTGCAGCACTAGCCTGTTAAAATATATTTTTTCAGTCAATCAGGTTTCTTTTAGCGGACAAATTATTTCTGTAAATTTTACACCTTGCGTCCGTCTTGAAAAAAAACTCTGTTAAAAGCAGACAGACAATTACTCACATGTAATTTTCGGACACAGGTGTCATGTATACATAAATAATCACTTTGAACCAATTACATTTGTAAATAACCACGCAAACCTCCACAGGCCTTCCAGTGCCACTTCAAAAGGCTTTGAAATGCACTTAAGTTCTTTGACACAGATGGTCATTCTCATTGACTGAATATCGAAGTGCGTATTTGTTGCGTATTGTGTGTGTGTGTGTGTGTTGTATGTTTTTCTTTGATATGGTCATGAATGTTCTTTCAACATAGTCTCATGACTGCTTATAGTATCTGGCCTCTACAAACTCGCTTTCTTTTGATAAATGACCAGAAATACTGGTAGGTGACCTAAAACAGACCACTGGTCAGAGTTGCTAAACACAAATAATAAGATGCTATTGACCATATGTGACCATATGTCATAAAGATACATTATAGGATTTATACATCACCTGAAAGCTTTTTATTGATGCATGGTTTGTTAGCATAGGACAATATTTGAAATATTGAGAAAATCGCCTTTAGTAGTCCAAAAACAGTCTTTAGCGACACACATTAAAGGATAAGTCCATTTTCTTTAAAAAAAAGTCCAGATAATTTACTTACCACCATGTCATCCAAAATGATGATGTCTTTCTTTGTTCAGTCGAGAAGAAATTTGTGTTTTTTGAGGAAAACATTCCAGGATTTTTCTCATTTTAATGGACTTTAATTGACCCCAACACTTTTAATGCAGTTTAAAATTGCAGTTTCAAAGGACTCTAAACGATCCCAAACGAGGCATAAGGGTCTTATCTAGCGAAACTATTGTAATTTTTGACAAGAAAAATAAAAATATCCACTTTTAAACCACAACTTCTCATCTATCTCCGGTCCTGTGACGCGCCAGCGCGACCTTACGGAATACGTCATCACGTCAAGAGGTCACGGAGGACGTATGCGAAACTACGCCCTAGTGTTTACAAGTGTGAAGAAAAAGTTTACTATGTTGTTGTATGTTGAATGATACAAGTTAATGTCTTTGTGTCAGTTTATTGTTTAAAATGATCTGCAAATGTGCGTTTCATATATGTAACACATGACCTTTCCACGGCATTACGCAACTACGTGAGGTTGCTCTGCTGTGTCACAGAACCTAAGATAGATGAGAAGTTGTGGTTTAAAAGTGCAAATTTTTTATTTTTCTTGTCAAAAATGACAATCGTTTTGTTAGATAAGACCCTTACGCCTCGTTTGGGATCGTTTAGAGTCCTTTAAAACTGAAATTTTAAACTGCATTAAACCTGTTAAGTGTTGGGGTCCATTAAAGTCCATTAAAATGAGAAAAATCCTGGAATGTTTTCCTCAAAAAACATAATTTCTTCTCGACTGAACAAAGAAAGACATCAACATTTTGGATGACATGGTGGTGAGTAAATTATCTGGATTTTTTTTTTAAGAAAATTGACTAATCCTTTAAGCTACTAATGATAAATAGTTTTTATATTTTTATAAAAATCTTCATGAAACATGATCTCTACTTAAAATCCTAATGATTTTTGGCATAAAAAATATCATTTTAATCCATACCATGTATTTTTGGCTATTGCTATAAATATACCCATGCGACTATCACTGGTTTTGAGGTCCAGGGTCACTTAATAAGCAGGATGCATTAAAAATACATTTTTGTCAAATTAGGCACATGCCAACATCGACAGGCTGCATGACTTGCTTGCTGTACTATTTGACTTATTAAAGGGCACCAATTGTCCGATTCACGTTTTTACATTTCCTTTGGTGTGTAAGTGTGTATTGGTACATGTTAACAACATGCAAAAGGTACAAACCTCAAAGTAAACGATGGCGCAAGTGTGCAATTTAACTACAAGCATTAACATTCACACATGCAGAACATATGTCTGAGATTAAGAGGTAATGTAATAAACAGAATGTGCGAGTGTATGTGTTAAAGAGATGTATTATGCATGAAAAGATTATAGTGCTAATCCCTGGAGATTTTTTTGTAACTGTCTTCTGTCCAGGCTCCCTGAATGGAGCTCCTGGTCTTCAAGTTAATAAGTGAACCACTGATGAACCTCGTTCTTCTTTAAAGGCCTTTAAATGCCAGCTATATGCTAATGGCTGTTTTATTCCCCACATAAATCTTTGCCTGGCAATATGATGACACCGGACCCCTGCGAGGGGTTTCTGAACCCCCACACTCCTTAAACAAGGCCCTGCTTATTGGGCTAATGAAGTGAAGAGGGTCAGGGGGTGATGGTGGGTGTGTGGACCTGGACACAACCACTTGACCTGAATTTCTTCTTGCAAAAATGAACTGTAGTGGTAACATGGCACAGTGATGGTTTTAGACAATAATAAGATGGTATATTCATTAATTATCGTTACTGTTTGCCTGTATGTAAATGCATATGGTATCTATGTTACTACCATACTTTGGTTCATTTGTGTAACTGTAGTTGTTACATCTTGTGCTTGGTCTCGGTTTAATACGCTTATTCTCTCGCTTTTGTTTTATTTGTGATGATTTGTGCATTTTTTACTTAATGTGTCGAGACGAGCATAATAGCTGTGCTGTTCATGATTTATTTTTAGCAGATGGTTGGAATATATTACTCTATGCTCACTTATTGTAAGATAGCTGGTTCACATTACCAAGAAATGCATTAGCATCTAATGTAAAACGTCTGTGAAATTTTATTGTATATGTGCATAACTTTCACAATATTAAGAATTTATGCTACTAGCTGAAGTTGTAAATGGTGTCTCATGACGTTTGTCTGTGCAGTAGTGCTCCTGTATGGCTCAGTGGTAGACTATTGCGTTAAAGGAAAACACCACCGTTTTTCAATATTTTACTTTGTTCTTACCTCACCTTAGGTGAATTAAAATATACCTATCTTTTTTCAATGCGTGCACTTAATCTTTGAACAGCGCGTCGTGAATGTATTAGCATTTAGCCTAGCCCCATTCATTCCTTAGGATCCAAACAGGGATGAATTTGGAAGCCACTTAAAAAATCGCCACATTTTATTTTGTGCCACCATACTGACTTATGTAACTACTCATGTAATAGTTTTTAAATAGGGAAAACATGGAAGTGTTTGGTGGCTTCTAAATTCACCCCTGTTTGGATCCTAAGGAATGAATGGTGCTAGGCTAAATGCTAACACATTCACGACACGCTGTTCAAAGATTAAGTGCAAAAGATAGGTATGTATTAATTCGTCTAAACTGAGGTTCGAACATAGTAAAATATTGAAAAACGGTGGTGTTTTCCTCAAACAACGCGAAAGGTCATGGTTTCGAACCCAGAAAAAACATACTGATAAAGAAAATGTATAGGCAATGTTGCATTTCACAAATGGATAAATGTTGTCATATTAAAATAATAGTCTACCAAATGTCATATAGTAAAAGTATGTTTTTTAAAAGTAGTATTTTAGGGCTGTTTATTTTTGTGCTGTAGCCATTGTATGCTTGTGCCTCTATGATAGTGAGAGCTTTTAAAGGAATAGTTTATTCCCAAAAATGAATGAAATTCATAATTTATTCATCCTCAGATTGTTTCAAACCATTCTAAAATACTTATTTGCGGAAAATGAAGAAAGTTTGTATTCAAGCTCATCTGGGGCACCATTGACTTGAATATTAGGAGAAAATAATACAATGGAAGTGAATGGTGCCCCAGTTCTGTTAAGTAACTTGTGTTCAGCAAAACAAAGAAATTTATAAAGGTTTGTAACAACTTGAGGGTGAGTAAGTGATGACACAATTTTAATTTTCAGCTGAACTGTCCCTTTAAATTATAAACGGATGAACTGTACCTATGTGCGTCTTTGCTTAAAACATGAGTCAGGTTAGATCTTCAGCACTGCATATAAGCTCATATTCATTCATCTGTTTATCCGAGTCGCATGTTTTCCTGAGCTACTGTGAATCACAGTGCCTGTTTTGCATTTAGTATTCACTTTCATATGCATATTTTTGAATAAAATTTACATTTGTATGTGTACCTGTGTTAGTAAAGACAAGGAAGGGAGATGCAGGCAGGCTTTTTTACTCCTATTAAATTTCTGTTTGATCAAACGGAGGTCTGTAATTGTGACGGTCGGAGGGAACAAGCTGTGTGCGTGTTTCTGCAGATATTAACTGCATTATATGTTCCACATATCAAAAAGGTTTTCAGTCGATGTGTGAAACCGAGCAGTGTGATTCGCTGTTGAGGTCAGAGTTTTACAAGTTTGCTGAGCCGCATGCATCGTGTTCTTCGGCAGCTTTAATCAATGCCAAAACCTTTCTGTGTGTGCTTACACTGATCTCTTACACTGGCTCTATATATATTTATCTGAACAATAAGTACTTTTCTGCACCACGTGTATTAGTAATGATACTAATACTGTATCATGTTTTTGTTCTCCGAATAAAGCATCCCTATAGGATGTTTTCACTGTCGAGCACTTGACTCCAGAGAGTACAGAGACAGGCTGCTAGAGAACACAGTGTTCTTCTCTGATTGGTAGCAGACTGGCAGAACAGATAGAAAGATGAGGGAGGGGGGGTTACTGATTGAGACAGCAGGAAAAAAAGAGGAGAGAATGGGTATCTTTATGTCCGAATCATATCATATTCTTTAACCCCTTCATACCTAATTCTTCATGTGTTTAATCAGTGTGCCTTATTTTGATTGGTTGATCAATTTTATTGGGTTAAACCACAAAAAAATGTGGACACCAGGTCTGAAGGGGTTGAAGTACCATGATGGTGTTTGAATATGGTACTCGTTGAGTAGCAAATAAACAAATTTGGACATTGAAATTTATGAATGCATTATCAAAAATGTCAAACCAAATGTTTTTTATTTAATTTTAAATAAATATTATTTTGTATAAGTCCATGCTGATGGCATTGTGAACGCATTTACCCTGTAACCTTCATCCCTAATATGTTCATCTATTCTGGCTTACTTATCAGTTCCCACTTTAAAAACAAAAGTTGGTTTAACTTAAAAAAGTAAGTTGCCTGGTTGGCTTAAAATGTAGAGTTGTTGACACAACATTGTTTGAGTTAAATAATATTTTGGAGTTGAATTAACAAAAAATTCTAAGGCTACGGAGCCCGACAGGTCACCCCGTGTAGAAAATAAAACAAGACCCGCAAATCCTTGATCACGGTTTTGTAATTCATCTCCTCAGTTTATAAACCGTACACTGTAAAAAATGATTTTCAAGAAAAAAAATTCTTAGTATTTTTGTCTTGTTTTCAGTAAAAATATCAAAAAATTCTTAAATTAAGATGCTTTTTCTTGATGAACAAAATGACCTAATGAAATAAGTCTAATTTAAGTGATTTTATGCATAAAACAAGCAAAAAAAAATCTGTAAATGCAAATTTTTCTTGAATTTAGTATTTAAGAAAAATGTTCACGATTTTTTTGCTTACCCCATTGGCAGATTTTTTGCTTGTTTTATGCACAAAATCACTTAAATTAGATATTTTTTGTTTTTTAAACCAGACTTATTTTCTTGGGTCGTTTTGCTCATCAAGAACAAGCATCTTTTTTACTTAAAAATCATTTTTTGCAGTGTACTCAAACCTTCAGTTTTACAAATTGTGCGTACAGATTAATAAACCATACGCATGAAATTAACAATCCGTGCTCTCAGATTTGTAAACCGTACCCTCAGTTTTTGCAGTCCGTACCCACAAATTCATAAACCGTGTGCACGCTTTCGCGATCCATCTCACCTTATGGATGCTTTTATTCATGCTTTCCGCTTCCTGTTCCTGTTGGATATTTTCAGGAATTAATTAAGTTTTTACTGTGTTAAGCTTGTTGTATGTATTTTCCTAAATGGAAACGTGCTTGTATACATAATATTTTAGTAATATTTTAATCGGATGGTACTTTCATTTGTGCATTTAAACGTAGCATGCAATTTTGTTATGCAATTTTATATAATTATTTAAAGACTTATTTGGTTAATATGTTATTATTATTAAATAACTATGTAAAATTGCATTCAGCCAAAGACCAAATGAAAGAATCGTCAATGAATGAACGTCAATATTTTTTTTTGAAAATTGAGGAAATTCTCCATTTAAAAACTGAAGTTTAAACACATTGTGTTCTTTACTACGCAGCTGTTGTCCTTCTTGTGAACTACAGATTTGTTAAATGAGGGAGGGGCTACAAATATCTTTGTAGTACAGTTTGCAAAACCGTGTGCACGGTTTATGAATTGCAAAAAACTCTACGGTGTACAAATCTGAGAGCATGGATTGTTAAACTGAGTGGTGTGTCGCTCAACCTTCATCTTCTACATTAGTGTCTGTGTTTGATTGACAGCTTGGTTTTAGAGATGGGAGGGTCTTCCCCAGAGAGCCCATCCCATCATCCATCTTCTGTGTGGCATGTTCTCAAGCATGGGAAACTGGTTTAGAAGAGATGAGAGAAAGTGAGCTATATCTGTTGTCCTGTGAGAGTTGTGCGTTATTGGAAACGGCACAGATTTTGTCCACTGTCTGTCATGAGCAATTTTTGCTTTGATTCTCACTGAATTTCAAAAGCACTTACATTCGATTCACGTGATACTTAAGTATAGGGAATTCTTGTTAATAAAGAGTAATGCAACTATAAAAATGTCTTTACATAGGAAAAAATTTGAATGTTTATATTTGTTCAATATCTAGGTACAGGTAATTTTTACCTCTCTAAATGTTTTTTATTTATTTCAAACAGCTATTTTAGTTAAAGGCAGGGTGCATGATTTTTGAAAAACACTTTGGAAAAGGGAGTCGGTCCGACTACCAAAACACTCTTATAGCCAATCAGCATTAAGGGACTAACCAACATCATTGCCTGGGTTGTGTATGTGTGGGGCCATTCTATCAAAAGAAGGCCCAGATTCTATTGGGGTAGGGGCGTGTTTGTTAAGGTGATTTCAAATGTCAACATGTCAGAGATCATGTAATCCTGCTTGAACTTTTATCCTAATTGATCTCTTAAAGGCATGGTTCACCAAAAAATAAAAACCCTATGATAATTTACGTACCCTCGCGTTGTTCTTACATTTATTTGTTCTGCTGAACCCTAATAAAGATATTTAGAGAAATGTTAATAACCAAACCAAGATCTGGGGCACCATTGACTTCCACAGTATTATTTTTTCTTACTATATAAGTCAATAGTGCCCTGGTTACAAACATTCTTCAAAATATCTTCCTTTGTATTCAGCAGAACAAAGACATTATACAAGTTTGGAACAACTTGAGGGTAAGTAAATATGACAAAATGTAAATTTTACGGTGAACTATTCGTCTTTCAGAAATTAAAATGTTGAAATACATTCACTAGTGTTTACTTATAATAATATTTGTATAATAATATTATTTCTTGTGTTATGACTCTTATTGCATTTATAAGTTATGTTTGCAGTCTCTCATATTGCATACTCATAATTCTCTCATATTTATACAGCAGTAGAGTAACTTTATCAAATCCCCAAATTTAATAACAAAGACAAACATTTGCTATGAGGTTTCCAGGGTTTTATTTTTTATTTTTTGTGAAAGGAACTGTGTGGGAAAGTCTAGTTAGAGTAGCTGTTGTGTCCTCTATCGCAGAAAAAATAAGCAGATGGGAAAAATAACCACGTGGTTTACCATAAAAAATCAGTTTGTCGTAAATGTCAGTCTTTTTATAGTTCTAAAATATTACTGTTTTTATTTATGCCCTTATCCGTTTTCCCTCATTTATGTCCATATATCAATGGGCACTCCTAGCTCCTGGTGCCACTGGTCTCAATACCATAGCTCAAATATATGATTTTGTGCACCTAAAAATTAAAAGTTTTGTTGTCATTTACTCATCAAAAAAGATATTTTGATAAATGATGGTAACCACACTGTTGACAGTATCCATGGACTTTTATAGTGGGATAAAGAAATACTATGAAAGTCAATGAGTACCGTAAACTGTACAATTTTAATTTTTGGGTGAACCCTTTAATTTACTACAGCTACAGTATCTTGGTTTTGTGCCTTAAGTTATGAACTACAATTATTTGGGTTAATTCTAACTCTCTCTCTCTCTCTCTCTCTCTCTCTCTCTCTCTCTCTCTCCACACAGCTGGACCCACAGACCGTACAGTCCAAAAACTGGCACATGGATGTCATAGAAATGAATGGGGTATGTATTTATATATATATAATGTTCTGTATAAAATGTATTAATACTTCTCCATTATTGCCCTTTACAAAGTTTTATGTGTCTTGTGTTTTCACATTTCTCTTTAGATTAAAGTGGAGTTTTCAATGAAGTTTACAAGTCGGGACTTAAGCTTGAAACGAACGCCGTCTAAAAAGCAAAGTGGTGTGTTTGGAGTCAAAATCAGCGTTGTAACAAAGTGAGTAAAGTGTCAAGGCATTAACATTCAAAATATACAAAAGTGAAATATAACAACTCTTAAAAACAAAGCAATGCCATAGAAGAACCATTTAGGTTCTTCAATTAACCTTTTGCTCAAAGGTACTTAAAGGTGCAGTGTGTAAATTTTAGCGGCATCTAGTGGTGAGGTTTTGCAACCAACGGCTTAGTTCACTGCTCACCCCTCGCTTTTGAAACACATAGAGAAGCTACCGTAGCTTCCACCGGACAAACACGTTAAGGGCTTCTGTAGAAAAATAGCGGCACAAAATGGCGACTTCCATGTAAGGGGACCCTCAGTGTATGTAGATAAAAAGGTCCCGTTCTAAGGTAATAAACTCATAACGATTAATTATGAAAGGTCTTTATACACCCCTGATAATATAGTTTTGTATATTATTTTGCATTTCTGTCAAGAGATCCTTCTAAAAATTACACACTGCACCTTTAAAACCTTTTTGCAATCTAAAGTATACTTTTTTACTACAAAAGACCTGAAAGGTTCTTCAGATGTTAATGGTTCTTTATGGAACCTTCAGCCAAAAATGGTTCTTCTATTGCAACTTTTTCAATCCTATAAGCACTAGTGCAATTCCCCTCTCAAGTTTTCCTCATTTTCAGCTGTGCGTTTTGTGTTTTTGCTCAGGCGCGAGCGCTCCAAGGTGCCTTACATTGTGCGTCAGTGCATTGAGGAGGTGGAGAAGAGAGGGATTGATGAAGTGGGCATTTACAGAATCTCAGGAGTGGCTACGGACATCCAGGCCCTCAAAGCCGCATTTGACACCAGTAAGAGGCTTTCGGCCAATCGCACTTCACATCCTCAGATGGTTACAAATAGTCCTTCAAAATGACAAAATAAAGAATTACAATTGCATGACACATTACACGATTATGGAGGCATTTTAGGTGGTATCATGCAATCTGATTGGTAAGGGTGGGGTGATGGCAATGCATCGACCCTCTTTGTTTTTAATGTATTAAAAGGATGAGAGGAAGTTTACACACAGTATGTTCATGTGTACCTGTACCATTGCATCAGAAATGCAAAGGTCATGGGTTTTATCCTTACGGATCAAACATATTGATAAAAAGTCACTTTTGGTGTCAGCCAAATAAATAACACCTGGGGGATTCTCACGAAATCCAGACTTAGAAGGTGTCCAGCATCAGAAGCCCTTGAAGCAATTTTTTTTGCACATATACGATTAAGTTCTGAACTTAACTTTTATTTTTAGACCCATATTTAAAAAAATATATTTTCTATAGAATTATTTACATTTTTGAGATTATCATGATCAAAAATTATCATTACCGCAACATGATATTACATTAAATTATGCATTTACAAACTCATGTTTCGGTAATGAGAACTAAAAAGTTGTCTAGGTACTATGACAAACAAAATTAAAACTTTTATCTGGAGAGAAAAAATAAGAACTGCTTACCTGGTAGCCATCTTGAGTGTCACTTCCAACATTTTTTTTTTTTTGAAAATGTTAGTTCATTGAGGGCTTAAACAATGATTGAAAATTGTTGCGGAGGATGAGATAATTGAT
Organism: Misgurnus mizolepis; assembly: GCA_025389145.1. Classification (NCBI taxonomy): domain Eukaryota; kingdom Metazoa; phylum Chordata; class Actinopteri; order Cypriniformes; family Cobitidae; genus Misgurnus; species Misgurnus mizolepis. Next base: position 5,543,388 of record JAIFKI010000003.1, read on the forward strand.
CTTGGACACATTTATATTCCTTATTATTGTCTCTACATTTACCAAAGATCACCAAATACCACATGTTTCTTTACTGTAAATGTTTATAGTATAACATGCACTGAAGCTTTTTATTTTTTAGATTTTTTAATTATAAATATTTCCATGTCAAAGAACCCAAATCCAGTCATGGACATGTTGCGGTAATGAATATAGTTTCCCCTTAAAGGTGCAGTGTGTAAATTTTAGCGGCATCTAGTGGTGAGATTGCGAATTGCAACCAACAGCTCAGTCCACTGCTCACCCCTTGCTTTTGAAACACATAGAAAAGCTACGGTAGCTGCCACCGGACAAACATATCATTGTCGCAGAGAACTTAGTAAAAAATTTGTCCGTTTAGGGCTTCTGTAGAAAAATGGCGGCACAAAATGGCGACTTCCATGTAAGGGGACCCTCAGTATATGTAGATAAAAAGGTATCGTTCTAAGTTAATAAACACATAACGGTTCATTGTGAAAGGTCTTTATACACCCCAGATAATATAGTTTTGTATATTATTTTGCACTTCTGTCAAGAGATCCTTTTAAAAATTACACACTGCACCTTTAAATGTGGAAAAAACACAAAATTGGTTTGTATGTTGTCATTTGAAATCATGTGCAAAATAGTACATGAAGAGATGTTTATAACTGTATGCTTCTTATTTAGATAGCATTTACTTTTTTATCAAAATGTTTCATGACACCTCATAAGTCTAATTTCGCGAGAATCACCCACCTATACAGAACACAGTGGAAGGCAGCGTAGGGCTTTCAGACAGCAGATGGTTAAAATTGTTCATCTGATGTATATGGATATTAACAAATAGGCCCTTAGAGAATTTGCATTACTCGAGTAGCCAAAGGGACCAAAATATCCGTCCCAGGGATCTTTCCCCATCTCATACTGCGTTTGACTTTGTAGAAAGTCGAATGATGTTTGTTTTGTTCATCCAGTCACCATAATATTCGTCTTTCTTGGATATTTTCCATCAGTCTCCGTTCCTCTCTGCGGTTATATGAGGTCACCGGAGGCCTGTGTGTTCTGTCTGAAGTGTTGTGGGAAAGGCCACACAGGGCCGGTCTCTCCAGCTGTCAGCTGCCCGTATAAACACACACTCACATGTTTCCACAGGGAATATTCATAGCTGTATAGTGAGCAAACATATGCGACATAATGCTCAGTGTTATGTCATAAAACACCGGTGTTACGGATTGATAACCTTGAGTGTTGCTAATAGCATTTATTACATATTTGACTCTCTCATTTACTCTCTCTCTCTTTCTCAAAGATACCAAAGATATCCTGGTGATGTTGAGTGACATGGACATCAATGCCATAGCAGGGACACTGAAACTGTATTTCAGGGAGCTGCCTGAACCTCTTCTCACGGATCGACTGTACCCAGCCTTCATGGAGGGCATATGTATGACCTTTCACCTCTAACCTATTCCTTGAAATGCAGAGACACTGGCTATTTTAATAAGACTTTTCATCACATTTTCATCACAGCTTTATCAGACCCTGCAGCTAAAGAAAACTGCATGATGCACCTGCTGCGGTCGCTACCAGACCCAAATCTCATCACGTTCCTCACCCTGCTGGAGCACCTGAAGAGGTGAGATACACCACAAACACAGCAATCTCAGCATGTTCCTGGCAGACCCATGGAGTTTAGCACACAGACAGATGCAACCCCTTCACATTTCCCATCCCAACCCGAGCTTTTAAACTTTATCAACTCACCCACTGTTAATTCATTATGCCATACATGTACAGGTCTTCACAGGACTACTTAGATCCGAAAACCCGAGGTTCGACCCGAGAGGGTTCGAGTGTAAAAGTTTAACGTGTGCCTCGGACACGGGTCGGGTATAATAATAACCGCATCGGGATTTTAAAATTAGTGTGTTTTTGCCAAATGGACCCTAGATGAACTATCTCATGAGTGTGCATTGATGTCCTTTTCCAATTTAACCCCTTCTCTGTTTGACAAGAACGCTTGCAACATCGTCTGGCTGGCGGTAGAAGAATTTATCATTTTAAATGTACATTTTAGCCGTTACCTTGCTGTCGTCGTCAGATAACAATGTAAAATAAATGGAGCAGCGGGCCAAATGCGTTGCGAGGCCACTGTGGTTTCTTTCTGTTGTCTGAGAGGTGCGTACGGTCGCTTTTGAAGCACTGCTTTATGAGGCTTCGAAACTTTTGTTTCGAATCATTGGTTCGGAGCGTGTTTTAAAACTGGCCAAGTCACGGGATTTTAGCAAACGAGGCTTCATTACATCATAACCGTTTCGAAAATCCGATGATTCACCACTAGGGGAAGTTGTAAAAAAGTGTAAAATGTTTGGACAGAACTGCTTTTACACTATTTTGACCAGCAGGTGTCGTGTATGGAACGCTTCGAAAAACTGAATCAATTTTCGAAGCAATTGGTTCAATTGATTTGAAGCTTCAAACCGCTTTGTTTCTCCCATCAATAGCGTGCATGGCTGCAGACTGCACACACATCGGTGCCGTTTACATTCGGGTAAAAAAAATTGGCACTGGTCGGAGCCGATGGTGTAGTGGACGGTGCTCCAACACATGGTGCAGATCATAGACTGTAAAAAAAGATGGACGACGCCTGTTCGCTCTCTTCCATTGGTGAAAAGTGAAGCCGCCAGTGTCCCGATACGACGCTGACATCTTGGGTCTTGAGTCTGCGCAGTAGCGATTTCGGGACCAGTCATGCGCAGTAGTGAGCAGGAAGTAAAGCCGCAAAATCAAAACCCCGCCCTCGCTCGCGCAGAATGCGCATATCAGACGATATCACAGCTGTCAATCATGATGCCACACCACCGTTTTTATATCATTAAATAACTAACTAAACACAAACTTATTTTAAAAACAAACATTTGAATTCACATCAGTGTGATAAAAACTACAATAAATGACAGAAACCAGGGGCCTCATTTATCAACAGTGCGTAGAAAATGTTCTATATTTGTACCTACGAATGAAATTTAGAATGTGTCTAAGTACAAAAAAATCGGGATTTATCAAACGTGCGCACGTGGTTCGTACGCACATCAGTAAGTAATCCTTGATGATAAATCCCACTTGTTCTTAAGCACCATGCTCGTGCACGTTCATAGTCATTTGCATTCCGAGACGCCTCCAATGAACCATATATGGTGACAACACCTCCCGTTATATGTCACGTGGTTGTGCTTTTTCCCTCATCGCAATAATGACAAAGAGAGCGTAAAAGAGGAATTTTACAGACACAGAAATTGAGTTACTGCTGGATGAGGTTAAATCCTAATAACACATCCTGTTTGGTTTACTTAGTGCGGGAGGAATGACTAACAAAAGAAAACAAATCTACATGGGAACATGTTACCATTGAGTTTAATTCCGTTGAATATGAGGAGAGAACACTTCCAGAAATAAAAAAGTGGGTTGACATTAAATTATCAGCAAAAAACGCGTCACAGCACACCGACGTGAAACGAGTGCAACTGGAGGAGGACAGACAACTTTCCACCTTGGACAACAGCATATAACCAGCATCATTGGCACGATCATTGAAAACGCGCTACCGGCGGAATGGATTATTTGCCAAGTCTTCCAATAAAGATAAGCCATTGCACTGTGTCAAACATTTGTCGGAGACTTCATTAATACAAATCACATGTAGAGCTTTCACAGATACATATACATATCACAAATAAATCATTATACTTATTTGCTGTTACAATACTGACATTAATCATTTTTAACACCTGCTTGTGGATAATAAATAGACACTTCTTTACTCACTGGAACAGGGTCCTATGTAGTATCGCTGTTCTACCACTAGATGCTGTGCGTACGCATACTCAGAGGTGTGCGTATATTTACACACATTTCTACGTATAAGTGCAATTTGATAAATTCCACACTTTGCGTAAAACAGTTCCTACGCACACTTTACGCACACTTCTGTGCGTACGCACGTTTGATAAATGAGGCCCCAGCTTCGGAGAAAAGATATTTGAAGTGTAATTCAATTTTTTAGTTGGTCTCTAGTCCCATTGAATAACATTGGAAGGCGGGGTTTATGACCTATACTGGGACAATTACTCTATATATCCAATAAAGCCCCCCCCCCAAAAAAAAAAAAATTGGCAGTGGTTCGCGTTGGAATCAGGTCTAATTTTTTTTGGGGGGGGGGTTGTCTAGGGTCTTTATTTATACAAAAAATATTTATGCATGTTGGGTTCGAGTAAAAAGTGATTCGAGTCATTCCAGGTCAGGTACATTTCTTTGGACCCGAGAAGACCTCTACTAGGGGGCCGGAACCCACAGGGGGGCCTGACCAGATTACCAAGAAGGGCTTTTATGGACAAAAAAGCATTAAAATTAAATAAAACAACCAAAAATCTATATATTTCTTATATTTTGTATCTTATCTGCAGCGTTCCCACGGGTCATGGAATTTTAAAAGGTCTTTTCCAGTCATTGAGTATTAGGGATTTTTATTCAAATCAAAATCCGCTTGTTAACTTGTGACGTAAGAAATACCATTTCCATGTCCAAGACTTCGCGGACTACAATTTAAACAGCTGTTTAGTTGGCACTGTTTATGCATTTCGGGCATTCAGGCTACATTTTTATAAACTCACGGTGACCACTACATGATCCAGGCTCATGGCATACTGGAAATAGGTCATGGAAATTTCAGTCAGTGAAAATGACATTTTACTTCGAGTGAGAACCCTGTATCTGTCTAGTCATACTAACAATCTTTCAGGTAGAAATAGAGTGAGGTGGGGGGGTCTTCAGATATTGGGGGTCCTTGAAGTGAAAAAGGTTAAGGGCCACAGTCACTTGTATACAGTATAGTTGTGTTAAAATGTGTGATAAAGCTGTCACAGTAACACTAACCTCACCGAAAAGTCCAAAATGAACAAGCAAGGTCTCAAATTTGATAAACGCTGACAAATAATAGCTCTTTATTACAATCACAGCACAGGCTGGGAACATAACGTACCCAGCACACACTGTACTAAAACATCAACACTGCTCGCTGTAGACACCTGCTGGACAACTTCATGCACCTGCACTTTCGTATATTTGGCAATAATGTTTTGGTGAAATTTAAATGTTGTCCTTTTGTTTTAGGGTGGCAGAGAAGGAGCCGGTGAATAAGATGTCTTTGCATAATTTGGCCACAGTGTTTGGTCCCACCTTGCTGAGACCCTCAGAGGCAGAGAGCAATAAAGCTCACATCACGCTGGCCTCTGACATCTGGAGCCATGACGTCATGGCACAGGTACTACTTTTGTCTATACTTTTCAACCCATTTTAACCTTTATTTACTACAGTATACACTAGGGGTGACCCCGAATAGTCGAAGATTCGAGTTATCGAAATGTATGATATAACAAAAATATATGTTATATCTTTGTTTTATGTTCTGTAGATCGTGGATTTAAAATCTTATGAGGAATCATTTAACGAATGTCTATAGGCTATTGCCTTTTATACATCCTCAGTTTTGTCTTCGTTCATCACTTCAAAGACAGTTTTGGTCACTTTATCAGACATTTATTTCTGTGTGCTGCTTGTGAAAGAAAATAAAAGTTAACCATTTGTTGACTACCTGGTGCACCCCCCCACCCATTTAAACTAATATGTGTCTGTCTTTGGACATCCCCTACCCACTGTTATGTAGGAGTGAGAGCACCATCTAGTGGTCTACGTGGGGTTGAACATGTTGTCCACTTATTTAATCAGTAGTGAATATCATACATAAATGCAATCATCATCATCATCTTCCTTTTGTTTGTTTCACAGGTTCAGGTATTGCTGTACTACCTGCAACATCAACCCATCTCCTTCTCTGAGCTGAAGAAAAACACACTTTACTTCTCGACTGACGTCTAACCACCGTGCAACTGACTCCCTTCCTACCAAACGTCGTCTTTTATTTCTGTACAAACCAACAGTCCGGCAGGGAACATAAAGACAATGTTCATCGTCCCCTGCACTCGTTGTGTCCAGTCGTGTTTCTGTGTAAAGGGAGTCCAGGCATCGCGCCCATCACGGTGAAGAACTGAGGGAGACCATCTCAAGCGTGTCCAGGACGCAGCATCACCTATTCGAAATTTTGCACTTATCACACCGTGTCCTGACACACACACACAAACACACAAACACAACATGGGATGTCGGTTCGCCATAGTCGCAGATGCCTGCTGGGATGCCTGCGTCCGACGTGCCGGATGCTCCGAAGCTCAGTTCAGTGATCCCGGAGCTGGAGGCGACCTGTTATTAAACGGCAGCATTTATATGTTTTATAAATATTATTTGTTCGATAGGTTTTTCATACGCATTTGTGCATGTGATACAGGGGCGTTGAGCTGTGTCCGTGTGACGTGAGAGAGTGGAAGCAAACATTTTTTTCCTAAATAAAATCTCGTGCTGCGAGTGGCCATATTTCGATTTGAGATCGCAGACCTTTCTTTTCCCAGGTCCTATTTATTATGACTATATACACAGTTGATTGTGCCTGTACTGTTCAGTACATGTAAAGTAGAACTATTGTTTAATTTTACCTTTCGAGGTATGGGACGGAAACCCTTAATCCGTTTTTTGGGACAAGTCAAGATTGGAAAATGGAAACGTTGCATCTTGATTCAGGAATAAGTGTCTCCCGTGTCACTTTTGCAAGCCGAAGTGTCTGTTGATAACTCTGTTGTAGAAATATCTGTGTTAATTGCATGATCAACATTTGGGCAGATTAACACGCAAAGGAGGGTTTCTTTTTTGTATATGAATTTTATTTAATTATTAATATTATTATTTTTGACTCCACTGCTGAACAGCACTGGCAGAACGAAGGGAACAACAAAACAACTTTTCTGCTATAAAGCCAGTAACGTGTAATTCATACGCACTGTTAGATTGCAAACTATTTGATATTTTAATATAAGATTAAAAAGCTGTTGTATTTTATTTCTGTTGGAAAGATATTGAGTATACTGTATTGATAATAAGGATAATGTTGATGTTGACCTTTTTTCTGTTTTTTTAGTAAAAATAAATAAAAGTGTATCTTGAGCACTGAAATTTTGGCTTGTCATTGGAGCATGAGTGCTGTTTTTATCCTAATCATGCCCCTAAACCTAAACCAACATCTCGTGAGATTTCTGTTTTTTCTGTATCCCTTCTAGCCAAAATTTTGTGGAAGACACTATCTCAAGACATGCACCCCCAGACTGCTGAAAAGTTTCCATCCACGTGAAATCATACAACAAAATTTCCAACTAATGGGAATAATAAATATAAGCATCATAAACTTCGGGGTTTGTGGGGTTATAGCTAAACTACCCACCAGTACAAGCAACTAGATGCCCTACTGAAAAATCCAGCTTAGACCAGCATAAGCTGGTGAGATGGTTTTAGCTGGTTTTGTTGGTGTAGCAAGCGATATATATAGATAGATAGATAGATAGATAGATAGATAGATAGATAGATAGATAGATAGATAGATAGATAGATAGATAGATAGATAGATAGATAGATAGATAGATAGATAGATATGTAGATAGATAGATATGTAGATAGATAGATATGTAGATAGATAGATATGTAGATAGATAGATAGATATGTAGATAGATAGATATGTAGATAGATAGATAGATATGTAGATAGATAGATAGATATGTAGATAGATAGATAGATAGATATGTAGATAGATAGATATGTAGATAGATATAGATAGATATGTAGATAGATATAGATAGATATAGATAGATATGTAGATAGATATAGATAGATATGTAGATAGATATAAATATATATGTAGATAGATATAGATATATATGTAGATAGATATAGATATATATGTAGATAGATATAGATATATATGTAGATAGATATAGATAGATATGTAGATAGATATGTAGATAGATAGATATGTAGATAGATAGATATGTAGATAGATAGATATGTAGATAGATAGATAGATAGATAGATATGTAGATAGATAGATAGATAGATATGTAGATAGATAGATAGATAGATAGATAGATAGATAGATAGATAGATAGATATGTAGATAGATAGATATGTAGATAGATAGATATGTAGATAGATAGATATGTAGATAGATAGATATGTAGATAGATAGATATGTAGATAGATATGTAGATAGATAGATATGTAGATAGATAGATATGTAGATAGATAGATAGATATGTAGATAGATAGATAGATAGATGTGTAGATAGATAGATAGATATGTAGATAGATAGATAGATATGTAGATAGATAGATAGATATGTAGATAGATAGATATGTAGATAGATAGATATGTAGATAGATATGTAGATAGATATAGATATATATGTAGATAGATATAGATATATATGTAGATAGATATAGATATATATGTAGATAGATATAGATATATATGTAGATAGATATAGATATATGTAGATAGATAGATAGATAGATAGATAGATAGATAGATAGATAGATAGATAGATAGATAGATAGATAGATAGATAGATAGATAGATAGATAGATATGTAGATAGATAGATAGATAGATAGATAGATAGATAGATATGTAGATAGATAGATATGTAGATAGATAGATATGTAGATAGATAGATATGTAGATAGATAGATATGTAGATAGATAGATATGTAGATAGATATGTAGATAGATAGATATGTAGATAGATAGATATGTAGATAGATAGATAGATATGTAGATAGATAGATAGATAGATGTGTAGATAGATAGATAGATATGTAGATAGATAGATAGATATGTAGATAGATAGATAGATATGTAGATAGATAGATATGTAGATAGATAGATATGTAGATAGATATGTAGATAGATATAGATATATATGTAGATAGATATAGATATATATGTAGATAGATATAGATATATATGTAGATAGATATAGATATATGTAGATAGATAGATAGATAGATAGATAGATAGATAGATAGATAGATAGATAGATAGATAGATAGATAGATAGATAGATAGATAGATAGATGTGTGCATATGTGTGTAATTCTGAGACCTTAAATTTCATTGCACAACTGTAGGCTACACAAAAACTACAAACGGCCACTGTGAATTTCTTATCCTTACTGAAAAATCCAGCTAAGACCAGCATACGCTTGTCTCCCACCTTGGTTTTAGCTGGTTTTGCTGGAGTAGTAAGCTGGTCTAGCTCTGTTTTGGTCACTTTTTAAGCTGGTCTAGCTGGACTTAGCTGGTCAGAAGCCACAGATGCTAAACAAAGATGTAAAATGCTCACACAGGTACACACACATGCGCGCACATACACACACACGCACAAACACAAACAAACACAGACTCATGTAACACAAAGACACAGTAAAACTTACACACACATAAAGACACACACACACACACACACACACACACACACACACACACACACACACACACACACACACACACACACACACACACACACACACACACACACACACACACACACACACACAGAAAGACAGTGTCACACACAAACACGCGCGCGCGCGCGCGCGCGCGCACACACACACTTACATTCAGTCATATTTCAGTGGCATTTTGTAAAAACAGACATTTCAAAATGCATCAAAAACTACAAAAAAATTCTACTATTAGAAATATTTATTTTTAATGTCCTTTCTGATGTTTTTTATAAACATAAATTCTCAAAATGTTTCACTAAACTAGTAATTTGAGCAGTTGGCCACATCCAGAAATAAATGGGTCTCGGGCATCTGCTGGTCGAAATTATTTATTTCCTAAACTGTAATTATTTTATGTTTTTTTTTCTAAATACCAAATGGCTGATCAATATCTAAAAACAATTTAAATCAAATTTAGATCATAGTTTATGTGAATTTTTCATAAAAATTTGATATTTTACAGGCAAGCTAATGGTGTAGTTGAGGAATTGAGTGGTAAACGGGTACAAAAGTACTTCATATCTCCCAAAACACAGCATTAATGTATAGATGGGAAGTAAACAACAAAAAAGATATATTATTTGTATCATTAAAAATGTATATATTTTCACTCTTTTAATTTCTGGGGTCATTTTTACCCCCGCAGAACTATAACGTATACAGGAAAATCAGGGCTTATGAGGGTAAACAATGTTACTTATGTTGCAATTTCACCTGGCATGACACGACGTGGGGTGTAGCTAAAGTTTAAAGCCAGACAGGCAGCTGCGCACGTGCTAGGTAACTGGCCCCCTTCAGACAGGTCTCGCGACACGTGCCACACAGTAATGACACTATAAAAACAAACAAAACCACGTGCGCGACTCAGTGACCTTTAAAAGACCCCGGGCAAGCAAGACGCGCCGAGGGTCACCGCCAGTTACCCCAACCAAGCTCAATGAGACAGCTGTGCGAAGCTCCAGACAGGACTCACACTCCATGTCTGGATTATTTAAATGGATACATTATGATGTCCCTATATATACTCGCCTGGAGTCATGGTGTTACAGACCTGATTTCTTGACTTCACCATGCAGTCCAACCGTGATGATGAGAAGGCCGCCATCCCTTCACCTGACGGGTGCTTCCTAATGTGGCACGATTACATGGATCTGCAAAAAACGCTGTCGGAGCTGTTCAACCGAAAGGAAACCGGGCAGACGTGCGCAGATGCTGAAGGCTTGGAAAACCTCCGACCCCGGAGGCTGGACAGCGGCTCTGTCGGTAACATCAGCAGCAGCAGCAACAGCAGCAGCAGCGCATCCTCGTACCGCGATCAGCGAGCCAACTGCGGCTTTTGCAAACACAACGGCGAGGCTGTGGAGGTCTACACGAGCCACAGACTTAAATCCAAAGACGGAAAGATCGTGTGCCCGGTTTTAAGAACCTACGTGTGTCCGGTCTGCTCAGCCACCGGTGATCGGGCGCACACGCGCCAGCATTGCCCTTTCAGAAGCGCATCTCTTCATCCTCATATTAATGGACTCTAATGTACTCACAGGTTAAACATCTACGTTTGTGTTAGTATGTTTGTTTGTATGCTATGTTGGATTTGTTGCATACTTGTGTATGTTTGAATACATATTGTTCTCATTATTGAAAAGTTCAAAGTGTTCTTGTAAAAATAAATATATTTTTCTATTGCATGATTATTTGTATTTAATTGCTTTAAAAATATCCTATCCTTATTTTTAAATAAATGACTGGTGATGTTTAAAATGCATTGCGAAACAAAAACAAAAAGTATAAACATCTAAATCTATATAAATATATTAACAAAATATAAAAATGTGTAATTTATACGAAATATATGCCTAATTTCTATTTTTTTATGCCCTTTTTTATTTTAATGCTATTATGTTGTCTTACAAGAAATGAATACTTCAAGAAAAGTTTAAGGGAACTAAAGCAAAAAATACGCTACTCAGTTATGTCAGCTGGCTTGACATTTTGTTTTCCAGTTTAATGAAATTCATTGAAATCTTCTAGTGTCATAAATACTCCCAATTCTTTATTTTTTAAAATTATATTAAAGCAAATTAAGTTGTCCTACCTTTAAATGCACAGTAGATGGCGCTATACTTCTATTTTATGATAATGTACAGTTAAATTTTATTTTATTTAGTTTTATTTTAAATTAGATTTGGTTTTAAATAGTCTTTTCATTGTTTCACTATGCGTTCCTTTTAAAAATGAATTAAGTCTTTCATTTAAAATTAGTGAATTTAAAATTTAATTTAGAGTTAATAAATGTTTTATTAAGCATGAGTATCAGTAACACTGTTGGTAAAAAATGTCTAATGTTATATATAATAATTCCTTTTTTACGCATAATTGCCTAAATCTGAAACTTTAAAGCAAGACGACAGTTTTAATGTTGAGTTTTTTAAACTACAAATCCCACAATTCCATTCGAGCGGTCAACAACTTCCGTAAACCCGGGAAACACGAACACGGTAAAGCCTGACCACAATGCCTGTGCTTGTGTTGTCATATTAACTGCGTGAACAGGTATGAAACGCAAATTTCCTTATGTATGTATTTTATTGATGGATATTTTCGATAACTTTATCTCTTACTAAAAAGGACAAGAATGATATAAACGCTTTAACATCAATGCAGAAGCCAACTGTCTAGTCTATTTGTCAGTCATTAAAATTAATTGATATTAAAGTAATTAAAATACGTTTTTCTCTAAAGAGATGCAGTTTTGTAACACGTACCACGTACTCTTAACATAATACGTTTGTATTAGTTTTACGTTCATAACAGTTACAGTAATTATTGTGAGTGACTTAAATTGACGCGTCAACTATAATGACGTCATGTTTGTATTTTCAGACGCACGAACACGATGGGCTCGTGTCTGCTGTCAGTGGCCGAGCAGCTTTTTAAAGACATCCAACGAACCTACTCACAGACAAACCAGAGTAAGACTCTCACAGTCGCTAAGGTGTAGAAAAATGTAATGAAATTAAAGCATCATTGCAATTGATAAGTGTTATGACAGCTGTCCCAGTGATTTTGAGTCATGACGATTTGCTACGTGCTTGTGCCTGCGTGCTCGGTTGCAGGTGGCATTTAAAGAAGGGACATTTGAAACACAGAAAAATGAGTCATCTGTGTAGTTGCTCTTTTTTCATTAAATTTATCTGTTTGCTAAAAATTAATTTAGCCTTTTTAAGGGTTAACATATAAGGGGTCAGTATAGTAGAGATTGTAATATTAAAGTTAAGAACGACAACATTATTTTGCTGAAAAATGTCAGCTGATGCCAGAGAAGAGTATCAGGGGAGTAATGATTGATGATCACAGTAGGGTTTTAAGATTAAGATGACATTTTAAATTTGTGCCTGTTTCAGTCTTTTTCCAGAGAACCATAGTAACTGACATAAATACTGTTTGTTGGCTACTTTGCATGATAGATAGTTATTTTGTTTATCCTGGAATTAGTGTACAACACACATGCCTTAAAGGGACAGTAAGTAGGGTTTAAATGATTAGTCAATTTTCTTAAAAAAAATCCAGATATTTACTCGCCACCATGTCATCCAAAATGTTGATGTCTTTCTTTGTTCAGTCGAGAAGAAATTATGTTTTTTTGAGGAAAACATTCCAGGATTTTTCTAATTTTGATTGAATCTAATGGACCCCAACACTTAACACTTAACTCAACACTTAACGTTTTTTTTTAAAAGAGTTTAAAAGGACTCTAAACGATCCCACACAAGGCATAAGGGTCTTATCTAGCGAAACGATTGTCATTTTTGACAAGAAAAATAAAAAATTTTAAACTTTTAAACCACATCTTCTATCTCCGGTCCTGTGATGTGCCAGCGCGACCTCACGTAATTTCGAATGACGTGGAAAGGTCACGTGTTACTTATATGAAACACACATTTGCGGACCATTTTAAACAATAAACTGACACAAAGACATTAATTAGTATAATTCAACATACAACAACGTCCGAACAGTCCTCTTTCTCCAGACTTTTAAACACTGGGGCGTAGTTTCGCATACATTATCCGTGACCTCTTGATGTGATGACGTATTGCATAAGGTCACGCTGGCGCATCACAGGACCGGAGAAAGACGAGAAGTTGTGGTTTAAAAGTGCATATTTTTTAATTTTCTTGTCAAAAATGACAATTGTTTCGCTAGATAAGACCCTTATGCCTCGTTTGGGATCGTTAAGAGTCGTTTTAAACTCAGTTGAAAAAAAACTGTTAAGTGTTGGGGTCCCTTAAAGTCCATTTAAAATGAGAAAAATCCTGGAATGTTTTCCTCAAAAAACATAATTTCTTCTGGACTGAACAAAGAAAGACCTCAACATTTTGGATGACATGGTGGTGAGTAAATTATCTTGTTTTTTTTTTAAGAAAATTGACTAATCCTTTAAGTGTTTTATTAATCAAAAAAAAAAATGTCTTTATTCATAAATATGTCCTCGTTGCTGTCAAATGACCCCTGTCAGTGATCTGACTTTTCTTTGTAAGCTTTGAATTTCTTCCCGTTACTTGCATTGAACGGGTAAGTCAAAGGAGGATTCCATGTTGTTTTGCCGTATTGATAAACTATAATAGCAGAGAGGGACAAAAAGCACTAACCTACCAACGCGTTTCCACAATGCGTTTTCACTCAGAACCAAGAACTAGCTAAAACGGACAAGGAGATCAGTGAGTACATAAAGGCTACCGTAGTTGCAAAATGCATTTGGAAAAGCGAGGCGCTAGAGAGCACTATTCGTTTGAATGTAAAATACAATTTCACCACTAGATGGGGGTAAATCCTACTTATTGTCTCTTTAAAAATATGTTACAAATGCAATTAACTAATACTAACTTTATCATTTTCTTTTTTCAAATGGCCGGCAGTACCAGATGATTTACTAATAGCGTGAGTATTATTTTTTCCTCCTCCTAATATGTTCACTACATTGCCAAAATATGAAATTGTGTGTCTACAGTAATTCAGTACATAAAGATCAGGCCACAGCATGCTATGATGTTTCAGAAAACTGTGCTTGTTTCTGAACTACGTGCCCACTTTTGACGATGGGCTTTGGGTCTATAAAGGACTGGTTTACTGAGAACTTAAGTGGCTTGCACATAAATGTGGACAAGACCCCATCACACAACATTAATGCCTAACCTCACTACATGTGTGCTCCTTTGTTTAAGTGTGAGCAAATCCCTACGGCCATGTTCCGACATCCGGTTAGAATACCTTCCTAGAAGATTGAGAGCTCTTATAGCGGCAAAGGAAGGAGTTTTGTGGCTCTTGCTTTATGTTTATTAGCTTTAAAGCCATCTATTCTTCTGGGAAAACGTCCGGTCAATTCCAATCAATTTTGTCCAATCAATTGGTCTTTGGAATGGAAATGTCCCTTCACCAGGACCACCCTACATCCATCCTAAATCATGACCTACAGCTGTGGTGCAAATCAGGGTCAGAAATTAACCTATCCATTAAGGAGCAATCTTTGACACGGGTATTTTTAACCTTTATAATGGCAGTTTTTATAATTACCTTTTGTTAAATAAATATATGTTGGCATTTATGTCAAATCTTTACATTTAATCTATTATGTCAACATTTCAGATTAACCCAAACTAATTGACTTTATTTGTTTTTTTATTTTATTCATTGAATAAGGTAGAGAAATCAAGTTTACTATAAGATTAGTATTCCATATCCAAAATCACTATTGCCCCATCAATTTTTAATATTGACCAAACATAAGTATTCAAAATATTAAGGCTTATGGGTATTCGTCTGTATTTTGTACTAAATATTTAAATTGTTATGAACTCAAAATAATTTCAAGGATTTACATATTCTCATAAAGAGATTTTCTTATTTTTGGTATAAAAAAGCAATCTTTTCATTGCAGAAGTTGTATTTGAAATGGCCAAGGCTTTGAACCGGTTCACAGAACGAAAACAAAAACCAGAAACTTTTGATGTTTTGCCAGGAACAGAAACGAAAACAGAAACTTGAAAAAAAATATGTTCCAGAACAGAATCGTTTATTTAAATAATGGTAACCGGTTAATACCTTTTATTTTTTCCGTTCTTTGACAAGATTTCTGTGCAATATGACTTGGTGAAGTTTAGTTTCGGTCTTCGTTGACTAATCGGAAAAATGAGAAACTTGCCACCAGCAAGTAGCCTACTCAAGCCCAAGTCTCTAATGCTCAATCATAAGAGATAAATATTGTAGGCTACCAAGTATCTCAAGATATTTGTTTTTTTTATACTAATTAGTGGTGTAACGGATCGCAGTTGATCCGTGATCCGTACAGGTCATGACCCACGGATCAGCTCGCATGCGATTCGCGGAATTTCCTTAAATTTAAATGGGGTGAAAGTTGATCATTTGCACATGTTTCAAAGGCTTGCAAGTGTTAACACTTAAGTGATTTTAAACAATTTAACCACAAAAAGGTGCTAAAGTGAGCAATTTTCTGTACGCACAGACGCACATGCGGTTGAATGTGTCCGGTCCAACTCCAATCAAACGTGATGATCCCTATGCCCTCCGAAGATCAGAACTCTTGATGTATAAACTTGAGAGAGAGTTGCGCTAATGTGTCTCATACTGTAGTCCATTAAAATACATTTGGCGAATAAAGAACTGAAAAACGACATAATTTTCACTTTATTTGGAGCGACTGTTTATGTTGCATCTTCTTCCCAAAGCGCCGTTTGGAATTCGTCCTCCGTCTGTGTGTGTGCGCGTGTTTAAGTGCACTCAAACGTGCATACACGGAGAGACGCGTTTCAAAAAGCAAGCGAACAATCTTTCTGTTCCTGATAGGTCACATACAAACAAATCTCAAAATATCACAGTATTCTTTTTTTAATAAAAACATTTGTTTAAGTTGTTTGCCAATAAACGACATGGCAGAAATTGTCCTTGTCTTAATTCATGTATGATGCTGAAACAAATGTAAGCATGTCAGAATTAGTTATGCCGTCACATAATGTAGCCTTTTTTAATGTTTGATGACAAGATAGAGACTTAAGGAAAATGATGTAGACTAATAATTTAAGTTTAACGTCCTAATGATCAGCCTACTTATTTGTATGTCCCACAGCTGACCTGGAACGTTATGAACCGGTTCAGGAACGTCAATTTTAGGGTTGAACTGAAAACCGGAAACATTAAAATACTGTTTCTGTTCGGAACGAACCAATTGGGGAATAAATCTGGTTCAAAGGCCTGGAAATGGCATTTATGTTTATTTACACAGTCTGTTCAAGTGGTATAAAAAGCAATCACTTCAGAAGTTGTATCTGAAATGGGATTTATGTTTATTTAAACAGTCTGTTCAATGCTGCTCCAATGTACCCTTAATATATACAATACACAACAGTTGCATGATGTTATAAAATCAATGTCATTTTAAAGTGTATAAATGATGAAAATGGCAGAAACAACATTAACTTTTAAAGCTAATGGCTTTATACATTTACCCAAAAGCAAAGTAGTATCAGAAGTGCCCTTAAACTGATGTAGATTAGAGGAGCCCGGGCACTCAATCCAGAGGACTGCAATATTGAAGCTATAATCGTAATTGTCTATTATTGGCCATCAGATATACATAGGCTTTATCAAGCACACATGTATGCCTTTACCCAACACTTTTCAGACGTCAATGTCTGAATAAATGAAAACTATTAAAGTCATCAGGCAGCCATAGGGAGAAGCATTAAAACCACAGTAATTACTCTTCTGTGGGAACCATAGTTCTCCAGAAATGGATGTTGACGTCACACGCCCTGAACGTTTTGCATTATTGGGTGAATGATTTACTTTTGATGAGTTTTTGTGGTTGGATAAAGTTGAGGTGACATGAAACCACGATTCTGTAGTATTTATAGGTCTGATTTGCTTTTATGATGTAGCACGCCCATACTGTTGATTAAAAGTAAGATTAGTTGGTTGCCTACAGCTTCCTGTGAGAATCTTTCTCCACTTTCACTTCTCGTGGCGGTAGAGAGATCACTCATCACATTATCTTTCTGATTTTCCCTTTTTCACTCAGGCTGCGGTTTGTGTTCGGCCCGTGTGCCCTGCAGGCATTGGACCTGGTGGAGAAGCTCTCTGTCACGTGCGTGACATCACCTAGCGGCCGAAAGGCTTTTCAGGTAGGTGCGAGTTTGCTCAAAAGTCAGCATGTTTGACTGGTTGACGTTTTCAAATGTCAAGGATCTCCAAATATGATGAACTTTTTGTGAGGGACCCCCTTCCTAAACTTTATTTCCATTTATATATAAAGAAACATTGAAACTATTGATATCAATAGTACTGTAATTTTAATGTTATGAAGACATATTGTTTCCAAACTATAGTTCAGACTACCAGCGTCTCATCTGTCTCTCGTCAGCTACTGAAGTGGACGGTAGAGGTCTTTTCGGGTCCAAAGAAATGTACCCGACACGAAATGACCCGAATTACTTTATACCCGAACCCGACGTGCGTAAAAAATTCCCGAACTGAGAAAATTAGACCCGAGTCCAACCCAATTTTTTACCCGAATATAAACGGCACTGAGGTGTGTCCCGTCTGCAGCCCCACACGCAGCAGTCAGATGGAAAGAAACCCTTCTGGTCTCGCAACCAATTTGGTGAGCTTTTGTTTTACTTTGTTATCTGAAGACGACACCCAGGTAACCGCTAAAATGTACGTTACATTAAAATTGACTGACATGTCTCTCAACGAAAATTTATCTACCGCCAGCCACAAAATGTCGCAAGCGCTCTTGGCAAACATAGGAGAGGCACTAATATTATACCCGAGCCGTGTCCGAGGCACACGTGAAACTTTTTGTCCCGAACTCGATCGGGTCTTGGGCCGGACCTCGGGTTTTCAGATCTAAGTGGACCCGTTAAGACCTCTAGTGGACGGTACTCAAATAGCAACCAAATTTCAAAAGGCCTCCTTATGACCTCATTGTAAAAGACGAGCGAAACAGCGACATAGTCGCTTGTATTGTGTATGGGGCATTATAGTGTATTATTACACAGAAGTATAAGACGCTTGATTCTGATTGGCCAGTCGTGACTTGCCAAGGTTTGTTATTCCGAGATAACAACAGGCTGAAACTAATAACACACAGCTGCAAATTTGCCGGGTACTGTTTAATATTACACAAAAATTAAATATAAATATGTCTTTTAACTCTTTCCCCACCAGCGTTTTTAAAAAAAGTTGTCAGCCAGCGACAACTTTTTTATGATTTTCACAAAAAGTTTAATGCCTTCCAGAAAATTTTCTTCTTTAAACATATAAACATACAATATATCTAATGAAAATACAGACCCTCTGCTTTCAAACGAAAAAAAAAACGTTTATCTTCAATAAATACGGATTGCCGGAAAAACTCGTCATTGGCAGGGAAAGAGTTAATAACATACATGACATTTTATTTACAAACGATTGCACCAAATAGTGTGTTTGTGACATTTAAGTGTCTTGTCTTATATTAAATAAACAGGTTTTCTTGCAGAAGGTCTGCATTCATTAAAAATGAGCAATTTTTTTTTTTTTAAATCAATATTTAATGTTCCTTACCTTACTTATGAGGTAAATAGCCGTAAAATAAGCAGGATAATGTCAATGGCTTGCGCAGTGCTAGGGTCAAATCTCAAAATAGTTTAACGTTTGCGCTGCGCTCTGTGACGACTACCCGTGCGGCCAATAGAAACGGGCATCCAAATAAGTGCCAAAATCAAAATTCCCGGAGCTTTATAATACAAGTTTACGCTCCTACAGAGACCATCGGAAGGAAAGCCGTGTCATGGAAACACATAGCAATTCAAGCTGGTTTTAAGTCAAGTAGGTTGTTGTAGGTAGGCAGCTTAAAGTTACGTGAAATGGAGATGGGCGACATCAGTCTCTGTATTCCTCATCCACTATGTAATCCCAAAAATAAACACTGTAGTGATTTATTGAAAACCCCGCCTACTTTGGTCTGGCCAGCAGAGCGCAAATCGCTTGGCTGCGCTGAACCCAGCGGCGAGGGCAGCACACACCGCGTCCTATGTGAAAGCCACATTAGACACTTTGAATGTTTTCAGTTCTAATTTTAATCTGCCACAAAATTTTTATACCACAGGAGATCAGAAAAATGTATCACGTGCCTGCTCTGAAACTCATACTTGTCACATTTTAGAAGACTTTTAGTCAGTTTGAATAAAGCAGGGTCATCTGCTGGTAAGTGGTAAGTCCAGACATTTTCTCTGACCAGTCAACCCCTGATTTTCCTAAATAACCTCACCATGACCTACAGTCAGAAGTCCCGACACCACCCACTGAACCCCACAGAATGAATCGTAATGTGTTTTGGAACAGCGAGTCAAAAGTTTAAATGCCGTAGGACTGACTAGTTTTTCCCAAAACACCTCAGTTATATCGGGCAAACGTTTAATTTCCGAAAAACACCTACACGGTGAGACCATAGAGGAAACTACAACGGAGAAACATTACAGTAAAACAAAGAAAATAGTATTGCACTGAAATGTAATGCCTGTTTTATGACCTGCTGTGATTCAGCAATCATTAATGTCATATGTGTGTTTTCCTAAACGTGTCATCTGTTCTTTTACATGCTGTTATTTGTATTCATATGCTAGTAATTGTAAAACGATTGCATTTTTAGGTATTTTCCAGTAATTTTTTAGTGTTGAATGATGAAATGAGTCAGTGTTTGTGCAGCTGAGTGGGATACACAGAGATATCTATCACTCACGTCACATGAAATATCTCGTTGTAATAGCGGTTGCAATAGTTTTATTGCAAGACCCACACACACACAACAAACAGAGTGGGGCTTTAATACAAATGAATAATTTCAATTAAATTTAGTGAATAAACATTTTGGGCTCTATCTTACACGCAAGTGCGCAACGCAAGTGTCTTTTGCTAGTTTCCACCCTGCGCCATTATCTGTTTCACATTTAGCTCCACATTATTTAAATAGCAAATGCATTTGCGCCCCATTTTGCGCCCATGGGCGTTCAGGTCTGAAAACGAGGTGTGTTCTGGCGCATTGTTGGCGCGTTGCTATTTTGAGGCAACTAAAATAGACTACGCCATTGACCAACTAAAACCTGCTCTAAAGTCTAAAGTCAATGGTGCGATATGTTTTTTTTTTTTTTTTAAAGCGCATTAGTAATATGCGCCTATAACAGGACGATATCGCGGGTTTGCTTATCACATACATGAATGCGCAGCAGCACAAAACGCTTTTAAATATGAAAGATTAAAGGATTGAATGTAAAAGATTATTATTGAGTCTCTTGGACATAAATGAGGACCGATTATGAGACGTTAGAAGGCACAAAGAGCTGCTTCACCTGTAGCCTGGTAAGTAAATAAATGCTTTGCTTTAAACAAATGCATCTGTTTTTAAATGTTTTTTTTTTAATGCTACCTCACGGATTTATTGTGCATGATGACTCTGTACCTGCGGATATAGTGAGATGAGAAACATTTTTAAGTAATGCTTAAAAAAACTGACGCTGTCCAAGTGCTGAAACGTGCGGAGAGCCGTTTGTAAATTCTTTATCTCCTGTTTGTTACAAATAAAGTATTTTTAGAGTACAAACCTTTTCTTACATACTTGTAAATAATTTTTTGATGATATTGGATAGCCATACATTTAAAGCAATTACAAGCCTGCTTTTTTACTTCCATGACTAAAAGAAAACGGGTTTTAAAGGTTTTAATAAAAAAATTACAATTTCAAAGTGAAAAACAACACAATTATTTAACATTAATCTTAAACTGGGGATCTTCTTCCTCCGCTTAGTTTTTCAGTTTACAAAGTCCGTCATCTAAATAGGGATTAGACATAGCGCCAGCGCAACTGGCTTTTAAAGGGGATGAGAGCTGAGACTCTCATTGGTTTATTGCACGTTACGCCCAGAATACTCCCATTACTCATTAAAAAAAGGACCAAACCCTTTTCGACCATGCGCTCGGTGCACAAACCATTTTTCCCGTTCTTAAATAAGCAAAAGTGGATTCGGAGACGCCCATTAAGACGTTGAGCTATGCGCTTAGATCGTTAAAATAGGGCTCTTAATGTCACTCATAGTCCTTTTATAAGGGGTCACAGTTGCTCCTCTGCACAGCCCTTTACCCATAACTATATTTACAACATGGCCTTCTGTAACTTATTGCTTAACGGGTGAATTTTTCTTTTGTTGTGAGTAAATTTCGAATTGCCTTCCTCTTTGACTGTGGTAAGACTTTAGTCAGCGACTTTGTTGCGTGTTATCTGCTGCAAAAAATATTTGAGGAAGACTTTTATAGATTGTTGCTGAAACAGTCTGTGGTGTGGAAGTGTGATTACTCCATAAAAACAAGAAATAAGAGGTCAGACAGTGACATTAATACGTCAATCACTTCGGTCTTGAGAAAATATTGCGTAGGGTTTGGTAAATGATGGGTTTTCACAGATGTTTTCTTCTTCATAATCAGTTTCTGGGTGGTTTTATTGTCTCTTGCTGTTAACCTCATTGCATGCTGTTATTCTGATGTAGGAGTTATAGTGTAAGTTATTACTATGCAGATTAGTTTGGCAAGTAGGTGCGAAGTAAAAATTACATGAATGAATTTAGCTGTGTGACACTGCTGTGCTGAATAAAGATCGAAATTGTCTTTAAAAGCTTTCAAGCATGTCCCAGACTCCAGATTGAATTTATTTTCAATATACTGTATTGTCTTTGGTCTAGACCTCATTTATACCAAATGCAAAGGTGAACGTGATTTTATGGTTTAATATTTGATGCTTGGTTGTCTTGTGAAGTCAACAAACAAAACTTTGCAGGACTGCATGCAGAAGTCTGTTGGCATCGATGCAGCAGGCGATCTCTAGTGGGTCATTCTGCATCGGGCAGGAAATGTTCCAGTAGCCAACATTCCCCTCCATCCTTTCTTTGGGATATAGGAGGCTTCATTAATATCACATTTGGATTGTCATACTGTATTCAGATCAGCCTTTCTTAATAACATCCTGCCCTGAGGACTTTGTCTGGCTGTCATACCTCATTCACATTTACATTTATGCATTTGGTGGACGCTTTTATCCAAAGTGACTTAGGTTGCATTCAAGGTATGCATTATCAACTAAACCTCAAACACGGTACAGTTATTGCTATTGTGAATGAATTACATTGATTTATATTACGTTAGTCTGTTGATTCAAATTGATTTGTGGCAGATTTTGTATATATATATACAGTATATGCAGGTATAAAGCAAGGCAAGTGGTTCAGTGATGTATTTTGCTTGTTTATTCAAGCAAAAGTCAATGATTTTGCAAAGGTTACAAGGTGTTGTTGAGGTGATGTGCTCTGTGCTGTGTGAACAGAATTTTAAAAACCTCTTTATCTTGTGGGTCAGGCATTCAGCCTTTGTATTTTTCTATACTAACTTTGCACAAGTAGGTGGTCAGTGTTCCTGTTGCTTTGTTGGTAGTGTGTTGCGGTAGCAGCAAAAAGATTGAGAGTTTGATTCCTAGGGAGCAAATGCACTGATAAAAATGTATAGCTTGAATGCATTGTAAGTCACTTTAGATAAGGGCATCTGCCAAGTGCATAAATCTAAATGTATTTTCTAAAAAAGACGTTTTACTGCATAGCTTCGTTCGCGTCTTTCATTGTAGGTTTAATGTTGTGTGCACGTTCGAGCTCATGTTTAGCGTCACAGTTCCCTGTTGCAGTCATGCACAGTCCTGTTTGATAACCCGCATCCGCAGTGATTAACAGAACACACGACCCGTTATCCGACATCAGGAGAAATTTTATTCCATAACAGGCCTGTTTTACATAAGACAGTGACCCGGCCGCACCGCAAATCGCACAGAGTATAAACCTTTAACGGTCTTCAAACAGAGCGTGAACACAAATAAGCACAGGGTAATTTAAAATCGGAATCACGTCGAAATGGTATTGGGTGTTCAACCTGCAGTCCACTTTTGCCTATTGATTAACGTTAATATTATTATTCCACCTGTTACATCAAATATTATGCGGTTCACCCACTGGTATCCGCCTGCGTGCATGTCTCGGCCCTGTTGTTTCGTCTGGAAACATGAAACGCAGTCTCTCCGTCTTCCTTAAGCTTAATATTACCAACGTCCAGAGTTCCCACGGGTCCTTGAAATCCTTGAAAGTTTGTGAATTTGGGAGAAAAATTCAAGGCCTTGGGAAGTTTTTGAAAATATATACATAGATACAGGTCATTGAAAGTGCTTGAATCTATTTTATGCAAGAAGTTTTCCATATTAAAAAATCCATATTATTCCCTGTGTAGTGTAGGAGAATATCATAAAAATACAAATACAAAATTGTGTTTGACACATGAAAACGTCTCTGGTTACATATGTAACTGTTGTTCCCTAATGCTGCGTTTACACCAGCCGCGGT
Organism: Misgurnus mizolepis; assembly: GCA_025389145.1. Classification (NCBI taxonomy): domain Eukaryota; kingdom Metazoa; phylum Chordata; class Actinopteri; order Cypriniformes; family Cobitidae; genus Misgurnus; species Misgurnus mizolepis. The sequence continues at coordinate 5,567,372 of JAIFKI010000003.1, forward strand.
AGAGGCGGCAAGCGCGGGTGATTTACATGTTAAGTCAATGAAAAGACGCGATTACACGCGGATTATTATCCTGTTGCGCGGTACACGTGGTAAGCGCAGCGCGAATGGCGCAGAACGCACGGCGCGGATGGCGCGTTCCGCGCAAATTGAGCGTTGCGGCGGGAAACGCGCAAGTTGAAAAATCTGAACTTCTGCGGATTTCCACGTCAGGTTAACCAATCAGGACCTTGCTGTAGTAGTGACGTGATTACAGGAAGCGAGCGGAGTGGCGGAGTCTCAGCAGAGTCGCAGAAGCCCCTCCCATAACGCGAATTTCCACGTGAATTTCTCGAATGACTAGAATTGTACGCGCGGCTTTCATGCGCGAATGAAGCTAGTGAACTCAAATGTTCAAAGTCCAACTACGTGCGAATAGCGCATTTTTGCCCCCTCTACCACGGCTGGTGTAAACGCAACATGAGAAGGGAACGAGACGCTGCATCTCCCTTGCTATACTTCCTGCGTGCCTGTAATGCCGTCTTTGGCAATATATCAGATAGCGATATTCTTCCTTGTTAAGCCTCACCATTGGCTGAATTTGATATACACATTCAGACACACTTTCTGAAAGGTCCTTGAATTTGAAGTTAACTCTTTCACCGCCAGCGTTTTTTTTTTAAAGTTGCCAGCCAGCGCCAGCGTTTTTGATGATTTTCACCAGAGTTTAATGCCTTTCGGAAAATATGATTTTTTTTATGCCTGTCTTACTTCTCCTTGCATCCAAAAAACCCCACATAGATTGCGTTGTGATATTTCAGATATGAATGTAAAATTAGATATATATGTGTGAATAACAGCTTCAATTTTCACTTGTCACATAACTGAGTCAGAGCTGGAACTGGAATCTGTTTTATAGTTAGAAATACAAAATTCTCTTAATTTGACCTTACCAAACAAGTAAACAGGAAACTTCTCGCTTCACTTATGCCGTAAATCCCTCTGCTATCACCGAGCAACAGCAGATTGGTTCAGGGTGTTGTTATAACCCTCTACTGACAGTAATAACCCTTCTGGCCTTTGGGCTGCTGGGAAATAATACCCAGTCTTGGTCACACCGGCTGCTTCACTCGCCAGCCCTGATCTTCATTGTGCCTTAATAAGGTGGAATTTTTTCCCAAAGGGCAACAAAAGCAGGAATGCAGGTATTTGGGGATTTAGATATTTTTAAAAGGTTATTTCTTAATGGTGGAACCGGAGGTGTGGAAACTGTTGGTTCCTGTTCTTGCCTGACATCTTAAACATGTTAACATGACAGAAATGTTCGTAAAATTATGCAAGACTTGAAAATCCACTGGTTTTGGAAGAGACAACAAGACTGTGCTTGCTCGATGTGTCCTTATAAAGTTTTGCTATGTAAAGCACCCAAGGGCTGCAGACCTTATGGAGTAATAGGGCCAAGCAAAAATAAACAATGAAAAGTTAAAGTCATTATAAAATGAGGTTTAACAGTTTTTAAAAATAAAAAAGCGAAATTAATAAGATATTGAAATAATGGTGTAGAAACAGTAAGATTAGATAGAAGGCAGGAAAAGACATGCGTCTCATTTAGCAATAAAGTCATCTGTCTTGAGATTGAGTCATACTTTCTGGAGATTTTACATTACAAACTGTCAAGACAATTAGGTGTCTATATAGGGTTGCAATCAAACCATTTGCCCTGTTTACACCTGGTGTTTAGATATTGTATGTTTAAATGTTTAAATTGGGCACTTGTACACTGCATGCTGTCTATAATAGTTACATCCAGCGTTCCTTCATTTCCTTCTTGCAATTTTTAGAAATGTCGTTTCTCATCTCTACTCCCACCTCTATGTTTCTGATGTACCATTTGAGATTGTAGACCCACATGGAACTTCCACCTCTCATTTCGAACTGTCTTTTTTCATGTTTTATGCATATCCGTACAGAAACGTACAGTAGCATCTCCCGCTCGCATCTCTTCTATCTCATCTCCGTGTACCTGAGGCATTTTGGAAGTTTGGGGGAGGTTGTCTGGTGCTAATTTCAGATCCGTTACATCACTTGAGTTCAAATCCGTGACTGTGGTTAATTCAGCGCACAAATCTGCTTCTTATTCACTATTTGCGTGCTGTTCAGACTATCTGCTCTGGTACAGTGATGCAACATATACATTTTCACTTTTACCTCTTTTCATGTAAATTCTGTTTATTATGGGTATTGAAGTCAGCTCTGATAACCTTGAGCGGTTTGATGCGTCTCTATTAATGTTCGCAGAAAGCAGGTGGCAAATGAAGTTGAAAGCAGTATTTTGGTTTTATTGAGCAGTGATTTATGGAATAAGGAGATGACTGTATTTCATAAATTAAAGAGCTGATAGAAGTGGTCTTGATTGCAGTTTGGCGATCAGTACAGTCTCACATTTTCAATTAGCAGCCGTTTCACAGTTTAAAAGCTTTGCGTTTGCAACACATTTGCATTGTTAGTGCTCTACCAGCTGACTTAATGGAAATCAGGAAATGGTATACATTATGGTGTGCAAATTGATGCTTTCCAAGCGAATTTGCATGGTAATTTTTTAGTTAGTAGATCAGTGAACTCCTTTAAAGGGAAACTCCACTTTTCTTGAAAATATTCTCATTTTCCAGCTCCCCTAGAGTTAAACTTGTGATTTTTAGCGTTTTGGAATTCATTCAGCTGTTCTCCGGGTCTGGCGCTACCACTTTTAGCATAGCTTAGCATAATCCATTGAATCTGATTAGACCATTAGCATCGCGCTAATAACCAAGAGTTTCAATATTTTTCATATTTAATACTTGACTCTTTTGTAGTTACATCGTGAACTAAGACCAACGGAAAATTAAAAGTTGAGGTTTTTTTTTAGGAAGATATGGCTAGGAACTATACTCTCATTCTGGCGTAATAATCAAGGACTTTACTGATGTAACATGACTGCAGCAGGCGTAGTGATATTACGCACTGCCCGAAAAAAGTCCCCTGGGTTACTTTCAATAGCAGGGGACTATTTTCGGGCACTGTGTAATATCATTGCTCCTGCTGCAGCCATGTTACAGCAGCAAAGTCCTTGATTATTACGCCAGAATGAGAGTATAGTTCCTAGCCATATCTGTATAGAAAATCTCAACTTTTAATGTTCTGTCGGTCTTAGTACACGATGTAACTACAGAAGAGTCAAGTTTTAAATAGGAAAAATATAGAATCTCTTTGGTTATTTTTTTGCGCGATATTTATGGTCTTATCAGATTCAATGGATTGTGCTAAGCTATGCTAAAAGTGATAGTGCCAGACCCGGATGGATTCCAAAACAGTAAAAATCAAATGTTTAACTCTAGGGGAGCTGGAAAATTGGCATATTTTCAAAAAAAGTGGAGTGTCCCATAGGCTTGTTGCGATAGTCGGTGAAACGGTGATTACCGGTGCTTCAGCCTCTCACCGGTTAGATCACTTGCCCACCGCGACACCGTCTTTCACGGTCGTTTTGATATTTTCTTGTAATTAAATAATTTAGTTTCGTTAGAGAGAGCAAACACTTACAACTGTATGTGTCTGCTGTCTGAATCTAGCGGAGCTGAACGCGCGTCATCACAGAGCAGCGGCTGCGGGTGTCAGATTTCATTAATTCCTCAGACTGCGGCAAGCAGACGATGGCAGAAGCCGCGTGCTTACTCGTTTTTGTTATAAGATGCATATATGATGTTTAATATAGGCGAGATCGTTTTGTTGTTGTGTTTTTCATTAAGAATAATAATAAACTCAAAATTCAAGCAGCGCTTTATGGAGGAATAGCCGGTTGCTCTGCTTGGGACTGGCGGGTTTCTGTCAGAAGTACCTGCGCACATTGACTCAAGCACTTAAACCAGCAGTTGCACTCGCATTTACACGCAAATTCATACGCGATTTAACGCAGCGTACGCAAGCACTGGATTTAAACAACAGTTGCATCTAATTCAAAAGTGAAAGTAAAATGCGCACTTCTGTCCATTTATAAGCCCCTCCCACACGGTGAAACCGGTAACACCGGGTTTGTCACGCGCTGATTAACCGGTGGGAAAATTCTGTCACCGCAACAACCCTAGTGTCCCTTTAAATCGAGTTTAAATAAACTTAAGGTGGTGGCTGTTAATAGGACATTGCCGGTCCTGAGAAACTATAACACTGCTTTACATGTTTCACCCAGGCGTGCCACACACATTCTGGAAATTGAAGCCAAAACATTGCAATTGGCCCCTGTTGGCTAGCTTCTTGTATAGGTCATAAACCCTTTCTCTCTGTGTAAACAAATGGGGCGTGAGACAACTTTAAATGAAATGACTACTGAAATTTCTTTTCCAGAGATGGTTTTTGCTATTCTAGTGTTTTCTTATCATGGTGATGTTTTTTTTTATAAGTTTGGTTTTAGTTAGTTATAGATGCTATTAAAAAGTATGCAATGTAATTGCAGTATGTAAAATACATTTCTACATTTAATTTTACATTTTCATGACTATATGTGCAAGTTAATAAGAAAATTCAAATTCAATAATTTACATTTGCCATTTCCTATTACACTAGTTTTGATATGTAATTTAAGTACTTTAGTAAAGCTTTATGGCCTGGTTTCACAGACAAGGCTTAGCTAAAGCCAGAACTAGGCCTTAGTTAAATTACAACATTTTAAGATCATTTTTTTGTAAACATACCTTTCAAAAAGACATTAGTGGTATCGTGTATCGACGATAGTCAGACATATGGCCAATTGCGGGCTTTCATGACGATAGTTGGCGAAAGTTATTATTATTATCATAATAGTTTCAAATTAATATGTTCATTGTGTGCTTTTTCTCGCATAAGAGGGTTTGTTGACGTAACAAACAACACATGCAACAGTGTACACAACAACCAATAAGGTAGATGAATCCTCAAGACATTGAGAAGTTTGGGACGTTTAAAATGTGTCTCAATGGTATTACTGAATAAGAGTACATACAGACAAACAGCCACAGGCAGAAAATATGTTTTAGTGACTGAGTGGGAAGCACTGACCCAATTGCTTGGGGCCAGCGTGATAGTAAACAGTGAGTAAACAGTATTATCACTGACCCGAGCACCTCTAATGCTGGCCCCGGGCCATTGGGCAGTCCTTTATGTTGAGCCCTGTGAAATTAGCTTTTTTATCAAGTACCCAAAAAAAAAAAACACATGGATATATCTAATTTCTAAAAAAGTCATGGAAATGAAATATGTGCTTTATGGTGAGCTTGGACCAAGTTGAAGACACCTATTATGTTCTAAAAATCACTTTACCACTATATATTTTAAAAAGTGAACAGTCATTAATATTTTTTGTTTTATTTTATTGAAAAAAAACAACAACAACATTAAAAAGCAAACCATCAAGCTGCGTTTTCCCTCCTATAAATAGTTGCCACAGCCTCAAGGTATGTTTACATTACAACTCTTTCTCAACACCATTAAACCCTCCAAATGTTCTTGTTTTTGTGACCTGTCTGGCATATGGATGTAAACCTACCAGTTCAACTTCTTGCTCTGCGTCAAGTTTAACCAAACACAAGTAGCTCCCAAGAGGAACATCAATGACATCTGTTCAGTCTGATGGATTAGGTCCTGACCTTTCCAAACCACCCCAAACGTCTCCACTGCACAGTATCTGTTTTTGAAGAGGTCCCATGAGGTGGAAGCCAGCCAATCATTGGGCTCCAGTATGTTTTCCGATATATCATTTTTACGTCGTGTTGGAAACAGATGATTGATTTATACGGCAACAGTTGAATCTTCACCAGCAGCTGAATGATGGCCAGATTTTAGGAGCACACAAAAAGGAAAATGGGTCTGAAATCAAAGGGGACATATCACGAAAATAAGTCTTTTTCCATGTTTAAGTGCTATAATTGGGTTCCCAGTGATTCCCATTGTGATGTCAGAAGGGGATCTTATTTTAATAATACCGCCCCTTGTAGGGCTGCATAACGATTAATCGTTTGCAGAATAAAAGTTTTTGTTTACATCATATATGTGTGTGTACTGTGTATCATAATTATGCATAATTAAATACACTTGCATGTAGGTATTTAAGGCGTATTTACATGTGTATATACATTTTTATATTTATATATAATTTATATTATATATAAATATTTAATCTATAAATATTTTTATTCTTAAAATTATACATGCATGTGTGTATATTTATTTATACATAATTATTATACACAGTACACACACATATATGATGTAAACAAAAACTTTTATTCTGCAAACGATTAATCGCGATTAATCGTTATGCAGCCCACTGCCATTTAGTGCAGAGAGAGAGAAAATATAATGGACAGCACAATTGAGTTTCAATTTCAACAAACCACCATTATGGCAATCAGTGTTTGCATTTTATCAGCTTATTTGCATTTTAAAAGATACACCCAGAAACGGCACATTTTTGCTCACACCTATAAAGTGACAATTTTATCATGCTATAATAAATTATCTGTATGTTATTTTGAGCCAAAAATTTACACATGTAGGGGAGAGCGAGGCACAACCTAATGCTGTTTGTTTTGGCTCAATCATTCAAAAAATATTTGACTTTGATTAATTATATTTTTACACAAGCAACACACACATCTCTGCTACAAATGAACATTTGAAGTTTGTTTCTAGTACTTAACTTTCTTACACCAAACGTGACAGAAGTGCAAACGTTACAACTTACCCCATAGGAGGGGTTAATTATAACAGGCAGGGGGTTAGTTGTAACACTTGCTAAAAATTAAGTTTGCAGGCAAATATTTCAATACTATTTTGTCTATATACTTGAAGTGGATATTGTTTATATATCTGTATATAATAGACAGGTATCCACACTGTATTCATTCATCCAGCCCTTTTCTAACAATAGTTATATTATAAATGGATACAAATGTCTAAATATGTGAGAAAAAGCAGCACAATTATGACAAAACGTTTTTTATATTTGTGACCCAGTCTGTAATAACCAAACTACAGTTTCAAAATCAAATTCTGAGATAATGGCATCAAAGTCTGATTTTAGACATTCATTTCATTATGATTTCAATCTTTGACGTAACCTTATTGAATCAATATTAAAGATATGAACCAAAATAAATTTGACACATGATTTTTGATAAGACAGACACATTTATTTTGTTGGCAGCCAGCAATCATTTGTGTGTAGCCTTGATTAAAACAACGGCAAGAATTACGCTAACGTTAGGGGTTTTTATATCGTAAGTGCTGAGGGGTTTGTTGTTACACAGCGTTACAATTAATCCCGCTGAGTCAAAATATTTTTATGCCCACCAAAAAAGTTGCTAAGAGCTGCAGATATATTTCAAAATGATGCTATGTTTTAGTCAACAAGACACTGATTAATATGACACAGCATTGGATTTGGTATCTTACACACCAAACGTCCCACCAAAACACTTGTTCATCAATAACTCTCTGGAAAAACAATATACATTAATGTGAGGGAGATCGTCTTTTGGCAGCATGAAAAAAAACACCGGAAAAACAAAACCCTCAACCTTGTGCAACAATGTAAACAGTCCGTGTTACAACTAACCCCGCACACCCCTACTCTGGAGACACCAAAGATTTATTTTACATCTTAAGAAAGTCCTTTAAGGAGCATTTTAGGAATATACCAACTAAAGATGTGATTGTCTCACATAGAAATTGTAAAGGGATAGGCAGATCCCATTGGCTAAAGGATAAAAGTAATAATTGTATTCCAAAACAAATATACATGTTCTTTTAGGTTGTTCAAAAATCAATTCATGCGTCAATGATTTCAAGATGCTGCATCTGTAATGTGACTTTGCTCAAGCAAAGCTCAACTAAAATAAATCTAAGCAGACATTTTAAATGTTTTATCCGTTCAGAGTCTTGTACTCGAAGCCATAGAGCAAAACCTAGTGTATAAAGGCCAAAATAATGTGCGACTGAGATCGAGGCGGTGTGCCGCGATCAACACTTCTTCAGCCTGCCGCTCCTGACTGCTGCGACAGCTCTGGCCTTTCACACCGCTTTCTCTACCGCACCCGCTCGTGGCTCCGTGTTTCTAATTATCCGTCCTGTGACTCATCCACAATGAGGTGTCACTCCTTGACAATACGAGGCCTTTTCACAGGGAAGAGGAATTCATCAATGCTTGCCTGATAATGGACTGCGTGGTCTGATGAGTTTTTTGGTACGGCAAGATGTATTCATTGAGATAATACTCTTGTGAGTTATGTTCGATACTTCACCTGGAGAAACTGATGAAAGGAAAGTTGTGAATTTATGGGAAACACTTAATCAAAAAGAGCAGAGAAAAGAAATCGCTTATGCCACACAGTCTTAAAAATAAAGGATCCTAAAATGATCTTTGTCAAGATGCTTTAAGAACCTTTTACCTTTGTGCAGACTATACAAAAGCAAGAAAGAAATGTTTTTTAAAGGGGTCATGAACTGATGAACAATGGCGGCCAGTGACTTGGTAGGAATTCAAAAATATGTGTGTGGCTCGTGATGTCAAAATATGTGCGTTAAGTGACCTCATTCATCATGACAAATAACGTGCCTACTCCAGACGCATTGAAAGATTAGATGATAAAAGAGATGCTCACGCAATACACGCAAGACACTCCCTTAACATATGATTATGCATGAGATTAAGTGAGTATCTGGCAAATGTGAGCGTCTGATCTTAAACCCCTTCGAAGCATCTGCAGAAGGCACTTTTTTGACATGACGTGTGATACACATAGGTATGCATGACGCACCGAACGCATATTTCGTTATGATGAACCACACACATTTATGCGATCCATCGCACCCGCACATGACACAAATCGATCAATCAAATCAAAGCCAGTGTTGGGGTCGTTAATTAAAAAAATATTATTTCTTGATTACTATCTCCACTACTGGCTCATTTAATGTATTTGGATTGTACTAAAATGCATTAATTTGCAATGGGAATATACTGTATCCGGCTGAAACAGGTAGCCTAGTGCATCCCAAAGATCCAGTATTGTGATCTCATATAATTATTTCTCAGTCTCTTTATCAGATTATACCAGAAAATACAGGAAATTAGTATGTAGTATAAAAAAAGTATAAAAGTATTTATCTAAACTCCCTTTCCCCTGTGAGCAATAGCAGACAGCTGCAGGATCTCTTAAACCTAAATGAAATTAAATCCTAATTTCTAATTCTAATCGAATGACTTCAGGACTTCAGTCTCCCTTAAAAAGCTCAAAATGTGTTTAGTGCCAATAGAGGTCACATTAAATACTGACTGATGCCCGAAGAAGACATTTAGTTCTGAAAATTGTTTTGTTTTTAATTTTCTGTACACGTTTCCAATATTTTCCTCTTTGTATCTTAATAAAAGAGTGAAAAATAAATATGGATGGACATTAAAACTTTGGTGGTGGTGGCCTAAGACTTTTGCACAGTACTGTATGTCAAGTGATGGATCAACATGGCGGATGTAGTACGTCTGAATTCATTCATACTATATAATACCTTCTCTCTAAACAGTCGATAAGTAATTACTAATTCAGTACATACTGTCACAGTATTTGATTTCATGCGCAGGGGAGGTCGTATAAATAAACGTTTGCTGTATAAACTGTTTACTGTTACTAAACACATGAGTAACCATTGCCTCAGTAAATGAGGAAAGACGGATGACGTGAGCTTCACTCACATTTGTTGTCACTACCAAAAGTTGGTTGTCACTTGCATAAAGTCAAAATGTTTGCAAATTTGTCCCGTAGCTGGACATGCCCACTTCCTGCAGGGTTCCTTTTAAAAAAGTCTTACAATTCAGAAAGTCCTTAAAAAGTCTCGGCCAAAAATGATATTAAACCCATGATTTACTCACCCCCAAGCTGTCCGAGTTGCATATGTGCATCGTTTTTCAGACAAACACATTTTCGGATATTTTATCAAATGTTTTAGATCTTTCAGTTGATTAAATGTAATGTTACGGGGTCCACCCATAGTCCACGACCTTCATGTCCAAAAAAAGTGCGTCCATCTTTCACAAATTAAATCCAAACAGCTCCAGGATGATAAACAAAGGTTTTCTGAGGGTAATCCGCGCGGTGTTGTTGTAGAAATATCCATATTTAAAACTTTATTAACGAAAATAACTTTCGCGTCCGCATTCAGGATGAGAGCTTACGCAGCCTACGGAGGCTACTCTGCTGCTGCTCTGTGCCCCCGCCCTCCGAATTTGTCATACGTCACTAAAGAAAAGTGCTTACACTACGTTAATACTCTCTCTTGAATACAGAGGAGTCTAAGATGGCGGCGCTACCGGAAGGTATTTATTTTCGTTAATTTTCGATGGCCAAGCTTTTTGGACTTCTATTGTCTTTTATTGCCCACTTACAGTATGTCTGTTTTTATTAACAAAAAAATTTCAGATTACTTTATCATCATTATCAGTTACCAAAATAATTGTTAGTGAAAACGCTAGATTGTTTAAAACATTTTGTGATTTCAGTTAAATAAAAGCCTATTTTCTAATGTAAGGCTATTTTCGTCTTATTTTCGTGAACCCAGTCTCATGTCTAATTTCGTTTTTGCGGAGTGTCTTCTCCCACTCCGAGAGAATACATATTTTTTTGTCATGAAAGATAAAAGGTCTTAAAAAACACATGGTCTATAAAATTGGATTTTATTGTTGTGAGATAGGTCTTAAATTTCATTCATAATGGTCTTAAAAAGTCTTAAATTTTACTCTGTGAAACCTGTAGAAACCCGGTTCCTGTCGCCAACGGTCACTGTCTCTTGTGTTGGCGAAAAATGCCAAGCTTTGTAAAAAGAGAACTGCTTCCCACACATACAGTACTGTTATAAAACCCACAAAGCAGTGCAAAGTAGTAATAGCTACACTATTTTATTATAATGTCTGTAAAGGTTTGGACGAGGTCACAGGATGCACTCAATCTCAACATCATTAGGTCTCATGTATGGCTGTATAACCAGCAAACATGAAGTCATTTTACAGATCCATTTTAAGTGCAAAACACTATTCCCATATGATGTTTCAGGATGGTAAATGCACTTGCCAACTGCTACACGAATTTTAAGAGCGTTGGTATAAAATCAAATACATTCGATGACCTTGCCGGTTTCAGATCTACACATTAGTAAAACCTCTCTGGGACGCTGTAGAGTGCAAAATGCAAATTAGATTTCCAATTTTTTTATACTTTAAATATGTGGAGGCTTTTTTTCACGAATGGCGCAGGATCCTAATGCATGGCAGTGAATGTCACTCCCCTTATTAGGGTTTAAACAACCATCTTTAAAAGATGTGTTTGTATATTTCTTTTGACAAGCGGAGTACTCATTTTGATGTGACGTCTGTACTGTTTATGTTTATACATGATTTCATTTTCATTTATTCTCTAAAAGGTCCCTCGAGTTTCTCCCTCAAGTTTATTTCTCTGCTCTGTTTGACATGTATGAAGCGTTTCGCTTTGTTGATGTTATGTTTGTGTTCTTGTAAGCTGAAGTCCTCTTGAGACTGAAGCACAGCACTCCTATTCACTTCTGCTTCTGTGTGTTCCTTTCACCCGTCAGGTTTTAGGAGGATCGGGGCGTCTGTACACTTGCTACGCGTCCTGTCACTACTGCCCGTGCCCCGCCTTTTCCTTCTCTGTTCTCAGGAGAAACGAGAGTCTGATGGTGAGGTCACTTCCTCTTCCTGTTCATCACACATTCACACAGCTGCACCGACAGGTTAAAGATCACACACATGCCCTCATCACAACAAAGTTTGGCTTTTGTTTTGCATTTCTTTTTCTTTCTGCATTTCAGACGAACAAATCCATAAAAGTTGATAATGAAATAAGATGACAGAGATGTTGATTTGTGGGTCTGTGCTGTCATTTTGTACCATTTGCTGAATGCATTATAATGTTAAATATCGTTGTGCATTATTTATAGGTGAGCATTAGAGAACAGGATTTGCTAATAAATGCTGTAAATTAAATTAGGCTTCATTATCCAATGAATCATAAAATAATCAAGTGATCCATACTTTTTAACCCTTAACTGATGCCGTCCCGTGTACGGGACACATGAGTTTACTTCAATTTTTTGCTAGCAAATTCTTGTCTAATCATGACAAATTATATATTATTGGAAAGGTCTAAGACTCTAGATTACATATTTAAACAGTAAGTTTAAGAATGAATGACATAGTGAGAGTCTTTTTCTGGAATGTCACAGGCCCACAGGTGGGCCCAAGTTGTTATTACATAGGTATAACACTAATACCCTATTTCAAACCTTAAAAAAAATCTTGACAAATGATATATTTTTGGAAAGCTCTAAGAATGTAGTTTTCATATTTCAAGGCCTTCTGATAGTAGACACTATATCACTTAAAAGCTCTAAAAATGTAGTTTCATCAGTGTTGGGGAAGCCACTTTGAAACTGTAGTTAACTAAGCTACAAACTACTTCTAAGTAAAAGTAGTTAAACTACAGCCAAGCTACGCATCTGAAAAAGTAGTTAGCTATACTACAAGTTACTATAAAAAGAAGCTAGCTACCTTAAACCTGCTAAATTTTTTTACAATAACATAAAATTTCAATATGGAAGAATGGGAAACATGGATTCATCACTGTATTTGAAATAGACATTTGATAAAGAAGCAATAAATCAGGAGGATTCATTTAAAATTGCTCTTACTTGTATGTGCTTAAAGTTTTCAGTGCAGTCAGACAAATAGTTTGCTGTTTGTTTTTTTAAAAGACATGAAATTGGACAAATATGTCCATTGGCAATTCATCTCCACACTTTCAGATTCTGCCGTCATGCCGCTCCATTTCGTACATTATAATACGATTGTGTGTCGACGTACTCCCGCACGTTATGTACGAAATCATCAGACGATTTCAGCAATGACGCATGATATAACAATAGACTGCTGCGCTCAGTCAGTGCGCTGGAAAGGAATTGCGGAGGAGGCACAACGCATTGTAGCGTATTCGCGCTACATGCTGGAAAAAGTATTTAACTACTGTTAAAACTACACTGTTTTAAAAGTAACTGAACTACCGTAAAGCTACAGAAAAGTGTAGTTAGGTTAGTAGCGTCGCTACTTCTAGTTAACTACTCCCCAACACTGGTTTTCATATTACAAAACCTTTTAGCATTAGTAACAGTAATAGCGACAGTAATTTATTAATTTGTGACAAGAGTATGCAGCAAACCATAAACACTAAAAGTTTGACAAAAAACTCACTTTTTGTGATTTTAACTTGAAGTTTGGATCAAAATCTGTTTTTTAGCATTTCTGGCATAAAACATTTTCCTTTTTTTAATTTGTATATAAAATACATACTTAATTGCATTATTTTATTTATTAAATAATTAAAGAAATGTCCAAACTTTTTTTATTACCGCAGGTGTTGTGGTTAGTCTTCTTTTTCTCCTCCTCCTCCTCTTCCTCTTCCTCTTCTTCTTCTTCTTCTTCTTCGTCTTCTTCGTCGTCTTCTTCGTCGTCTTCTTCTTTTTCTTCGCCATAGGTGTCTATGGCAGCCTTATGAACCGGTAGTAGGAAAATGATAAAATTTGGCACATTTGTAGTGGTGGTCCTAAAAAGTCATGTGACCAAAAACGGGGTCTCTAGCACTAACTCTAAAGCGCCACAGCAATTCAAAAATTCAATGTTCAAACTGTTATAACTGTTGATTCTTTTGATGTCTGAAAATTGCTCTTGTCTAGCTTATTGCATTCAATACCTTACATTTTTTTTATTTAATATTTTCACCTCTAGATACTTCAATGAAAGCTACATGACTGTCAACACTGTTAAGGGTCGTTCACATTATAACTTTAATGTAGGGATGCACCGATAGGATTTTTTTGGGCCGATACCAATTTAAACAGACAACTTCTGGCCGATACCGATATTAAACACTTGTATACAATACTATACAGTTGGTCTATTAGCTAGTTTATTTCTGCATCAAATTATTTTTACTGAACATGGATTGGATCTAACTAACATTCAACTGACCAACATAATAAGAGAGGCACAAATTAAGCTAAAACAAATATAATAAGACAGCATGACAACCTTCAAAGGCGGTTTTTGCTATTCAGCATTTATTTTATTAACAACATGAACTCTTTTTTTTACATATAATGGATTTCTTTATGCAGTTAATTAATAAACAATCGGTATCGGCCTTTCTCATGCTATTGCCGATATGCCGATGGTTTCAAATTCATTAAAAATCGGCCGATAAATATCGACGGCCGATACATTGGTGCATCACTACTTTAACTCTTTCCCCGCCATTGACGAGATATCTCGTCAATTAAGAGAAAACGCTTCCCCGCCAATGACGAGATTTTCCGTCTTTCCGCAATACCGCTATTATCCACCAGGTGGCGCCCTTCCGCAACTTTTTAAAACCGGAAGTATTGCCCTATGGCAAGCGGCTGCATGTCCGTGTCTGTTTTAAAGATCGCTCTGAATATGATCTCTATGAAAAGTCCGTCATAAAAATGGAATTATTTCTGCTTTTTGCTCAAAATATGGTGTTTTTGCAAAAACCTACCCATATTCAAAAGCTGATTGCAAAAGAACCACTAAAGGTAGGATGAAACGTTTTTTTTGTTTGAAAGCAGAGGGTCTGTTCTTTCATTTGGTATATTGTATGTTTATATATTTAAAGAAGAACATTTTCTGGAAGGCATTAAACTTTGGTGAAAATCATGAAAAACGCTGGCGCTGGCTGACAACTTTTTAAAAAAATGCTGGCGGTGAAAGAGTTAATGTTAACTATACTGATAAATATATTAGCGTCCACATCACCGGATGAAAATGATAACTTTATGCTAATTCGCTCACTCGCGCAGCACTCGTGCAAATTACTTGCTTTTTATGGCATTAACTAGTATTGCGTTTTTCTTGTAATAAAAACTTTTGCAAAAGTTAACATGTCACTGAATATGTAAATATGCTGTTCTTGCAGATGACTTCAACACACTGTGTTTCGCGTAAATCTAAACAGTTAATCTAGTAGTTTGTGTAATTTAATATCTTACCTTTTGGCGTAGTCACTAAGCATTACGTAGTCAAAAAGCATTACGTAGTGAATTTCACAGCAACTGCAAACTGAGTTTGACTATGGAGGACCACAAGAGTCATGCAAAATGTAATAAAGAACTTCAATATTTAATAACTACCTGGACAATAAAAATAGCAATTAATAGATTTGTTTAAAAATTCATTAATTAATCTATAAATAAATAGACAAAGTTATAAAAAAATCATTTATGTAAGATTTTATTAGGCAATAAAAAGTGAGATTATAAAAATAACGTAGAAATGAAATATTAATCCATTAATAAATAGTTCAAATTAATATAACAATTTATAAAAACAACATAAAATACTCAATAAGTTCATCATTTTAAATTGCATTTATAAATTCTTAATTAAATAATGGAATTTCAAAATGTATTTCAAAAAGCGATTTAAAAAGAGAAATAAATAATTGGATTTATAAATTGAATTACAAATACAGGTTTAAATTAGGCATTTAAAAGGGCATTTCCGTTTAACTTTTCTGTTTTCATTTTCCCAATGATTCTCCTTATTCTTTTCGCTATTGGATTTGCTTTTCGTTTTAGCCTCTCTATTTAGCTTTTCCGTGACTCTTTGGGTCCTTGCAAATGGTCAAATGAGAAATGCAAATTAGCTATGGCCAGGAGGATGTAACAAGCTCGCTGATTGGCTCTGATTGTACGTCATGCGCAGATTTATAGATCTCAGATGAGGACCCAAAGAGTCACGGAAAAGCTAAATAGAGAGGCTAAAACGAAAAGCAAATCCAATAGCGAAAAGAATAAGGAGAACCAACGGGGAAATTAAAACAGAAATGTTAAACGGAAATGCCCTTTTAAATGCCTAATTTAAACCTGTATTTGTAATTCAATTTATAAATCCAGTTATTTATTTCTCTTTTTAAATCGCTTTTTGAAATACAATTTGAAATTCCATTATTTAATTAAGAATTTATAAATGCAATTTAAAATGATGAACTTATTGAGTATTTTATGTTGTTTTTATAAATTGTTATATTAATTTGAATTATTTATTAATGGATTAATATTTCATTTCTATGTTATTTTTATAATCTCATTTTTTATTGCCTAATAAAATGTTACATAATGATTTTTTTGTAACTTTGTCTATTTATTTATAGATTAATTAATGAATTTTTAAACAAATCTATTAATTGCTATTTTTCTTGTCCAGGTAGTTATTAAAAATTGAAGTTCTTTATTACATTTTGCATGACTCTTGTGGTCCTCCGTATTTGACAGTAACAGAATTTAAACTAATAATACAGACAACAGAAAAATAACGATTTTTAGCTTTAACATCTTGTGATCAATCAAACATTGCATACCAAATTAAAATATTTAAAAATATAACCATTTAAAAAAAGAGGAGAAATAATGACTTAGAACACCAAATGCATTTGTTTTGTCTCTCTCTCTCTTTCTGTTGTTCAGCTTCATGCTGCATCACTTATGTACTGACTGTTTTTGTTTGTTTTCTGGTCTCCATTGACCGTCTGCCCTTTGATGATGTGTTCCCGGTTCAAGAGGCGCTTCAGCGTATTTTGCTGCGTGGTTGCATGCACATCAGCTTGATTTTGAGCCCTTGGGACAGGATGAGACTAAATTTAGTCCTCCGGTCTGAGAAAGTCAATCCGGGGACCAACCCGAATTGCGCAGCTCACGTTCTTGTCACTGAACAGAAACAGAAAATAAATAACATTATATACCCATGCGATCTGAAAAGAAAGGTTTTCCTTGTTTGTTTATGCTCCTTCGAGTAATGCCATTAGCATTTAGTTGATGTGCTGGAGGACATCTTGAGAATGTGCAGCCTGTCTTCTCAGTGGCAGATAAAAACAAACCGTGTTTTTAAACGGAAAAACAAAACCCCAAAATGTTATCGGCCGAATTCGATGTAGTTGAACTTGGCACAGAACACACGTAGCTGTTATTGGGTTGGTGGTGGATTACGAATGTCTGGACAGATGGAGTATAGGTCTGGTTTTGTAGTCTCAAAATCTGGAAATTTCATCTTGCCCCCTTATTTTGGCTCACAAGGATTTAGGACTCCAAAATGTAATGACTTAATGCAATCAAAGAAGTTTTTGACAACGATGACTCACGACTAGTCGTGCATCTGAACCATCAAACTAGGAAAGACTTCAAAGACTTTATATATATATATACCTTCAAAAAACAAATATAAATTTGAATTGGAAAGTTGTAAACATTTTTTAAAAGCACTAATTACTTTAAATTAAGGCAAAGAATGACTTAAGACTCAAGGCTTAAGGTTGAATATTTGCAACTTGACATTTGAAGACTAAAAACCAACTTTTTGCAAAACTATGATGCGGTCCCACCTCTGCTAATATTCGTCATTATTGTAAACCTATTTAGTTTTCCATTATGTGATTAATGTTTAGCCATTGTAACTACAGTAGAAACATTCACCTTAAACTGAAAATGGATGCTTTGTGCATTCATCACCTTTGCACATGATAAATACTAGTGCCATGAACTTCAGCCTGTTTTTCGTTTCCCTGCGCATTTTAATAAAGTATTCCATTTCATCTCCATCTCATTTAAAACTTTTATTGAAATATGTTTACATGTCTTGCTCCGTATTCTTCAGTGTAAACACCTCCTGGCCGCTTGCCTGAGCCAGGTCATGGGTTTGTGCCAGCAAGAGCAGGTCTCGGATCAGCAGATGACCCACATTCTCTCAGGGCAAACTGAGGCCAGCACATAAACAGCTGATCGTGGAATAGACTGGAACTCCGGAGTATATACGCTTGGAAAAAACACTATTTTTATTTCCTTTCGAGTCGACTTGCCTTTGGTATAAAATATTGAATAGATTGCACTTAAATTGAATATAAGTGTTATATATTTATGAGGCTGTATTGTAAAATGTTAATTCCTTTTTGCTAAATAAATAAATAAACTAAACTATAACTTGATAGACCAGATATTTTGTATGTTTATCTGCTGCCAGAGAATTTACATCTGTTCATTGAGCATGACTGGAGTTATTTTGGGAGTTTCTGCTTTTCTCAGCCAAGTTTTGTATGTTGCATTAAACATTTGTAGGCCATTTATCAGTCATACATATTTTTACATGGGTATTTATATTGAAACCCTATAAATAAATGTAAATTAAGCTATTAAAGTACCATTTTTACATTCTCTACACGGGACATTTCACAAGACTTTTTTATGATGTTAAATAAATCTTTGGTGTCCCCAGAGAACGTTTGTAAAGTTTTAGCTCAAAATACCCCACAGATAATTTATTATTGTATGTTAAAATGGCCACTTTGTAGGTGTGACGCAGTTGCCATACCCTAGCATTCAGACAAAACACCCAAAATCAACTAGCTATAATTATGCTCATTAAAGATAATTTTAAATATTTTTAGTAGAACATATCTGAACATTGGTACATCACTAATAGGGATCATTTACACGTGTGTTCGACTTCAAACTATAACACAGGAACCGACAGGCGGATGCCATCAAAGTGCCGCGAGAGCGGTTCGAAAGCAAACACTTCCGGTGATTTCTCGACTCACCCTCACGGTACTTTGATGTCATCAGCCTGTCATTCTTGCAGCGCAGCTTGAAATCCCTGCCGGAAGTCTCATGATGACCACTGCTGTTATAATCTTTATTTTCGCAAGTAAAATCCTTTTTTATTTTAATATTCAAACAGACTCGCGGTTCTCCCCCACACTCGCGCTATACGCATATTGCATACATTATTCCAGAAGTAAAATGATTTGTTCTCTGTGGATAAATAAACATGTTCTCTTCCACTGGGAATTGTAATTGTGGGAATTTTTGAAAATGGCTACATGTGCAATAAAAACTGCACGACGACAAAAGGACTTGTTTTGCATTTACCTGTTTTACTAAGAGTTTTATTTAGTGTTTTAGTCTTAGTTGTTTAACTCGTGTGCTCAAGAAGTCTTTATTGTGTGTTTGTTAAGTGTTTATTGGCAGTTGTTAACAAGATTTGTGAAGGGAAGTCACAGTATGTTTTGTTTTGATATTATCTTGTTTTAGTTTATCTGTTGCTGGAGTTACAACATTTGAAAAGCATAATTAAACAACCATTTTCAGTTTCTATTTTTGTTTTTCAGTATTGCTGTTTGTAAGTGTACATTAGTGCTGTGTTCAAAATATCCATACAAAGATACATTGCCATAAACGCTTACATGGATATAGAAAAATTAAATAAGAGACAAATATAATGCCCAGGGTAAGGCACTATCTCTGTAAAACTCCTTTGAAAAACATAAGTAAAGTACTAACTCTGAGATTTTAAGTATTTCTATTAGTTACTCAAAAAGTTAATAAATGAATGGCAAAAACACAACTGTTACAACACTGCTTATTCAATGTACAATAAACAGATAATAATAATAATGTTACTTACTAAATACTAAACAAAAATGTAATTCAAAATAGTCTTGTATCGTGATGCTTATCGTATCGGGAAATTGTTGGCGATACACAGCCCTATTGTAATGCACATAATTTGGTTTCATAGATTCGTTATTTGAGAATGGCCTTGTAAGATGAAATTTTGGGTGTGTCGTTTTAAATGCAAATGAGTTGATCTCTGCACTACAGTAAATGGCAGTGTTGTGGTTGGATAGTGCAGATTAAGGGGCAATATTATCCCTTTCTGACATCACAAGGGGAGCCACATTTCAATGACCTATTTTTTTTACATGCTTGCAGAGAATAGTTTACCAAAACTAAGTTACTGGGTTGATCTTTTTCACATTTTCAAGGGTAATAGAAGCACTGAGGACCCAATTATAGCACTTAAACATGAAAAATGTCAGATTTTCATGATATTTCCCCTTTAAAGCAGGGATATTCAAACTTTTTTGAATCTTTCTTTTAACCTTTTCTATGCAACCTACTGTATACATAATCTATAGTCACAGTGTTATTTTTCACAAATGTTTTTATAAAAAAATGCACAACCCATATATATTTGAAATGTAAACCAAACATGTATCTTCTTTACAGTCCCTCCAGAAAAACGTGATTATGCGATCGCATGATTTAATGCATAATCAGCCAAAGTCCGCATATTTATGCGGGGGCCGAATTTTTTAAGTACTCTGCACTTTCGCAGCATAAATTGCAGATTTCTGTGCACAAAATATGCTGGGCTTGCATGATTTCATAATCCCTGCATTTTCGTAGCAAAGTCACATATATCTTATCAGAAAGTTGAACAATTTTACATTTACTTCACACAAGCGCAGCCATGTCCCCGGTTGCCATGGGAACGTTATGAAATGACATAATTACAAAATGGCAGTTTTTGCAAGTTCCCCAGTTGTTGCAAGTTCCCACGATTTCATCGCATAAAATTGCATAAATATCCTACATACTACACATTAGGAGTATTATTAGCAGTAACACTGGTACACATTAAAACTGTATTACAATTGCAGGAAAAGATAAAATGTATCAGATGTGAAAACCATGTGTTACCGCTTTGTGAAAACAGTGTGGTGAACGTCCCACTGCGTTCTCAATAACAAGACTGGCCTCATAAAATAAATATTTGCTTTTATACGTTTCCCATAACAGAATATACATATATATAGAAGAGTACCATGAGATGCTATCTCGTGAGATGTAGGTGTGATCGTGACATTAAAAAGTTAAAAAGTTGACTTGGTAAATAATATGATAGGCCTATATAAACAAGACCGTAGTCATGCAGGACTCTGGAGTTTATTTGAACAATGGTCACCTGCACACTTTTTCTCACAACACACAGATAAAGAAACGCTTTCCTATTGAGAAAACCTTAGCAGCACAGCTGAGATAAAAACACGTGTTTTTATATAAACAGCTTTTATTAACAAAATAATTCACCGTACATAGATTTTTTCATGTTAAATAACAAAGACACTTTTTTTGTCGCGAGACAATTTTCTTTTAACACAAAAGCACATTAGTGACAAAATACGCACATCGAAAACATACACGTTTGAAAAGCACTGATTATTCTTCTCTAAAGGCTAGAAATGTCTTGACTGGTTTGTTAAAAAAGGCCTTTTTTGATTCACCGCTTAAAGTTCTCAATACGCAAGAAATAAAACATACGCTTAACAACACAGGTTCAGTGCGGTACAGATTCGTCTCCATTGGAATGTCCAAGATGTCTGGCACACTCCTGTAGTTTAGCCCTTACAAATAGAAACAAAGCAAAGATCTGTACATTTCAAGGATACAGAAAAATACTGCTGAAGAACAAACTGCTTTATAAATAAAAACATTTCACTGCCGGCTTCATTGGCACAGATGTGAATGTAATTTTGGAAAGGAAGGGGAGATGCTGCTGTCGGGGACAAGTGTGCATCTGTCAGTATAAAACCCGCAAAGATTTCAAGAAAGAAAGGATAGGTCGAATTTAAACTTAATCCCACATGAGCACCATAGCATAGGTCCAATATCTATCTGCAATTAATAGTCACAGTATTGACAATAAGAAACTTTTAAGTTCAATCTTTCCTCTCCATCAGCTGCTCTTGTTGTGGTCCAGGTGGGTTTTGTCACAGTCAGACATTCAATGACAAACGCAGTTGTCCCCTAAGGGCTGTGACACATAAGATCCCAGTGTGTTGTACCATCACATCTGGGGACAGCGGGAATGTTTGTGTAAGCATGAAACGGGGTGCATTACAAGCAAATGCTTTAAAAGAAGATTTTATAATGAGGGACTGAGGATAAGACTCACATACAGTGACCCCAAAAGTATTTGGACATCTATAAAATATCAAACACTATAGCGTTCATTTTAATTCAAAACAGCAGAAGTAGACAAGTACGTGATGTTAACGTGACAGGAATTGATGTTATACATCGGGTAAAAATGGCATGGGAAAGTTCTCTAAACCTATTTTAACATGTTCATGGATGTTTACTCTTGGTGAAGTAGATATATAAAGCGATTTGATCGTAGAGCAATGTTGTCCACGGCAACATATATTTATAAAACAATATTTGACATTGAAAAGTGCTTAGCATCACGTCAGGGTCTGTTTGCACTTTTGCTTGGCCCACTGCTGCAGGGTTTTGGAAACATAAGCTTCTCGCAAATGATTTTGGATGGTATTTACGCAGCATTTTTATAAATGAGGCCACTGCTTATGATGTTACTGATGTACGTAAGATGTGGCTGCAGCTGCAAAAACAGACAAATGTGTTGTCCCCTTTGGGTTGGGGGCGGATGTGCTGGATGAGCGCTCTTACAGAACACAACCAAGCAGGGCTACTTGAATGTTGGGGGCATATGAAGCATGTACGCTCATTGGCTCACCGATGACATTTTTAAGAGCCAATCATCAATTTGCACCATACTGTATGCGCATGAATGTGATTGGATCACAAGTGATTTATTAAGAATTACGGGCGTTACATCTTATAATGTTTAGGCTTAAAATGACTTGTTAGCACATATGACTTGGTTTGATGTTTTCGGTCACACTTTAGTTTAGTCTCTGCCAGGTTTTTTGCCAGCCAGCGTCAAGGCTTTGAACCGGTTCACGGAACGAAAACCAGAAACTTTTGATATTTTGCAAGGAACAGAAGGAACCAGAAACTTTCAACAAATATATGTTCCAGAACAGAAACGTTTATTTAAAATAATGGTAACCGGTTAATACCATTAATTTTTTTCGTTCTTTGACAAGATTTCTGTGCAATACTCGATGAAGTTCACTTCCAGTCGTCGTTGACTCATCGTAGAAATGAGAAGCTTGGCACCAGCAAGTAGTCTACTTAAGCCCAAGTCTCTAATGCGCAAGACGTAAATTTTGTAGGCTACCAAGTTTCTCAAGATGTTTTTTACTTATTAGTGGGGTAACGGATCGCAGTTGATCCATGATCCGTACAGATCACGACCCACGGTTCAACTCGCATGCGATTCGTGGATTAATACGCAAATTTAAATATGGTGAAAGTTGATCATTTGCACATGTTTCAAAGGCTTGCAAATGTTGTCACTTAAGTGATTTGAAACAATTTAACCGCAAAAAGGTGCTAAAGTGAGCAATTTTCTGTACGCAGAAACGCATATGCAGTTGAATGTGTTCGATCCAACTCCAACCAAACGTGATTATCCCTATGCCCTTCAAAGATCAGAACTCTTGATGTATAAACTTGAGAGAAAGTTGCGCTACTGTGTCTCATACTGTAGTCCATTAAAATACATTTGGCGAATAAAGCACTGAAAAACAACGTCATTTTCACTTTATATGGAGCGACTGTTTATGCTGCATCTTCTTCCCGAAGTGCCGTTTGGAATTCGTCCTCCGTCTATGTGTGTGCACGTGTTTAAGTGCACTCAAAAGTGCATACACGGAGAGACGCGTTTCAAAAAGCAAGCGAACAATCTTTCTGTTCTTGACAGGACAAATACAAACAAAGTCTCAAAATATCACAGTATTCTTTTTTTTATAAAAACATTTGTTAAAGTTGTTTGCCAATAAATGACATGGCAGAAATTGTCCTTGTCTTAATTCATGTATGATGCTGAAACAAATGTAGGCCTGTCAGAATTACAGTTATGCCGGTTACATAATGTAGCCTTTTTAATGTTTGATGACAAGATAGAGACTTAAGGAAAATTATGTGGACTAATAATTTAAGTTTAACGTCCTAATGATCAGCCTACTCATTTGTATGTCCCACAGCTGACATGGAACGTGATGAACCAGAATGTTATTATATATTTTTTGTTCGAACCAGTTCAGGAACGTAAATTTTAGGGTTGAACCGAAAACATTAAAATGCTGTTTCTGTTTGGAACGAACCAATTGGAAAAAAAATTTGGTTCAAGGGCCTGGCCAGCATTAAAAAAAATTATGATTTCCACAAAAGTGTAATGCCTTCCAGAAAATGTTCTTCTGTAATCCTATCTTCATTTGTTCTCTTTTTATAACCTCTCATATATGGGTAGGTTTCTTCAAAAATGCACAATTTTGAGCAAAAAACGGAGGTATTTGCATCTGTTTGAGATCAGATTTAGATGCATCCTCAAAACATACACAGAGTTTTTACTGTTTTTTGATCTGTGTATGCCTCAGTGTTTTATAAGTTGGGTAAGTGCGCCACATAGTGGATAACAGCGGAAATAGGGATTGATGTAAAAACTGCTCATTGGCAAAATAGCGTTTTCTCTTAATTGATGAGATAACTCATCAATGGCGGGGAAAGAGTTAACCAACTATTAACTACTAGTAAGACATTAATATGTGGCACTGGACCAAAAAAACAGTCAAGAGGTATGTTTGTAGAAAAGGACAAAAATACATTGCATGGGTTAAAATTATTGATTTTTTATGCCAAAAATCATTAGGATATTAGACTACGTTTGGACTTATCTTTTTAAAAATTTAAACATATTCTAAAATTTAGATTTTTTTTACAATCCAATTCCAGATTTTCACATCATTGTATCTTGGCCAAATATAGTCCTATCCTAACAACCATACATCACCCAAAAGCTAAATAAATATGCTTTCTGTTGATGTATAAATCTAAATACAAAAAATGACTTTGTGGTCCAGGGTCACATGTGCTTTATTGCTAATAAGCAACCAATTTCCTAGTAATACGCCTAATAATAAGCAACTAACAGACAAAGCAAGTTTCATATTTTTAAGTGCAACTTGCAACTAGTGTCCAAATACCTCTGGGAGCACTGTATGTGATATCTGTGTATCTATGCAGTACGACATACAAACTACATCAAGACCCATTCACTCCAAGGACGATTACAAAAATTATTAAGACAAATAAAGTTTGTACTGCGCTTGCGCTCACGCCGCATCAAAACGACGACACGTCAAAAGAATATTTTTGGCATTTGTGAAATACATAATTACAGCATAAAATTACATTTGAATGCGTCTCCTAAATATTTCAGAACACAGAAAGCGCGTGGGGTAACGATAATACCATATTAAAAGTGCTTTTGCGTGAGGTTGACGCCGTAAAACTCTCAGTCTTTAATCTGTAATGCAAACTCTACGAGGACGTGCATTAAAATCTTGTAATTGCGATATACGCACCTACAGTCATGTGCGCAGATTTCTTCTTCAGCCAGTGGGTGCTCGGCATGCAACGCTTCTCAACGTTAGCAGGTTGCTTAGCAACAGCGGATGCTACGGGATCCCCAGATGCTTTGGAAATGAAGAGGAAAGCTGCACGTATAGCTTATAGTAGCGAAATGTAAAGGAGATCCACTAGAGAGTCTCCCAAATTCAAATAATTTTTAACATATCTGGCGTTTTTCCGTGGGTGCTCGGACATTTTGGGATCGGCGCCTATGCCCCTAGTTATCGTGTTTGGTGTGAATGGGCCTTAACCTCTCTGTATACATGTCATTTAAACACAAAGACCAAAAGTAGATTGATTTCTCTCACCGGCTTTGTCCGACATGGTTAATTTTCTTTCTTTTTCGGGGTCTCAAAAAGGTTTTTCTTACCTCGTGTGTATTCCTGAGCAATCTAAATCAACCATCTTGGTCATAGCAAAAACATCAAAGGTCCTAGCAAATTCAAGCATGGCACTTTTAAATACACTTATTATAACACAGCGCTTCAGATTCAGTTTTGATTCCAGTGGGCTGTTCTTCCAAAGCAGTCTGTGGTTTCGCCAAAGCTGCCCACTAAATCAGGTATATCCTATTCGTATACCCTCTGCGTAACGTTTACAGAGTCAAACTGGCCACTTAGTGTTTGGAAGGAGACGGCGCCTCAAGTTTCTTAGTGCTTGGTCGGGTTTTAAAGGTCTATAAATATTTCCAAATATTTGTAGTGATAAAAGAGTTATTTTCACAGTTCAACGTTAAATCCTGAAAGCGTCTAGACGCGTCCATGGCATGGGAAACATGGTCTTTGCATTGTAGACATCTTCCATTTGCAGTTCTTTGGTCTGTAAACATTTATCTCCATACACATACTATACACGTCTATAGTAGGGGGTCGATGGTCATCGTGATCTCTGTGTCTCTATTACTGCTGCTACCGTTGGATCTGAGATGCAAGTCATCCCGTCGACAAAAGAAATGGCGCTTCAGGATCCTCCTGAAGGTCACTCTGAACTCCCGAATGCGGTAGGCGTAGATGATGGGATTGATGGCGGAGTTGGCGTGAGAGAGTAAGATGGCGATGTTCATGACAAAGCTGGGCTTCTCCAGCTCTCTGTAGAAGAGAGTGAGACAGTTCAGGATGTGCACCGGAAGCCAACACAGAGCAAACAAGCCCACGATGATAGACAGCAGTTTGGCGGCGCGGATCTCGCGCTGCAGCAAGCCGCGGTGTTGGTTGTCGCCGCTGCTCACGCTGCACTTCAGTTCGATCTGACGCAGCTGCTTGCGCGCCACCGTGAAGATCTTGGCGTAGATGCCCAGCATGATGAGCAGGGGTGGCAGCACGCAGCCGAAAAAGTTGAAATACACCATGTAGCTCATGTCCACAACGTTTTCGAAAAAGCACTCAAGGTGGCAGCTCTGCCGGGAGCTCGTTTCTGCCACGGTCGTGTCGCTGACATTGCCGGTCTGTGCCGAATGGCTCTCGTTTCCACAACAGGAAGTCTTTCTCCGATTCCAGCCCACAAACGGGATGAGTCCGATGATAAAGGATAAGATCCATAAAATGGTGATGATTTTTCTCGCTCTTTTCCCTGTGACGAGCTCCTTATACCTGAACAGAGAAGTAAAAAAAGAAAAAAGATGAATAAATAAAAGCAATGCAAGAACAATTATTATAATAGTTCATTATTTATACAGTGACCCCAAAGTATCTTAGACAGCAAAACAAGGTACACCAAGTGCACATTAAAGGCACAATATGTACTTTTCGCCACTAGAGGTCGCTAAACAACAACAACATATATATATATATATATATATATATATATATATATATATATATATATATATATATATATATATTTGTTTTTTGCAAATACTGTATCGATTCTCTAAAACGTAGTAAAGATTACATTTTTTTGCTACGGTTTGCATATTGTGATGTTTTTTTTTAAATAAATGTAATATATTCTATTCCCAAAATAAGAAATATCTCAGTATATCGTCTCGCCTACAGTATCGCATTGAATCATATTGCGACACTTGTATCGGGATATGCGTCGGGTCGCCAGATTCTTGCTGATACACAGCCCTAATGTAAACTCACAGTGTGGCTTGATAGAAACCGCAACGGCCCTTTCCCAAATGGCACACTCTGGACTTATGTACTTCCTTAGAGTCCACACTTTGATGACATCATGTAGTGCAGACCTTGGGACCCCTTGACGTGAGTCGTATTTTGGGACAGACTCGAACGTCACAATGGAAATAGGAAGTTGTTGCCCATCAGTAAGAACTTATCCATTTCGTCGTCCGATTGCTCTTTCGCAAGGACTTCTGGGTTGGTAAAGTGCACTAAGCCTGCTGCCGTGCAGGCTTCGCCGAAGACTGCATCAAGGGTGCAAAGGGGGCGCTGATGAGCACACTTTGGAGCGCATGAATGACATATGGGACACGGACTCTACACTAAGCGAGCATGCGTAATTTAAGGCCACGAGACTGAAAGTCCACATGAAGTGCACCATTTGGGACAGGGCCAACAAAGGGGCGTGCTAGACGTTACTATTTCCACATGCGGCATTGCGCAGATTGATCGGCAAACTATCGTTCAAGTACTGCATTCAAATCACTCTTAAAATACTTTAATGTCACATGCCGATCATAAAGCAGAAACCATCGATACCTGGAAATGACACCATTAACAAGCGACCCAATCAACAGGGGCCGAGCGTTTTTAAAAATGCTAATTTATACATATATTTACATTTGGTACCAATATGTACCTTTGACATACTAATATGCACTCTTTGGTACCAATATGGACCTTCAGGTGCATTTTTTGACCATTTTATCTGACTAAGTATAGCTATTAGGGTGGTCCTTATAATGGGTCATTTTTTTAAATGTTCAACTCTCATCCCTTAAATGTGTTAGGATATCAATAAAAACACACCGTGCACAATTTTGAATAGAGGTTGCTCAAAGCCTTTGAATATTTCCTAAATCACATAACTTTTAAAAGTTAAAAATAAGGACCACCCTAATAGTTACGGTAATAAACTATAACTGTGTGGACTTGACTACATACATCCAGTAAAATATTCCCTTATGGTTAAAAGTAAGTGCAATTACTTTCTGAGTTGAGTTTCATTCTGAGAAGCTCTGGCAACATTTGTATGAAGACGTCATGTGGTTCAGTTGCAACTATAGTGACGCATCTTTCTTGTAGTTAGTGTATGTATGAGGTTTTGTATATATGTATAGCATACATAGTAAGAGAGAGGAAGAAAGATGGTTTGAGGTGTAGGTGTAGGAAGCGAGCTCCACGTAAACACACTCGGGTGAGTGATGGCCGAAACTTTCCATTAATCACACAACCACAGACAGCTCACATTCTGCCTCTACGGATGAAGCGAGGTGAGCAATACATGAGGTGCATTATTCATCACAACATCCACCATCAGCTTCCTCTGAGACCCGGACCCATCACTGCTTGATGTCCCGATGACGGATACAGGCGGAGAAAGTGCTGAGGGATAACGTCACGTCACATTTCTCCTACATGCTTAGATTTTCTACTATTTTTAGCTTTGTTGTACCTTGTACTTACAGTATACCTGCTTTATTTAAGGCAAGGGGTCAGAACATGCAGTTTGTGTCACTATAGTGGTCTTAATGATGGGGATTTCAAACTTTTTGCCTTAAAATTCTAATAGCTACTAAGCATATTTTTACACTTATTTCAGTAATAAACAAAACACATTCTTTCCTGAATTATGTTATTTCAACGTATGTGTTTTTAAGAGGGTCGTTTTTTTTAAATTACAGTTGGACTCGATGGATTTACTAGACATGGTAAAGAATGACATATGTTAATATTAAGAAAATGCAATAATAAATTATTTCATGGACCCCCTGGCTAAGCATTGAGGACCACCAGATGTCCCTGGACCCCACCAGTCTGCCATTGACACAGCCATCACTCTTGCTTATTTTGTTTTCATGGAGATGGAAAATTGAATTGTCTCCATGAGCACCACAGCTCAATATGTATTAGAAATACTGGCAAAATCTCCATCCTTACTGTCAGTAGGGCAGTACCCTTTAAAAAGGTCCTATTAGGTACAGATATGTATACATTTGGTACAAATACATGTATATCTACCTTTGAGATACTAATAAATAATACTGTATGTACCTCTAGGTACTAATATGAACTCTTTAGGTGCAAATGCTACAACCAGCTGAGGCACATATTTTGACCATTTACTAATGCATTGTTATGTATTTCCTCTGAACAATGGGTCTTATTTACTAAGCATGCGTACGCACAAAACTGTTCCTAAAACTAACAAATCATGATTCAATAAAAACTTTCATACTAAAATTTATTTTAAATGTATGCAAAAACGTAAGAACAACTTAGACCACATGTACACTGTAAAAAATACTTTGCTGCCCTTAAAATTTTTTGTTAAATCAACTCTGATTTACAAGTCTATTGAACTTACTATTATTTATCTTGACTAGAGAAGAGTTTTTATAACTACAGGCGAGTTGTTATAACTTATAAAATTAAGTTGACTTTTCTCAACTATATTTTATAAGTTGTGACAACTCATCTCTGTTGACATGACTTGTAAATCTGAGTTGATTTAGCAAAAAAAATGAAGGCAGCAAAGTTATATATATATCTTATTGTTAGTTCATGTTGGGGTGGTTTCCGAGATAGGATTTAGATTAATCCAGGACTAGGCCTTGGTTAAATTAGGACATTTAAATAGTTTTTACTTAACATCAGTACAAGATGTTTTTAAGTTAAGGAAGCTCAAAGATGCATTTTAGTCTGAGACTAGGATAACCCCTGTCCAGGAAACCGCCCTTTTGTGTTTATTTTAACAAGTCAATTTTTATATGATGAAAACACTGAAGTATTTGTAATGCTACTAAAACATTGCTGTCTTGATGCAAGGCCACCAGATGATGTCACTGCGTGTAGCTCAAAGCGCACAGTCTCCTTTTGTTAAATACCTCTTTCAGCTTTAGTACATTATTCTTTCTCCCAGCGCCAGATCTCCTCTGCTCTAAGGACACATGAATGGAGAAGACTGGATTAGCTCTGGCATGACAACAGCCCACTGGCATCCATGTCTCACCCTCCATGAACCCTCCCTCGCGCTGTTGGGACCCCTTCATTTCATTTCACACATAAATCCCTTCTCCAAACCTTCTGTTCTTGCTTCCGCTTTGGACTGTGGATCTCTGCCAACAGGCTCAAGTTTCAGTGGATCTAAAGTGAGGAGATTTCAACTGATGTGATATTCACGCACGTACAGCTGCGTTAAGTTTAAAACTAAACTAAAACCCAGCAGCATTCAACTAACCTTAGTTAACTTTCAACAGTCTGACACTGCTCTATATTCACAAATGCACACACAGACGGATTTTCTCAACTTTTTTTTATAGGAACTTCACTGTGTGGTCATCTATTTATGAGAAATCAAAGAGGCTTTTAAATTTTTAGGAAGGGTGAATGCTCAATAGAAAGGTTTAAAGAGCATTAATAATAAACTAATCAGCCTCAGACTGCACTGACATTTCAAATGCAAATATTAGTACATTTGCTTGTGGGTATTTGTATACATGTAACACTAAAATAGTCTTTAAAGGGATAGTTCACAAAAAAAAATTAATTCTGTCATCATTTACTCACCTTTACCTGCACTGTAAACCCATATAAGTTCTACTAACTCAAAAAAATTGAGGCAACTGATTGCCGCTATTTTTCTAAGTTTGCCAACTTAAAAGTTTTGAGTACTGACAACTTCAATTCAAATAAAAAAAAATATTTATCTAAACTTAGATAAAGTCTTATATATATTAAATTATATAACTTATATAACTTAAATTGTAGTAGTAGTTTTACTTAAATATTTTGAGGCAACTGATTGCCTTGTTTTTCTTAAGTTTCCTGTACTCAAATATCTACGTTTTACAACTTAACAGAACACTGTAAAACCTGACAAGTTCAGAGTACTTAAAATATTCAAGTAAACTAACTACCATTTAATTTTGTTCACAAATCACAGAAACATATCATGTGACTCATGAAAATTTGATACCAGTGCTGACTTTCACATAGGTATTATTTATATGATAAAACAACACATCATTGACCTAAAGCCTAAGCACAGGCACCACATTTCTGAACAATGGTAAGCACAAAACTAAAAAAAAAAAATAGCAAACTTTTCTAAATCACCAACATAAATAAATGTTTAACACTACTGAGTCTTTTTGTTTACTAAAAACCACATAAAATATCACTTAATTTGAAAAAATGCTCTCGTTTTGCGGGCTCATGCAAAGCATGCTGGGAACTGAACCTCCTCAACCAATGGTGTTGATTTAACTTTAAAATGAAGTAAATTTGCAGTGAAAGACTCTTTCTTAGCTTACCTGGCAAATTGAACTCATCACAACCAGCAAAAGTTTGTAATTATTTGCATCCAAGAGCAAATTCATCCGTTTAAAACACGTCTGAGTGCCCTTTCAATGATGATGTCACTTTTTGGTAAAAAACGCCACTAGAGTGCTTTTGACTTAAAATATTTAATTATGGTTGAATCTACTTTTCAAGTTCCCTAAACTCTTTACCTTTGGTGTAGTTGTAAAAACAAACTACTGTTAACTTAAATCTATGATAGATGTTGAATGAACTCAAAAATAATAGTTGTACCAGGTACTTTCTATTATAAGTTAGTTTTACTGTTTGGTTTTACAGTGTGTATGTTGTTACAAACCTGTTTTTTTTCCCCTTTTAAACACAAAGGAACATATTTGAAGCACAATGTTGCTCAAAAACATTGCTTACAAACATTGCTTAAAACATCTTCCTTAGTGTTCAGCAGAATGAAGAAATGTATACAGGTCTTTAACAACATGAGGATTAGGAAATTATCACAGATTTTTTTATTTTGGGGTGAACGATGTGTCATTTTTTTTAGCTTTTCCTTGCGTAATGTGCAGTTAGTAAACAGCGTTGATATGAAACATTGCTGTCTTTCTCTGAGCATCCTGACCAGCCAAGCCCAACAACATTGACTCAACCAATGGCACGAGTTTGTGTCTGTTTACCAATGGCAGATGCAGAAACATTCATTGTTTTTGCAATTCTGTCTGGTGACACAAGTGGCACAGAAATTACAGTTTCCACATTTAACATCCTCTCCTGACTTTTAATGAGTCAATGGAGGAAAGCGATACTCTGGTCCTCGGCTCTTCAGCCCAACAGATACTTCTGATGCAGGACCACACTCAAAGTTTTATAATAGCTTAGCTGCCTACTGTTTTGGGAACTTAAACACTATTTAGTCCCTATAGTCAGATGCCAAGCAGCCACACACACAGAGAGAAAGAGAGAGAGATGTGGTGGTCCAGACTGGTAAATGAAAACTAAAGGGGAGTACTGGCAGTACACTGTGGAAAAATCGTTTCTTTTGGATCATCTACTAACAGTGATCGTAGCAAGAAGCGTTATTTCCAGTAACAACAGTCCAGCTAGAGATGAGAAACAAGTTCTGGACATCTTGGCCATGACACAGTGAGAGTAACATGACCACCCAGAATCAGAGATTGTTTAACACGTTATTAGTACCGCAAGTGGTTTCATTATACCAAACTACTATCTGTACAAACCACATTCCCACATTACTTAACATGCACACAGATCAGTTCTGTTTAACTCATGTTTGCTGTGGCTATATACAAAAAAAGGCCCCCTTGGGTGGCACAATATGTGCCAGGGGGCCCCAGTTTTATAACATTTTATAAAATACATCAATTTATCATAAATTCTGTGTAATCAAACCTCAGAAAAATATAACCACAAACCAACATCACTACATTATATGTGTTTTGTTTAATTGAAATTCTAAGTTTGAGATTGTCATACATTTTCTTTGGGGGGATTGCAAAGGGGTGCACCCAAAAAAGGGGGTGGGGGTTAGAACCAACCACCGCAGCAACTGTTTTTGTTTTTCTATTCATTTCAACATAATGAATTTCCAAAAGCGACACTGACCATTGTGAAATAATGTGTTGTTCGCCAAAACCTAAATTTAAAGGTGCCAAAGAATGCATTGAAATAATATATTAAATTGTTATTTGATATTTACATAGAAATTTACATACAAAAATTATCCAGAAATGTGTTATGTTGAGAATTACCTGTCTTTTGCATGCACGAGGTTTACACAAAGATAAGGAAACAAATGCATTTCAGGCTCACAATATGTATGTACAGAGCTCTTATTATTCACCTAGGTAAATATTTTTTTTTTATTCTGTGGCACCTTTAAGATTTGACACTGCATGTAAAAATGTCAACACCAATGCCAGTTGACCAATTTAATAACAGTGCAAAACTCAAAAATTTTTGTCTGATAAAGACACTTTTCTAAGCAGCTGTTGCTAATGGACTCTTTTAACCCATTTTTAGGGCAAACACTCAAAACGACATGTCCATGCTTAAACGTTTGCCATTCATAAATTATTTGACGTATAGACACAGCTCTGGCATTTTCTGAAAGTGAGTATTTATTTGAAATGTCAGAATTAGGATTAAAGAAAGAGTGCTACTGAGTTTTCCTCTTTTGTCCATCTTTTTCTAATTCTAACCCACATGAAAAATAGTGTATACTTTAGTGTTTACAGCATACTGCATATATACATTTATGCATTTGACAGATGCTTTTATCCAAAGCGACTTGCAGTGCATTTTTAAAGTATACATTTTTAATCATCATGTGTGTTTTCTAGGTTTAAACACACAAGACCATATGCGCTGCTAATGCAATGCTCTACCACTTAGCTATATAGGAGCTAATTAATATTAATTACACTAGACTAGAGTATATATAGCTACTTTAAGATTTAATATGGTATGCTTTAAAAACAGTAAAATATTTAATTTTTACTACATTTATTGATTATATGGAATTATAAAACAGTTTATTATAGCAAATATACAGTACTACAGTATTATAAAATATACTGCAGTACTTTATTGTGTGAGGATTCAGCAGATGTTTTGTCATTGAGCTTTATCAGGATGTTATTTAGTAACTGATTTGAGTACAGATCTTCATAAATGAAATGAGATGCATCCCACTGAATGAGATAAAAGTTTCAAGACTGATGAAGAAGATGAACTTTGAAATAAAGGCACGAGATTGGCACGAGACATCGTATTGATCCCAGAAACGAGGCTGCTATCATTAATGATTACTAATGTGCTGTCATTAATGATTACTAATAATGAATGATTAATGGTGACTACAAAAGATGAGACATGAGGAAAAAAGTTACTTTTGTTCTTTAAAATACACCACACCCCATTAAAACACTTTACTGTACTGTATACTTTAGTATTTACTATAGTTAACTGAGGTAAAATTCCTAGATACGAAATTTCTGGTCAAATTTTACCACAACTGAGGTACACTACAGTATTTACTACAGTTTATTAATTGACAATATTCACTATGCATAATACTGTAGTGTAGTATACAGCAACAAAGGGCGGTAATTGCAACATTAAGTAGTTTACTACTGAAGTTTACCTCAACATTTAGTTTATCACTATAGTTAATAATTTAGAAACTGTAATATACTACAGTATCTACAATTTACAACAGTTTGATGTAGTAAATACCAAACTATACATGATTTTTTTATGTATGCAGGTTCGTTCACGCGGGGAATGTTGTGCACGCGGCAGGAAACGTCAGATGCTTCAAGACAGCTGCAAAACCACAAATAACAATCTTTCTTGTCAATTTAAGCACTACACTTATTTGATATTTACTAAACAGTACTAACTGTCCTGTAAATATCCGGCAAATAAATCGTAAAGGACTTACCTCAGGGGAATTTTAACAGCCAGATATCTGTCGATAGCCACCGCCAGAAGACTAAATATTGAACTTTGTGTCAATACAAGAACAAAACAAGCCAGAAACAGACATCCGTAAAAGTCTGAGCGCAGACCGATGCTTATAGTGATGGCGAAGGGGATGGCGAGACAACCCACCAAAATATCAGCAACGGCCAGTGACACCAGGAAATAATTTGTGGCGTTTTTGAGAGTCGAGTTGATGGCCACGGCCCAGCACACGAGTACGTTACCGATGATTGACAGCACCGCGATCACGAGCTCAATAGCGATGTATAGAGAATCCATGTCTGCACGATTCAAACACAAAAATGAGGATATTTGGATGTCATGAGTCTCTCTGTGTTCTCCAGTGGTAAAACCATCAGTCTTCTGCAGTAATCCACGCTTTGCCAAAGTTTGTGATTTGCCAAAACGGCCATCTGTTGATTTAAAGACAGCATTACTTGGAAGCTTTAACGCAGGTTGTACAGATGAAATATCTCACTTGCTTTATCTGAAAGTAAGGTGCACGTAAATGTTTGCGTTTCCTGTGACACCTTATACCCGCACGTTTCCACGGGCGAATAAAGTTGAGACAGAAAGTCAATATAATATTGCACATCTGTGAGATTTATATGAGATTACTTACACTTAAATCAGAGTTTTGTGGTGTCGCTCGCTTGGCTTGTTTAAATGAGCTGGCAGTCGTGCATGTTCTTGCAGAAGCGGTGAGGACCTGAGTCTGACTCACTCTGAGTGCAACACATGGATTTCAAGCAGATCGCAGAAAGCTGTACATCACAGCTCGCAGCCACGCCCAGCAGCTCGAGCCACGCCCACCGGCACGAGCGCACGAGCTGTCAGTGTGATGTAAAAGTGAGAATTTGATAAAATCACTAGTTTTTAAAGTTGATAAAATATGACAATGTACGCCTGCATGACTGCAGTGTTGGCCACAATCAGTATTGGTTATAATATGTAGAGATTTATTTACTTTAATCTTAGTTAAATGGATAAAATTGTAAATAAAAAAGTAATAAGTTCAAATTCATGCCTTTAAAGTTGTACGAATAAAATCCTAAGCAACACATATTACTAATGATGAATACATTTTTGATATATTTACAGTAGAAAATTTACAAATTATCTTTATGGAACATAATCTTTACTTGATATCCTATTGATTTTAAATAAAAAATCTATAATTTTGACCCATACAATGTATTGTTGGTTATACCCATGCGACTTATGACTTGTTTTGAGCTCCATGGTCACATTTAAGTTTATTTTAGTACATCCAAATAACTTTAGTATACATTTAAGTATACATTATTTTTTACCTGGGTAAGTGAACATTTACTGTAAGTGTGAAGTGATTGCAGAAGTTTAATACTTAAAGGATTAGTCAATTTTCTTAAAAAACATAATTTACTCGCCACCATGTACTGTAAAAATACTTTGCTGCCTTAAAATTTTTTGTTGAATCAACTCGGATATACAAGTCATTTCAACTTACTATTATTTATCTTGACTATAGATGAGTTGTTAAAACTACAGGTTAGTTGTTATAACTTATAAATTTAAGTTGACTTTTCTCAACTATATTTTATAAGTTGTGACAACTAATTTCTGTTGACATGACTTGTAAATCTGAGTTGATTTTACAAAAAATTTTAAGGCAGCAACGTTTTTTACAGTGTGTCATCCAAAATGTTGATGTCTTTCTTTGTTCAGTCGAGAAGAAATTATGTTTTTTATGGAAAACATTTCAGGATTTTTCTCATTTTAATGGACTTTAATAGAGCCCAACACTTAACAGTTTTAATGCACTTTAAATTTGCAGTTTCAAAGGACTCTAAACGATCCCAAACGAAGCATAAGGGTCTTATCTAGCGAAACGATTGTCATTTTTAACAAGAAAAATAAAAAATATGCACTTTTAAACCACAACTTCTCGTCTATCTCCGGTCCTGTGACGCGCTAGCGCGACCTCACGTAATTGCGTAATGCCGTGGAAAGGTCACGTGTTACATATATAAAACGCACATTTGCGACCATTTTAAACAATAAACTGACACAAAGACATTAATTAGTATCATTTTACATACAACAACGTCGGAATGGTCCTCTTTCTCCACACTTGTAAACACTGGGGCGTAGTTTCGCATACGTCCTCCGTGACCTCTTGACGTGATGACGTATCACGTGAGGTCGTGCTGGCGCGTCACAGGACCGGAGGAAGAAGAGAAGTTGTGGTTTGAAAGTTCATTTTTTATTTTTCTTGTCAAAAATGACAATCGTTTCGCTAGATAAGACCCTTATGCCTCGTTTGGGATCGTTTAGAGTCCTTCGAAACTACAATTTTAAACTGCATTAAAACTGTTAAGTGTTGGGGTCCATTAGAGTCCATTAAAATGAGAAAAATCCTGTATTGACGTTTCACACATTGATTGTAATGATCTGAAGTGTGTATTTTTTCAGAAAAGATCTTGGAATGTGTACCGAGGGATAATATTGAGGAAATCTTGTTTTCCTTAATTATATGAACACAACTGTTTAACTGTCTTGGCATTTAATGAATGTGAACAGACCTATACAAATTGTGTCAATGTGTAGCAATACAGAAATAAATATATTATTTTGTGAATAAATTAATTATAGGACATTTGTCTTGTGGATATTGTTATATTCAATAAAAATGTGATTAGAGCTTTATAATACAAACAATCAAGCAATATTTGTAACTGCTTGTAACAAAAATCTTTATTATTGCCGTCCATTTCTCAACAATTGAAATGTCATACAAAAACATTCACGTCTATTAACAATTAAAATATGTAAGAGTTTAAAGTTAATAAATAACATTTCCATACACTGTAAAAAAAAAATCCGTAAAAAAACGGTAAATCTCTGTCAGCAAAGTTGCCAGAGAAATTCTGTCAAATTACGGGAAAAAAATGTTTTTCAAAATAACATACAAAAACCGTTAAAATACAGAGAATCTTTTACAGTCATAATTCATTAAATTACAGAATATTACTGTTAATAACTGTTATAAAACTGTATAAAAACGTAAAAAGTATGTGAAAATACATGAAAAACAACTACCTTTCAGGTTAATCTCTGTAAAAATACGGCTTTTATTAGTTACTTTATTAAGTTACTCTGTATTTATACAGTAATATTCTTTTTAAATACAGTTTATCTATGTAAAATAACTAAAAAAGACCTGCATAAAAACATAGTAAGTATGTGAAAATACATCAAAATACAACTACTTTTCAGATTAATCTCTGTAAAAATACAGCTTTTATTAGTTACTTTATTAAGTTACTCTGTATTTATACAGTAATATTCTTTTAAAAAACAGTTTATCTTTATAAAATAACTAAAAAAAACCTGTATAAAAACGTAAAAAGTATGTGAAAATACATGAAAAACAACTACCTTTCAGGTTAATCTCTGTAAAAATACGGCTTTTATTAGTTACTTTATTAAGTTGCTCTGTATTTATACAGTAATATTCTTTTAAAATACCTAAAAAGACCTGTATAAAAACGTAATAAGTATGTGAAAATACATGAAAAACAACTACTTTTCAGGTTAATCTCTGTAAATGTACGGCTTTTAATAGTTATTTTATTAAATTGCTCTGTGTTTATACAGTAATATTCTTTTAAAACACAGTTTATCTTTGTAAAATAACTAAGAAGACCTGTATAAAAACGTAGTAAGTATGTGGAAAATACATGAAAAACAACTGCTTTTCAGGTTAATCCCTGTAAATATACGGCTTTTATTAGTTACTTTATTAAGTTGCTCTGTATTTATACAGTAGTATTCTTTTAAAATACCTAAAAAGACCTGTATAAAAACGTAATAAGTATGTGAAAATACATGAAAAACAACTACTTTTCAGGTTAATCTCTGTAAATGTACGGCTTTTAATAGTTACTTTATTAAGTTGCTCTGTATTTATAAAGTAATATTCTTTTAAATCACAGTTTATCTTTGTAAAATAACCAGGAAAATTTCATAAAAACGTAATCAGTATGTGAAAATGCATGAAAAACAACTACTTTTCAGGTTAATCTCTGTAAAGGTATGGTTTTTATTAGCCATTTTATTAAAAGACATGTATAAAAATGTAATAAGTATGTGAAAATACATTGTTAAAAAACAGTTTACTCTTAAATATAGCTTATCTTTGCAAAACAACTAAGAGCAATGTATGAAACCCAATAAGTACATAAAATCAAAGACTAAAATATTACAAATATATTTTAACAAAATGATTGGACAATAGAAAAATAATCATAGTATGTTAAAATACCTCAAAAGTAGCTACATACATAATCTGTAAATTAAGGTATTTAGTTGTCGTTATATAAAACAGCCATGTCTACCAACATTAATTTTGTGTTAAAATATAGCCAATCTCATGTATAGTAACTAAGAAATGTTATTTCTTGCAGTAAAATAAAAACTATAAAAAATGTATAGGGTACCTCCTTTAAAACAGAACAGTCATTTTAGTCAATTGTAACCAGTATTTAATGTTAACTGGACAGTAGAAATACAAGCAAACCATGAAAAAACAGCTACATTATGATAATTAATAAAATAATTGTGTCAAATAAAATGTTTTACTGGCAAAATAAAAACATTTCATTGAGGAAACATTTCAGGACTTTTCTCCACTCAATGGACTTCAATAACTTTATAATCAAAATTATCTAGCTTCTGCAAGACGACAGTATGCATTCATATGGTGTCAGAAGAATTGTCCATCTTATATTACACAGATTTCAGATTAAAAACAGTCTACTATTTCCACACCTGGGTTGCCATGGTCATCCGATGTAGATCCACAAGCACAGGTTTTTCTATAATCTGAAATCACAAAAGAAGGAAATATTTAAAAAAAATAAACTATTAAAATTTAGGGTTAGGACTAACTATGAATAACTCTTGCAGAGTGCACCTTTAAAGTGTAATGGATTAGTTTAAAGGGACACTCCACTTTAAAAAAATAAAATAAAAAACACAGTTTCCACATTTTCCCGCTCCCTTAGAGTTAAACACTTGATTTTTACAGTTTTGGAGTCCATTCAGCCGTTCTCCGGGTCTGGCTTTACCACTTTTAGCATAGCTTAGCATAATCCATTAAATCTGATTAGACCATTAGCATTGCATGTTTAAAAATAACCAAAGAGTTTCAATATTTTTCCTATGTAAAACTTAACTTCTGTAGTTACATCATGTACTAAGACCGACGGAAAATTAATTTGTGATATTCTAGGCAGATATGGTTAGCACTAGGGGTGGGCGATATCTCGATATTCGACCTATAACGGTATATTATTGGGACTCGAAATGGATTTTGACATATCGTATATATCGATATGATGTTTATATTAAATTCTGATTTCGCCACTTTGCTTCTTTGCCTTTTCTGTGTGCTGTGCTCGCCCCTGCCTCCTTGCTTTTGTTCCCCCTCCCCTCGCGTGTTTTC
Organism: Misgurnus mizolepis; assembly: GCA_025389145.1. Lineage (NCBI taxonomy): Eukaryota > Metazoa > Chordata > Actinopteri > Cypriniformes > Cobitidae > Misgurnus > Misgurnus mizolepis. The sequence goes on from JAIFKI010000003.1 coordinate 5,608,088, forward strand.
TCATTTAACATGGCGGCGCCCGTCACGGAATCAACACTGGCCACCACGAATAGATCTTCCATGATTCCCATTTACATGTATATTTTACTGTTTAAAACGGCTTAAATTCATTGTTGCGAACATTCAGCGCACCCCTCTCTCGTTCCGTGAGGCGCTTCGACAGCGCGCATCTCTCTCTCAATGACAGTGAAAAGGTGGCAGTGCTTTAATGTCCGTTTCTCCGTATACTTTCTTTTTTCACGGATGTTACTGACAGAGAAGACGACTTATCTAGTTTATCATGACCAAACAAAGGTTAGCAGTAGTGCTACATACACACACAGACCCAAACACACGTTTTCTTGATGTGAGAGCTATCTCTCTCCCTATGATGCGGTGTGCAAGTGCACCTGTTCTTAAGTTTTCTGTGTAACAACAACAGTGTTTTCTCTCATATTTAACCCATTTACTCCTAAAACCTATGTTAGTCCAGGATAAATACCCTTATCTCCTGAGGGTTTTCAGAAAAAAAATTCAGTTGTTTTATTTTTGAATAAAAAGACGAAAATATGCATTTTCTTATTTTATAGTTAAAGTATAATTTTTGTATATTTTTTTAAATGTTGCAGAAGCACTTTGTTCCTACCTCTTTGCACTTCAATAAAAAAAGCCCTTGTGGATTTTGACATTTGTTTTTCAGTAGTTTTTTTTTTTTTTTTTGGGGGGGGTATTTTTCCATGCAAAGCCACTGGAATATATATCGTCCATCGAGATATAGCAAATATAATTTTCACTCCATATCGCCCAGCCCTAGTTAGCACTATACTCTCATTCTGGTGTATGAATCAAGGACTTTGCTGCTGTAACATTACGCAGTGCCCTGTGATTGAAAGTTACTAAGGGGACTACTTTCGGGCCCTGCGTAATATAATTGCCCCTGCTGCAGCCATTTACGGCAGCAAAGTCCTTGATTATTACACCAGAATGAGAGTATAGTTCTAACCATATCGGCCTTAAAAAAAAAAACTATTAATTTTCCATTGGTCTTAGTAACCTACACAATGTAACTACAGAAGAGTCAAGCTTTGAATAGGAAAAATATCGAAACTCTTATTTTTTAGCGCGATGCTAATGGTGTAATCAGATTCAATGGATTATGCTAAGCTATGCTAAAAGTGGTTCAGCCAGACCCAGAGTGTTTAACTCTAGGGGAGCTGGAAAAGTAGCATATTTTCTAAAAAAAGTGGAGTGTCCCTTTATGCATTTTTTTTTTATTTCCAAACTCATTATGGAGGAAGCATTGATATTTTCCACCAAGGGAGAGCTGGAGCTGGTTTGGAGCCAGAGCAAAGCAAACCGGTTCTTAGTAAGCTTGTCAGTTAATCCATGTCTTTCTTTCCTCAGTGGAAGAGAAAAATGATTTCTGAACTTTTCTTCACAGATTGGAGTTATAACCCAAACTCTTCTTAGTTCAAATCAACGCAGTTTCAAAGGTCTTTGAGGTGCTTTCACAGGCTCTGCACGATACCAGCTGAGGACGGGGGGTGGGGGTCTAGCAAAACAATTGGTTAAAAAAAGGTATATACTTTATATACAATAATTCGGATTGAGCTCAAGCCGGGAACTGTCATCACGCTCAATGGCGCATGCGCGAGCGGAAGCACCGCCCCACTCTTTACACACAAACCGGCCGAGCGTGATGACGTACTAACGCCGCAGAACTAGTTCCCGGCTTCTTCCGGCCTGAGCTCAATCTGAACTATCGGATAAAAAGTACACACTTTTTTTGTAGAAAATAATCCTTTCGTTAGATTGTTTCGTTAAAATCCCCCTCGTCCTCAGCTGGAATTGTATTGAGCCCGTTGAAGCACTTCAAAGACCTTTGAAACTGCATTGATTTTAACTGACAAGAGTTAGGTTCCACTGAACCCTATTTTGTAAAGAAAAGTCCAGAATGTTTTCCTTAAAAAAAAAAAAAAAAAAACTATTTATCTTTCACTGAGGAAAGATAGACATCGATATCTTGGATGGCATTGGGGTCTTTAAAGGGTTAGATCACCCAAAAATGACATTTAGCCTGTGATTTACTCACCCTCAAGCGATCCTAGGTGTATGACATACTTCTTCCAGACAAATAAAATCTGAGTTATATTAAAGTGCCCCTATTATGGAATTTTGAAAATTACCTTTTATAGTATGCATCATAGATCTAAGTGAACGAAAACATCCAGAAATGCACTTTTACCATGGATAGATGCACTTTTATCAACTTCAAAACAGAAGCACCCATTGACTTCTAATATAAATCTGGGAAGAGCCAGGGCATTTGTTAACATGATTGTATTATGATTGTATTTGTCTGAAAGAAGAAGGTTATATACACTTAGAATGACTTGAGGGTGAGCAAACCATGGGCTAATTTTCATTGCAGGGTGAACTATCGCTTTAAGGCTTTAAAGGGACACAAGGCAGCATTTTTATGTTAATAAATCATCTTCGTAAGTCGGTATATGGTTAAATGACTCATTACATGACGAATGAAGACTCTCTCGCCCGCCCCTACCGTCTGTAGGAAGAATACCCCACTTGCAAGTTCGCTGTATCCGACCCGGTGTCCTTCAGTCTCGTATAGTCTTAGATATAGAACGCATTTACTCCCAGACACTAGGGGGAGCTAGTAGAGAAATAATACTCAGACTTGCCTTGTGTGCCTTTAACATGCAATAAAGGGACAGATTTGTGACCTTGTTTACAAATAGAACTTCAAAATAGAACATTTGAGATTTTTTTCCCCTAAAATAATTGTTTTCTGTACTATTACCGTGCGTTCACACAGACGTGTTAAGAGATGGCAAAAAAAACGCTATTCGCGCGTAGTTGGATGCTTGAACATTTGGAGTTTACTCGCTTCATTCACGCCTGAAAACCGCACATGAAATTCTAGTTATTCAAGACATTTACGCGGAAATTCACATCACGGGAGGGGCTTCCGCGACTCCGCTCGCTTCCTGTAATTACGTCACTACTAGAGAAAGCTCCTGATTGGTTAAAGGTAGGGTAACAGATTTGATCCTGAAACATTTTTAGTTATGCTGGTTAAAAGTCTCCTCACATCCTGATAGCAATCACTGTGTTAAGTTGTTTAAATGTATTTGTAGAAATTTATGTCATCTGTGAAAGGCGTAGGACCAAAAAATGTTCAACAAATCATAGATTTCGGTCCGAACGGACGTTTCCTTTTTTGTCCCTCATACGCAAGCGTAATTTGAATTCCCACCGCGCAGCGAGTCCATGCAGACACCATACGTCATCGGCACGTTCACGTGCGCTCACCTCCTGTCTGTAAACAGCGAGAACAGCAAACTTTCTGCTGAATTGACAACCTACACAGGAGCCACAAAACTAAAGGCATTTTTTATAACAACAACAGCAAAAACTGCCTGGATCAGCAAGAACAAAAACCCAAATTAACATCGGTAACTTTACTGCTTTAGATGCAAACAGCTACAGGAGGCAAAGGGTCTGAAAGGGTCATTGCACTGTTTATTTTGGTAAGGTAGGTACGCGATATGTTTGTATTGAGATGGATTCAGATATTCTACTTTGATGAAACATTGTGTTGCTTATGAAATTTGTGTTCGTTTACGGATTAGAGTAACGATATAGTTACTACGTCTACACAACCGAACATGTGCTTAAACTAATTCTGATGTAAACCAGTTGTTTATGTTGGTTATTTTGGAAGTGTTATTCACTTTGTACTGCAAAGTTTTCTCACTGGTGAATGAGAAATGAGACGTGACCGTCTGATCTGTGCGTGTTCATGTGTTTTGAAAGAGGCGTGACTTTGGATGGCGATTTGACTTGAGGGTGGGATCGGGATTTCATTGCTAGGCAGCTACAGTTAGCATTTTTAAAAAAATTTTACCCTACCTTTAAAGGTAGGGTAACAGATTTGATCCTGAAACATTTTTAGTTATGCTGGTTAAAAGTCTCCTCACATCCTGATAGCAATCACTGTGTTAAGTTGTTTAAATGTATTTGTAAAAATTTATGTCATCTGTGAAAGGCGTAGGACCAAAAAATGTTCAACAAATCATAGATTTCGGTCCGAACGGACGTTTCCTTTTATGTCCCTCATACGTAAGCGTAATTTGAATTCCCACCGCGCAGCGAGTCCACGCAGATACCATACGTCATCGGCGCGTTCACGTGCGCTCTGTCTGTAAACAGCGAGAATAGCAAACTTTTCTGCTGAATTGACAACCTACACAGGAGCAACAAAACTAAATGCATCTTTTATAACAACAACAGCAAAAACTGCCTGGATCAGCAAGAGCAAAAATCCAAATTAACATCTGTAACTTTACTGCTTTACCACGAGATGCAAACAGCTGCAGGAGGCAAAGAGTCTGAAAGGGTCGTTGCACTGTTTATTTTGGTAAGGTAGGTACGCGATATGTTTGTATTGAGATGGATTCAGATATTATACTTTGATGAAACGTTGTGTTGCTTATGAAATTTGTGTTCGTTTTCCGGATTAGCATAACGATATAGTTACTACGTCTACAAAACCGAACGTGTGCTTAAACTAATTCTGATGTAAACCAGTTGTTTATGTTGGTTATTTTGGAAGTGTTATTCACTTTGTACTGCAAAGTTCTCTCACTGGTGAATGAGACATGAGACGTGGCCGTCTGATCTGTGCGTGTTCATGTGTTTGGAAAGAGGCGTGACTTTGGAGAGCGATTTGACTTGAGGGTGGGATCGGGATTTCATTGCTAGGCGGCTACCGTTAGCATTTTTCAAAATGTGTTACCCTACCTTTAATGCGGGGCGTTTTTCCACCAAAGTTCAGATTTTTCAACTGCGCAAACTAGACACACAATTGAGGTGGATTTGCGTCTACCGAACCACGCTTAATGCCTCATTAGCAACGCAAGACCTCCAGATGCGCGTAAACACGTTTTTAAATTGACATAACATTGAAATCACTGCCGCTTTGTGCCTCTACAGTGGCTGGAGTGAACGCAGCATTATGATAGGAAATAATGTAATAATCTGACCTGGAGTAATTCAGTTTGCCCAGTAGAAAATGACTAAAACAGTCCCCTCTTGGGACCTGGGATGCTGTGGTCATCTGCAGTAGATCTCCACCAACCACAGGCTTTTCCACATAACCTGAAATCAAATTTAAATATTTTAAAATACTCTTTACATTTAGGATTTGCGAAATTGATACGTTTAAGCATTCTTTAAAATTTCCAAACTCATTAATGGAGGAAACACTTAACCTGTTATTATGATTGATATTAAGGTTTGACCACAATACTGTGGTGAATATATCATTTGATAAAAAAAAAAGTTTACTTTACTCTAATGATACAAAATAATATAAATATTTGACCACAGGATCACTTCTAACATTTCCAGGGTGTTAAAGAGGCTAAAAGAACATAACTGGGCCCGTTTTAGTCAACTGGGTGCAAATTTTAAAGAGGATAACACAGTGTAGCCAACAACAATTGTTTTTATTGTTCTCTGTACTGACAGCTAAAATGTTAAAATTGACCAAAGTTCTCCTTTAATGCACTCTAATAGTGTATAAGTAACGTTATACAACAACATTAAATATACTAGATTACATTGAAATATGTTATTAATTCATATTCCTATGATTTAACCTTCTAATGAAACAACTACAATGACATTAGGAACATCCAAATGAAACATACTAGCACCTACCTACACCATGTGCAGGCCTGACCACGTGCGTCAAGCACAGCACAAATCATTCAAATGGATTCTTAAAACACAATGCATGTTTATTAACAGGTAATAAGATCTATTTTCTTTCATAAAAAAATAACTAAAACAACATACATACCTGTAAACAGACCAACATCATCAGTGGATCGACGGGGCAATGTCTTTTCTCTCACTCTGTCCTGAAGACACTGAGCATAATAATATGATAATTATAAGATTATGAAATTCATAATATGCTTATTACAATTAAACACTTCATCACAACCAACACGATCAAATGCTGTTGAGCACTTGAGCAAAAATGCATTTGGACGATAAAACTCAGCATACCAGAGAAACGTCCACGAGAAAAGCACCATCACACGTCGTACATGGAGGAACCCGGGAGATGTTCCCCCGAAGACGCTCCCACCCTAAACGAAGACCCGAAGAAAAGTTCCTTTAATTTAACGTTATATTCTCTTACTTGTGAACAATGATATGAACAAAATTGTTTGAGGTTCATTAACCCATTTTAATTACAAAACGGAGTATAACCACCAGTAAATATAAGAAAATAACACAATATAGGAAAAAACGATTCAAATAATTCACACCAGTTACAAATGCATACTTTTTATATTGAACTGAAAACACTCTTACCTTCGTTCGAAACGCAGGAGAAAACATATTCCTTATTCCGAAATGCCAATGCAGCTCCATGATATCCGAGGATGGCTCACCTAAACTCAGAGTGAATCGAAAATACCGCGCAAACCCGTTGACTGCGTTGAGACGCATCTGACATCCGTTTGTAAATTCAAACTTCTAAAACACGTGACCAAATCATTGCTGCTCATTCGACTGTTACGACCTACGACACATTCGCCGTTGTGGGCGGGAATTGGCGGCAAATTTGAATCTGTGTTGCACACATACACACACAAACAAGAGATGTATCGGAATAAAGTGTGCTGTTGAATAAAATTGTGAATGTTAAATAGTTGTATGGAGTTGAAATTAGAATAATGTTATTTTTATTATTCTGTGGAAATATTTTGATCTTTGTCAAAACAAACTCTGAATAGGCAACAAAAGTTACAATCACAAAAAAAAAAAAAAAATATATATATATATATATATATATATATATATATATATATTTATTTATTTATTTACACATACGTAGTAGCAATATGTTATAGGCCATATATGTGTGTGCGTGCATGTGTATACACACACACACACACACACACACACACACACACACACACACATATATATATATATATATATATATATATATATATATATATAAAACAAACTCTGAATAGGCAACAAAAGTTACAATCACAAAAAAAAAAAAATCTATATATATATATATATATATATATATATATATATATATATATATATATATATATATTATTTATTTATTTATTTATTTATTTATTTATTTACACATACATAGTAGCAATATGTTATAGGCCATATATGTGTGTGCGTGCGTGTGTCATTTTGCATCATTGAAAGAAGGAAGTCCAATATCTTTGTTGAGGGAGTGAGACTACAAACACCCCTTTTCTCAGTCAAATAGGCACCAAATTCTAAATGTATGTTACATTTTGACTACGAATATGACACACTTTCAATAAAGATGAATGTTTCTACGGGTGAAATGCTTCTTTAAACGTGTAGGCCTGGAAAATTCCACAAGGAAAGATTCTGTTGGGGTTTTTCCCGTATGACTGTTGACCCTATTCTTCATTACATCATCCACCCTATTTTTCAACATGGACAAATCAATTTCATACAAGATAATTTTATGTATGAGACTTTTCCTTAGTCACTAGTTAAACAGCCTGAAAAATAACAAGAGTGTGGTAAACAGTAAAAATTACTTGTGCTTTATGATTATTGTGTGTTTATGATTATGATTACACACTTGCTGCACAGGTTAAATTAAAATCTCTGAGAACTGTGGGCAGGATAATTAAGTGTATTAGGGATGCTTTGCCCCATGCATTAATGTCATGTATAAACTCAGCCCTGGTAGATGGTTTTACACCTCAGAACTTGCCTGAGCTGAAGGTGACCCCTAAAGATGGAGGAGATGTAATATAAACCAGACTGCATTGTTGAAAGGGATTTGGTTGTTCATAATGTGGCAAAGAAAAACGTTTATATGTGTGTTAAATCTGTGCATGTTGGACATTTGCAAGGAAACAGATACTAAATGAAGGGATAAAATCTCTATTTGCGAAGAAGTGCATCCATCATGGAGAGTACTGTGTAAAGCTCTTATCTCCAAGCGATGTGGAGATCTTCAGTGTAGAGTTGTGCTACAGCCTCAAATAGATATCATAGTTTAATAAGATTGTTCTGTCCTGTAATGCTCATGATGTTTTTCATATGTTTTTTGAATGTCCAAGACTTTCCTTTATTTGTAATACTTGAAAGTTGATCACAAAATTGGGGTTTTCATATAACAATACCTTAGTTTATATTAGGATATAAATATAGAAGTTCATGGCAACAACACCAATGATTCTTGTCATTTTTTATGACAAAAGTTTGACCTATGTTTACATGTGACTGCTACTCTGAACACTTCCAAGATCACATTTATGTTCATGCAAACTCGTTTTGTGTGTTTGTTTTTGCAAATACAGCTGCTCCATTATGTCGAGCAGAGAGTGCTCGGAGGTCAGCAATTTTACGCGTGTTTGACTTCATGTGGCGCTGCAAGAACCGATCAGACGGATGATGTCAAGGTACCGCCAGAGCGATTTGAAATTAGACTAGTGATTCCTCAACTCGATCTCGCGGTACTTTGACGTCATCGATCACATACGGCAACAACTCCTCCCTCCAACATGAACCAGTTTGCGTCACCACCAGTGCTGCCGGTGATTGGCTTACGTGGGCTTGAGCTTTTCTTGACGGCATATATGCACGGGTACGTGTAAATAAACACTTTTCTGAAAACTGACATGTGTGCACGATATTATTTTGGAAACCGGAGAGGTTGAAATGTCCGTTTATGAAAATAGCCGCCCACGTGTAAACATAACCTTAGTGACGTGATACTGCATGTCTGTGTGGATGAACGGCAAAAAAAAGGTCACGGTTATAAAAATACCCGTGTCCGTGTGGACAAGGCCTAAGTTTGCCATTTTGAAATCCCACCAAAAGGCAGGAAAATAAGGCCTAGTCCACACGGACATGGGTATTTCTATAACCTGAGTTTTTCCTCCAAACAAATCCTGTCCACACATGCTCAGTTTAAAAGAAATCTCTGTCCACATGAAAAAGCAAAAACACGCTATCAAGCACTGTCAAGAGCATGCCACACCAGCAGGCGACAATATAACCTCTGACGTCAAATACAGCAGATAACGGCGCACACTCTGACGTCGCACGACAACACTGCAACCAGCGTTTTCTTAAAATCCTCACCTTGGCAGGGATTTTCAAAAATGTTTGGTTTCAGTGCACTGATACTGCGTTTTTGCGTGGACAAACGGCCGAACCACATAAAAAAATAACACGGTTATAAAAATACTCCGGTCCGTGTGGACTAGGTCTAAGTCTTTAATAGAATCTGTGTCCATTTAGTTTACATATTACAAATACACAGATAGTGATGCTTTGTTTTGAATGGAGATGGGGTGTGAGACTGACTGTGAGTGTGTACAAAAGCTTAGATTTTAATAATGGTTGTTGTGGATCCTGTATAAAATTTGTCTTAAGCCCTGTTTTCTCTCTCTCTCTCTCTCTCTCTCTCTCTCTCTCTCTCTCTCTCTCTCTCTCTCTCTCTCTCTCTCTCTCTCTCTCTCCCTATACTGTAGTTTGCAATGAATTGTGGGAGCATGCTAAATGCAAATTTTACAGTTATGTCTGCAATACTGTATTTTTGAAATAGGCTAATATGTAAATGCTACAGGACAACATGTAATGACACTTATTATTTTATTTTATGTATTTATTTAAAAAGTCAGCTGTGGCACTAGTTTGGAAATAAAAGCTTTGGCACTTTACAATAACTGCAATAAATGCAGCCTATTAAATGAATTATAAACATTCATGTAGATTCTGATAATGTACATATCTTTGTCAAAAATGTTTGATAAGAAACACATTTAGACAACATGTGTGCGTAGCGCAGTACGTGTGATGTCACGACGTCATCAGCAAATTTGCGCCCGGTGCACATGCGCATTGCGAGTTTGCGCAGACAGGTGTCTACGGTCGGAGTGGAATGAAGAAGTTGCATCTGATAATTCTTCCATTGTGTAAGTAATATTTTTAATTTGTCACATTACAAACACCAGACTGTTCATCAGAGTTAAGTATTAGCGTTAGTTTCTCTGCTGAATTTATTGGGCGAGTCTGTAGCACATTATTTGATGTAATATGCGCGTGTTAGTTTGATGCACATGTTGGAAGACAGGGCTCTCGAGTCAAGTCGCACGCATTCACCGTTAGACACACGCATTTCAGTCAGTTCACACGCTCACACGCCACACCTTGTATTTCTCAGGCTGAGAAGTAAGAGATAAATTATCCTGCTTCGAGTTTTTTTGTGTACTCAACTTTACGCAGCGCCGCATGAACTGACAAAGATGACATCAGAGTACCGCGAGACATGTTGCGGAAGAGGCTGATTCCTATCGCTCTCGCGTTACTCTGATGTCATCCACTTGTCGTTTCTTGCAGCGCCTCGCCTCATGAAGTCGTACTTTGATCAAAGACAAGTACAATCCTATAATCTACTCAAAGTGCTCTTTTTTCATGTACTAATTTTGTACTTAATATAGCCTACATTTTTTGTTCCTTAGTACATATGAAATATGCTAAAATGTAATTTAAAAATGTATTTAGGTACCACTTGTAATACATTTGAACCCATCTTTGTATGAAAGATGAGTACAAGTTTACTTAAATACATTTATGTAATACAAGATAGTATGTTAAATGCATTTCACTTCATATTCATGACATCTCAAACACGGAGGAAGATATTTTGAAGAATGTTTGTAACCCAATCTTTAATGAGCCCCATTCACTTTGAAAATAAGAAAAATAATTAATACTTAGTCCTTCTAATTGATGCTATTTCTTTTTTATGTCCTGTTTGTATGAAATATAGTTTAATTATTTTTTTTTTTTAGGTAGCAGCAACTGCAGCTGACATGGAATGAGGATTATCGGATTCACCTCTCACTGATCATCCAAGGTAATTTGGATACAATGAATACAAACTATTTTTTGCTTTCTTTTGTAATCATTAATGTTTTTTTTTATTTTCTAGTGTTATCTGTATTTTTTGGTTTACACAAGGTACCTACACTGCAATAAAGAGCTTAAGTAAATAAGTAAATTTACTCTTTGTATAGTCGAATAATCCAAAAAAGATAATTTTAAATTATTTTTAATTCACTTAATTTAGATTGAAGCTAGACAAAATTTCTTTCTTGATTTAAGAATTTGAATATATTTAGACTGGAAAAAAGACAGAATTACTAAGCTCTTCTTTGCAGTGCATGCCATGAACCATACTGTCACAACCATTATTAATCCAAGTTTACTTTATATAGGTGAATTGATGACCTCAAGCAAATGGATGTTGTCATCTGAAGAGAAAGTTATCCTGGGCCCATGTTTAGAGGCATTTGGGGCATATCTGACACATATCACAATCAAGCTGCATGCACACTTGAGTTTATTCAGAGGTAATTCAGAGCATAAACTCTTAACCAATATCTATTGTATACTTGCAAGTTTTTTTTACTTCTAGGTTAGGTTTTTTAGTTAGTGACTTCTTTTTTCAGGGGAGCAAATTCAAAATATGTGTTTGTTGCGTCATGTGAACCATGTGCATCATGTGTATTGTCAAAATGAGTGCCTGCTGAACACGCATCGAAAGGGTTTATGATAAGTGACGCTCACGTTCACAAAATACTCCCAAGACACTCACTTAACACATCACACATGAGATTAAGCCAGTATCTGGCAAACGCGAGCATCTCTTTTATCATAAACCATTTAGACGTGTCTGCAGCAGGCTTGTATTTTGACATCTTGCGTGATGCACATACATTTACATGACGCGCTAAACACATATTTTAAAATGGCGAGCAACACACATGAAGAGCTAAATACATGTTGTGACGAGCTTTGCATTATGTGCCCTCGAAAAAGAAGTCACCGGCCGTCACTGGCTTTATCATGAGTTGACACATAGACAGTGATTATGCACTGTTTATCTATAAATCCCTGTCATGTTTCACACCAAACTCTAGAGCAGATACTAATAACTATGACACTACCACCACTGCATTATGGGTTGAAATTAGTCAAAATAACAAATACATGGACATTTCCCGGCGAACTTGATGCACGTTACAACTGTATTTTACCATACACGAACAAATGCCATAAGATTGGAATATATGAAATTCAGAATTTAAATGAATGTGTATTGATTTGTACAAATGGAGACATGTATGTGAATAAAATTTTTAATTTTTTTGTTTTGTATTTATATATATCATAATTTGCCCATGCAAAAAAGGAGATGTGAATTTGTGGATCAGGTGACACGCCTACATTTATCCCGTTCTGTTCATTTGGATTTTGAGATTTTCATTTTGCCGTTTAAAGCATTTTATGAGCCAAATACAAACAACTATCAATGAATGAACCAAACAAATGCGTTTCATTTTGTGTTGGAATTTAATTATGTGCATCAAACAGGATGAATGCACACGCATTGCCTGGTTCACAAATGCACATTGGTGGTTTTGTTTTTGCATGCACAAATTGTGATATTTGTGAATTTCAGTGATTATATTTTTTATTAATTTATTACAATTTGTGTATGCAAAAACTTCAATGTGCATTTGTGAATTAGGCGATGTACATGCATTCATCCTGTTTGGTTAAATACAAACCACGCAACAAAAGTCGCACAATTTGAATGAACCAAACATGTGAATTTACATGTATCACCTGATTCACAAATGCACATCAGCATTTTTGCATGCACAAATTGTGATATAATGATACAAAATATAATCACTGAAATTCACAAATGTCTTTGTTTTTACAAATCTATGCACATTCATTTGAATATTGAATTTTACGGACACAAAAATGAAATGCATTTGTTTGGTTTATTCATCGATAGTTGTTTATATTTGGCTCATATAATGCTTTACATGGGAAATGAGTCTCAAAATCCAAATAAACAGAACGGGATAAATGCAGGCGTGTCACCTGAACCACAAATGCACATCTCAGTTTTTGCATTTTTATTCACATACATGTCTCCATTTGTATAAATCAATACACATTAATTTAAATTCTGAATTTTATATATTCAAATTTAAGACATTTGTTCGTGGATGGTAAAATACATTTGTACTGTGCATCAAGTTCACCAATTTTTATTTTATTGTTTTAGTATATGCTGATTTTTTATAATAAGATCTTCTGGTTGTTGTTGTTTTTAACAGAGAAGTTGTGGGCATCAGTCCGGAAACTGGATAAAAAATTTGCTGCTGGAATGTGAGACAAATAAAGGCATGGAATGAACCCAAATGTATGAACACTGCTACGAAAACTAATGGACTTTGAATGGCTTGCCAGTTAATTCCAATGGAATTGAAGAAGAGACTCTGACAAGATTTTCAAGTTTGTGTTTAATTTAAAAGTTTATCTTCATAGATAAGCAATTTAAAGGTAGGCACAGTTAAAACTATTTCTTGTGTGTTTGTTTAAACTGTAAATTTATGACTGAAGTTTGGTCACTATGTAGTAATGTGTTCCTTTGTGGTTAATTAAATGCTGCAGTGCTTAGTGGTATTCGTTGTTGTATTTCCAAGGCTAAAGCCTTATTTTGTGATCTGCATTGTATTGGAGAGTTTTGGAAACTAATACTTATTATCTTAATGCATTGGAAAGTTTTGGACTATTGAACAATAAATGCATTTGGCTACATCTGTGATTTTCTGTTATTTTAAGTGTTTTAGTTTACATTACATTAAATGTTTTATCACAGCAGTTAAAAAAAATTACAGTAATTTTTTTTACAGTGTAGGCTACCATGACACAAGTTGCAGCTCCAAAAACATTTCTTAGTCAAGTTGTATAGCTACAAGCAGCACAAAACCAAAGAAGTGGATTTGATGAAGTCATGTTGTAGTATTGCTGAACAATGTTCACCAGTTAGAGATTGAGGTGGAATGTGAGTTAACAGTGGACGTGGTCTTACTTTGCAGCAAGAGCAAAACCCTAAAAGTTTCAATGCTGAAGAGGGATACATTTTAAACACTATAAATTTACTGATTTATGTAATTTTACTTACATTTCTACAGAAAAATAATCAATAAAACATTTACAGAAATTTTCTGTAAAAATAATTTTTTAATCTGTAAAAATGAACGGCAAATTTCTGTGGAAATTAACGGCAAATGTCTGAAAATTAACGGCAAATGTCTGAAAATTAACGGCAAATGTCTGTGGAAATTAACGGCAAATGTCTGTGGAAATTAACGGCAAATGTCTGTGGAAATTAACGGCAAATGTCTGGAAATTAACGGCAAATTTCTGTGAAAATTAACGGCAAATGTCTGTGGAAATTAACGGCAAATGTCTAAATATTAACGGCAAATGTCTGTAAAAATTAACGGCAAATGTCTGTGGAAATTAACGGCAAATTTCTGTGGAAATTAACGGCAAATGTCTGAAAATTAACGGCAAATGTCTGTGAAAATTAACGGCAAATGTTTGTGAAAATTAACGGCAAATGTCTGTGAAAATACATTTTTGATCTGTAAAAATAGTATGAATTGCCTTTAAAAAACATAATTTTGATGTGATTGTTAATTACAAGGAAATACTGTCATTTTAATGGTAAATCTTTAAATAACAGAAAATATCTGTAAAACAAAAGCATTTTACTGTTTAATGAAAAAATTGGAAAATTCTGTAAAAATATACAGAATATTACCTGTAAAAAAACGTTTTTTTTTTTACAGTGTATTAAAACAGAGATGCTCATTTTCCTTGTTTACATCCTGTCCAAAAAAAAAAAAAAACAATTACCACATGGCCATGTGCTTTACAAATATTGTAAAACCCCATTTCTGGTGGGATTTGGCACAGCCCAAACCAATCATTTTGTTATAATACTTAAGTATTCATTTATTTAAGCAAATCTATTGTCATTTAAACAGGCACAATACACATTAAATTAAATAATCAATAAAGGTTGTTTGAAAATATCTTACGGTATTCAATCAGATGTTGATTTTATGACTTATTCAAAAAACCATTGACTAAAATAATAGAGAAATCATCTTTAGACTGTTTTAGGGAAGATGTGGTTTTTCAAAACTACACACACACACATTGTCAACAAACTATATAAAACTCATCAAAGTTCACTAAGATGAAGACTTATTTGTGGGAAAACTAGCATTAAAAATACTGCATAGTTATATCAATATATCTCTACTTTGGTAATAATACCGTTTATTTAAAGTTTAACAGCTGCAAAATGTTGCATACTAAAATAACTATAAACTATACAATAACTATATAGAGTTAGTGCAGGATTACAGCCACACACTCTGCAAACAACTTTGAACTTCTAATGGTGAGTTAAATCCATACAAGAAATGAATTGTAGAAAGTTTGTATGAACACGAGATGTCAAAGAATATTGGATTTTTGTAATATGCTGGTTGTATTTGCAAGACCAATTGTCCCACAGAGGAGAAGTAGAATAAACCGAGGCAATAAAAAGTGCTTCTGTGCCCATTTTCGTCTTCCTCTCCCCTCAAGAATTATGTCTCGAAGTACTTATAGATCTGAGACACATACTGCATGACCCTTTGCCAGTCTGGTCTGTCTGTGTGCATCAATTCATGAATGTCCTACAAATAAGAAAGAAAGGCATTTCAACTTAAAAGTCTTTTCATATGCATGTTTAACGTTACCAAATGTATGAAACATAACAAGACAAGATAACAAGACAAATTACATTCACAAATTGCCAGAGGTTGTGACATTCATAAACAATGGCTCTCCTCTAAGGACGAGCGGTTCTGCTGGAAATTGGATTTTTGAGTCATGTTGTCCTGATGAGATATGGGGATTATGGCTTTAAGAGAGCAGGTCAGCAGGGCAGAGAGCTTCCCTTTAGCATCACAGCCGGCAAAAAAGTCACAATTATCACATGACAATCACATCCGCAGGGCACATACAGTATCACGGTCTCTGTGTCGTGCACTTAGTAGCGCAGATCTCGAATCCGTAACCATTATACTACAAACTATACAACATGATGTTTCTCTGTTAATTTAATAAAAAATATTAGTTAACACAAAGCTAATTTATAGATTTTTGTAGTTCAATTAACCTAACATTTTTAGGCAGATAACTTACTTTTTTAAGTTAAACCAACAAATCTTTCTAACTTGAGTCTATATGCAGAGCATAAAACTTTGTTTATACTCGACGTGTCCACATGAACGCGTTGTGCGCACGGCAAAAATGATGTCAGCGCGGAGTGGGCAGTCGTGCGCGTTCGGTGTGCGAGACTCCATTTGGCGTGGAGGTGTGCATAGCAATTTTTGTAACTGTAGCGCGGCTCCGTATCCGAAAATGACCTGGAGGCGATTCTGGCCAAACAGGCAAGCCTGTGATGTATCTCTTTGGTCGATCCATGCAAAACAATGCATATACATTTATCTGACACTCGGAAACCTTACCATTTAAAACATGAATTCTTTACATATGATTAAGAATTACTGGCTTATATTTGTAGAAATGTACCGCTCGATGAGGAATAAAATACAAACCTTGAGATTTTTGTACTGTTTGTTTAGTAAAACTTTAATGAAATTATAAGACATATAAATAAATAAAGATATATTTAAGTAATTGACGTTTTATTCATGTTCTCATATTTATATATCAATCAAGCTCTTCTTTGTGTTTGTTTTTGACTTGATTGCTCGCGTCGCCCCCTGACGTTTCAAAGAATAATGAAACAGTGAGCGTGTCAAATATAAACGCCTCGTCCGTTTGTTGAGACGCGCACAGGATCAGTGGAGGCTCATGTTGCGGACCAAAATGCGAGTATAAACAAAGCTTGAAGCGAATATTCATATTGTGTTACTCGCTCTATATTACTCACAGGATTACTTGTTTTTGCATATAAAAACAGTTCTCTCCTCAATTTTCTGATACAACAAGACGTGTCAAACCAGACGTGTCAATAAGAGGCTGTTTACACTAGGCATTAAGATGCGTTTTCGGCGATCGGATCACAAGTGGACGACGTTAGGTGTAAACGGTGTTCAAAACGTTTTGAGCTCGTCCACTTTCGACCACTTTCAACCACATCCAGAGGTAGTCGAAACCACTTTCGATCGGATCGCTTTGGAGTTGCGGAACCGCATATGTGGTTGAATGTGTTCGAACAGCCACACGCGACCGCCTTCCCTCCGCCCATTTATCTAATCTGAGGTATTAAACACAAGTTTTACATCTTTTTTTGACTTCTGGCGTGAACATACGGTGAACAGCACTATTTTTAGCCTTTCATTGATAAAACTAAAGCGCCGCTGATCTCCGTAGTTCCGTTTTGAAAGCGTGTAAAAGTTGCGCGATCCTATTTCATCAATTGCGCTGAAAATTCAGAGAAAGCTCTTACATACACACGTACAAAACTCTGTGCAGCATGTTTACTTGCTAAACAAGCAGTGGACTCCGACATAATATTAGTTTGCGTCCATATAAACTCATTATTACTCCCGCTCGGGTTTAAATGACAGCAGAGAGACTCGCCCACCGTCTCACAGACCACCCCCTCACAGTGTTCAGGACAGAAGCGGTCGAAAGTGGACAAAAGAGACGGATTTAAATACCAGGTTTAAACGTAATGTGTCCCTCTCGTCCACTTGTGATCCGATCGATGAAAGGGGGGCTTTTCCGAGGGGCGCAAATTCAAAATTTGTGTTATGAGTGTTGCTCGTGTTTCAAAATATGTGTTGTTGCGTCATGTGAAACATGTGCATCAAGTGTTTTGTCAATATAAGTGCCTGCTGCACACGCGTCAAAAACGTTTATGATAAAAGAGACGCTTACGTTCACAAAATACACGCAAGACACTCCCTTAACACTAAACTGTGATTACTCATGAGATTATGCGAGTATCGGGAAAGCGCGAGCATCTCTTTTATCATAAACTCTTTAGACGCGTCTGCAGCAGGCACTTATTTTGACAAGATGCGTGATGCACACAGGTTCACTCGACGCACCAAACGCATATTTTGAAATGACGAACCACACACATGACGGGCTACATACATGTTGTTATGAACTTCGCATCGAGCGCCCTTGAAAAAAGAAGTCACCGGCCGCCACTGCTCCAGAGGTGCACTGCTCCAGGAGGTGGACATAATCGGGTCTATTCACGTCTTTGCATTGACTTTGTTATCTGCTCTCGCAAAATATACATTTGCTTTTGGTGTGCATAAACCATAAGAGTTTAGTTTCTCAGACAAATATGTTTTGAATAATATTAAAGAATATACATCTTCGCGATCACATAAAATGAAAGCTTGTGTGACTTATAAGATATATTCTGAATCTAAAGCCATATGATAGCTCTGTGTGTGAGTCTTGGCTATTTAAATAAATTCCTCATTTAAGAGCTGAAGTCTGTTTAAGTTATTACTACTGACCACCTTGATATTCTCCTCACCTGCCCCTCCATGTCTATATATCGTCTGGTGAAATTTTCCTGCTATAGTATCTGTGAGTGTAGGAACCCAAAGAATCATTAAAGATTTACAGGTCATTTTAAAAAGTCCCCAGCGGGCAGTGAGGCATTTCTCGACATTTCCTCTCAATCCTTTTTCTCAGCACACTTGTTTTTAGTGCTTACTGTACATGATTGGCAGAAGCAGCCGGTAGCTAATATGTATGTCTCTGGCCTTTGCTCTTTTCTCTCTATTGTTTGCTATGTTTCATTTTTGCAACACAAAACATTTTGTAGACCAGCGGTGAATTTGAAGTTTTCTATAACTCGCACTGTAAACGCCCCAGAGAGCCATTTGATCCTAGTTCAGAAGTGTCATGTTTCTAATTAAGACACTTACGGATGTCCAGACACGGGTCTTTAATCACTCGTGTGTTTGTGGTGTGAGCCATGGTGGCTGCAAGACACAAATGTAACCATCGTGAGCGATGTCAACTCATGATTTTGTGAACGAGAGTCATATTTTGCGTAATATTAGGAGAATTCATAGCAGTTGCACAATTTGACTTTCTGGTTGCACCACTTGACCTCTGCAATGAATTTACATTTAACTTCTACTTTGATGCTTCTATAAGCTTTTGCCTGTGATATCAAATTTATAAATACAATTAAAATGTGTTTGATAAAATAGGATTTTTTCTAGTTTTACATTGGTTGTACCACCTGAAACACAAAGAAAGTGTACCTGAGCCTACCCATTACATTAACTCTTTCCCCGCCATTGACGAGTTATCTCGTCAATGGCGATATGTAAGAAAGTCATTTTTTGCAGTGTGTTTACTACTTGTTTTATGTTAACTGTTTATAATTGTTAACTTCTTAATAAAAGTTAAGAGTTAAGTTACTTCTTAATAAAAACACGATTACGGTTATACTATATAAGTATATTATTTTGAATTTTTTTAAACATTTTAACACAATTTTAATTTAAATTTGTATAGACAATTGCTACACCTGCCATTTTGCAAATTTGAGATACCAAAACAAAAATGAATATATTAAGAAGTTGAGATATCTCCCTTTTTTTTTTTTTTTTTTGCTTATTATTATGTTATCAAGTTTTAATTGTGTTATTGTGCTACTTAGCTGTATATTTTAGTTATGAAGGCTTAAAACAAAACAAACCAACTGCAATTTGATTATATTAATTCAGGGTTCCCACACCTTAGTTCAGTGGTTCTCAAACTGGGGGCCGCGAGATGGTGCCAGGGGGGCCCCAGTTTTTTGACATTTTATAAAATACATTAATTTATCATGAATTCTGTGTAATTAAACCTAAAAAAAATAAGGCTACTAACCAACAGCACTACTTTGTATAATTTAATATGTTTTGTTTAATTAAAGTGTTATGTTTTAGAACAAATTTGTCATAAATTTTCTAGGGGGGGGGGCACAAAGGAACGCACCATACATAAGGTGGGCCGCACACTGAAAAAGTTTGAGAAACACTGCCTTAGGTAAGTTCAAATTCAAGAACCTTTCAGGGACGTTCCAGGTGCAATACCCTCAAAATCAAGGACTAAATGTGGGGACACATTTCAAGTGAGAGCAAGGTTACATTGTGTTACCTTTAAAGATAAATTGTTACAGTTCCCTTTCTAGGGAACTCGCGCTGCGTCACTACGGTGACACTTTGGGGAAGCCTCCAGAGGTAAGTGGGTCTGAATGTGTATATCAAATTCAACCAATGGTGAGGCTTAACGACAAAGACAGGGTGACACGGGAGTCAGAAAGTATATCGCTATCTGAAATATTGCTAAAAACAGCGTAACAGGGATGCAGGAAGTATGGCAAGGGAGACGCAGCGTCTCGTTCCCTCTCAGGGAACAACAGCTACAGACGTAACCCGAGACGTTTTCATTTGTCAAACACACCTATGCAAAAAAGCATTTTGGTTATGAATCAACATTCGCATACAGAAGATAAAAGCATTTACAGTTTAGCACGTGCGCTTAAAAAGTCTAAAATTTTTATGATATTATCCTACACTACACAGGGAATAATATGGATTTTTTTTTTCGAGAAAACGTCTTGCATAAAATAGATTCAAGCACTTTCAATGACCTGTATCTATGTATGTATATTTTCAAAAACTTCCCAGGGCCTTGAATTTTTTCTCCCAGATTCACAAACGTTCAAGGATTTCAAGGACCCGTGGGAACCCTGATAATTGGAATGCACTATCAAAAAACAAGATCTGGTTTGGTTTTTATCTGGTTTTGGAACCGAACTCTTCATATATTATTAAAAAATACTGAAAATATTTAAACTAAATAAGTTTTATAGAATAAAGTGACACATAAATGTCATAAATGTCTTTAAGTTATTTCTATAGTAAATAATGCCCCTAGACACAAAATTATGCTAATGTCATGTCATTGACCCATATATTGACAGTTCTTACTACCTCCTATTCATAATCACCCTCCTATAAGCTTCTCTGCTGTATAAGCGTCTCTCCTTAAGATCATTGATGCTAAAGAACCGTTGCTGATTCTCAAGGGTACGTTAACAAGAGTAATTATATAAGACACAGATTCTTCAATGCAGCTCACCACGGCACGTGAAGGATTCAGAACATACAATGTTGTTAACTTGTTTACGCTGTAAAAGCAGCAAGTGATTTATAGATAAAAGCTGACAAATCACTCACTGTTTGATGACTCAATAGCACCTAACTGGAATCTCAGCACTTCTACAAAGAGATTAAATGATAATCTCACAGGTCCAACCTTCAGGTCTATTTGGCTGTTAGATACCAAGTGGGACCACAGAGACCACAGGTGATTTATCACAAAGCGATAACTGACATCCGTTTGTTAAGATTCTTGGACTTTGCTTTGTATAACTTAACTCAATTCTTACTGTTAACGTCATTATTCACTGCTCTTTGTTCTCTTTTTTTTTATGGAGGTAAATTGCTTTGTATCAAATATAAGGAAAGCAGTTTGAATGTCTCTGTAAATTACGTGGCAAAGTAAATATCACTCTAAGTTACTCTGATTTATCCGTGTGCGGTGTTTGTTTCTTCTAGGATGGAAAATGAACACAGCTTCACAACGACAACAGCCTGAGGCTCTTGATTTTGATAACAGTATTTGTAAATGAAGCTTTATACATTATATACTTACGAATATAATATACATTATACTGCTGAATTTACAGCTCATTTCAATAGTCATATAATTGTTTGTTTGTAAATTGCATAGTTTGCATCCGACAGTTACAATGCAAATGCAAACCTTGTGATCTCTTGACGTAAATGCAATATAATATACATAACTATATTATCAGTGGTGTATTAAAAACCTTACATAATGAACTGTAGCCGTTTTTATCTACATTACTTCTTACATGGAAGTCGCTGTCATGTTTCTACAGTAGCCCTAAACAGACAAACTGTACAGAGCGTATTTCGTCCAAATGTTGTCTCAGACGACGACATGTTTTTCCTCTGGCGGCTACCGTAGCTTCTCTTTTTATTTGAGCTTGGTTGCAATTCGAAATCTCACTACTAGATGCCTCTTAATAAAACCTTTAAGTAAACATAAGTAAAGGCATTAACTAACATGAACAAAAAAATGATAAATTCTTGAAAAGAAGCAAAAAAAAAAAAATAATAATTAAAATGGCACGTTACAACGTTTCAATTGTGACAGTCAACGGAAAAGATAATACTTTAATATTTTAATAAAAATCTCCTGATAATGTATCATGCAGGGGTTGGCCCTATGACCAAAATCTTATATCATGATATGAGTTATTTTATATTATGATAACAATATGTATCGCGGTAGAGTTGTCTTTTAATAAGGTTTTTATGTTATTAAAATCTTTGAAAGCATACAATTTTCATAATATATGAATATATTCCTAAGGCAGAAAAGTGATTTAGTCAAGTCATTTTCTCTCACTGCTGTTTGATTAATACGAGTGACAGACAGGAGCAAAATTAGGTAGCTTCCCCTTTAAAGGGACACTCCACTTTTTTGAAAATATGCTCATTTTCCAGCTCCCCTAGAGTTAAACTTTTGATTTTTACCGTTTTGGAATCCATTCAGCTGATCTTCGGGTCTGGCGCTACCACTTTTAGCATATTAGCATAATCCATTGAATCTGATTAGACCATTAGCATTGCGCCTAAAAATAACCAAAGAGTTTCAATAATTTTCTTATTTAAAACTTGACTCTTCTGTAGTTACATCGTGTACTTAGACTGACAGAAAAATTAAAAGTTGAAATTTTCTAGGCAGATATGGCTAGGAACTATACTCTCATTCTGGCGTTATAATCAAGGACTTTGCTGCCGTAACATGGCTGCAGGCGGCGTTATGATATTAAGCAGCAGCTAAAAATAGTCCCCTTGGTATCTTTTAATAGCAGGGGACTATTCATGTATCCAATATAGAAAACTTTTTCTGTATGTGTGGTGCAGAAAATGGCAGAGGCACGAGCGTTTGCTGACTAGTGTTGCCAGATCTTGCGCGGAAAAAAACAGTGAACAAGAAAAATCCAATAATAAAATGAAATAAATCTAAATGCTTTACCTCAAAGATCAAAATATTGGGGCCGGAATCTTTACACTTTATTAACACCAAAATCTTGATCGCTTCATGAGCCAAAAGCCTTAACGGTTATGCGCCAAAACTGTATGTACGTACAAAAAAAAGAAAGACCTGGCAACACTGCAAGACAGCCCGCTGTGGAGCAGCCTCAAAAATGCGTACAATGCACAACGCCAAGACGGAGGTTTATTGCAAAACATTACGCTATTAAATTATTTTGGTCAAAGCTGTGAGTGATAAGCATTGCGAGACGGCACAATGCTGCTATGGTTATCTCTGTGTACATTGTAATGAACTGAACGTGAAATGTACGATGATGGGTGCTGACATGTTTCGCAAAAACGTCAGATTTGGAGCCAAGGTATGCACAGAAGGAAATGTCCATGGAACCCGGAGGCGGAGCCGCTGTATCACGCTTCTGCCCAAACGCTTGCACACCCAATTCAAACACGCCCCTTGAACGTCTCATTTGACTGGCTTGCTTAATTAAAGTAAGTTAAAGGCGGAGTCCACGATGTTTGAAAAACGGTTTGGAAAAGGAGACGGGCCGACTACCAAAACACACATATAGCCAATCAAATCAAATCAAATGCCGGGTTGCGTATGTGTGGGGCGGGTCTATCAACAGAAGGTCCAGATTTTATTGGGGTAGGGGCGTGTTTGTTTAGGTGATTTCAAATATCAACATTGGCTTTCAAACATCATGGACTCCGCCTTTAAATACAACTAATTTTGTCGGTGTGAAATAAACAGAAAATCGAAAATATTTTTATTTTCAATCTTCCATTAAAGCTCCGACAGTCCGTTTAGAGACGCTGTCAATCACAAATGTCAATGATAACGACACGCCCCATTTCTATAGCATCAAATTATTAGCTAAAATGAAACATATCACAAAAATGAACAATTGAACATATATCAGCGTGATGATAACTACCTTAAAAGACCAAAAGCATCTTTATGAACATTTTATTGGTAGTGTAATTTTTTTTAAATTTTGACCTAAATCACGTTCGTTTTGCATGGGGTTTATGACACCAAAGGGGCAATCAAAGAGCCAGCAGCTTCACTTTTCAGGATGTATGAGGCACACCCAGTTTTAATTGGCTGCAACTAACGATTATTCGATTAATCTGCCGATCATTTTTTGGGATTAATCGACTAATCGGATCAAATATATATATTTACTTAATTAGATGTTTTCATGTCGGTGGTGCGGGAGCATGTGACGTCACAGACCAACTAATCAATAATGAAATTCGTTGACAATGAATGTCATAATCGTTTTTTTATCGATTTTATCGATCAGTTGTTGCAGTTCTAGTTTCAATAGAACTTTTACAACTGCCTTGCTTAAATACGTGTGCAAACTTTATGACGCCCCTATAGACATCCCTACATCATGCTATGATATGCTGAAAAAGTGGGTCTTCACTGAAGTGGATATTAAAACATAAACATGTTTTGTAAATGCAGACTCACCAGAGAAGGCTTGATGCCAACGCTTTCCGCTGCCTTAAAAGCCAGTGTGAGATTTCGTCCCTTTAGAGAAAAGAACGTCATTCAAAAACGAATAACTGACCATCATAATGTTAAATACAGTTAAAAACAGTCATGATGAATCTGTCATAGAGGCCTTTCGCCAGCCTTGACATTCACGACACAAGCAAAGCTGCTTCGTGAATAATTCACAAGCATAATATATACCATCTCCTTCTTCAATCACTATTACACTTATGGCTACAGTTTGTAACAGCTCCGCGGACCACAGCGTTTTTAATGTGTGTGCGTGAGCGCATCAAATCAATGAACACAGAGGAAAGCAGGAGACGTGTTTGTTTGTCATGTACATTGTGTTGACACCACTCTATATCCCATCTGTTTATGTATCCTGTCTACAGAAGGGAGTAATTCGATACAACAAGCCGGTCAGAAGACAAGAAGCTCTGCCTGTTAACATGCTGTGTGTGATCAAAAAAACGTGTCAGGCACCATATAGAGGATATATAATTTATGTAACAATTCAATGCTATAACCAACAGATGTGTATGTGAGTACCTTGTCATGGCTGAAGAGCTCCTGGTAAGGGATGTGTGCTGGCAGGTAAGTGTGTAAAAGAGCACAAAACGCAAGGCCATCGCTCCAACTGCTGCTGAAGTTTGTCACGTCTATATTCTATAAAAGAAAAGAAGGAGAAATGTAAATGGTATTTTAGACCATGTTTGTTAGCTTTGGGAATATCTAGGATCATAGTGTACAGTAGGCTTTAAGATTAGCTTCAATACATTTAGACACTTGCTCAGGCTGGGATGCATAATCTTGACAACGCCGTAACTCATTGTTCTCAGTTGTTTTGCTTTATTTCTGTTATTTCTTTGAAAGAAAAGAGTACTTAAAATTAATAAAATGTACTCGCTAAAGGGTTAAGCCCGGAGTATTTTTTTGTTGTGTATACGTGAACCTACGCGCACAATTGAATGCACAGCTTTGCAAAGTATAGTTTATTTGATATGTACGTTTACACAGACATTGGACGCACACTCTTCTGATGATGAAAACTGCATCACACGCACTGCACTGCAAAAAATTATTTTCAAGAAAAAAAAATCTTAGTATTTTTGTCATGTTTTCAGTAAAAATTTCAAAAAATTCTTAAATTAAGATGCTTTTTCTTGATGAGCAAAATGACCCAAAAAATAAGTCTAGTTTTTAGACTAAAGATTTTAAATGTAAGTGATTTTGTGCATAAAACAAGCAAAAAAAAAATCTCCCAATGGGGTAAGCAAAAATATTTTTCTTAAACACTAAATTCAAGAAAAATTTCCTTACCCCACTGGCAGATATTTTTGATCGTTTTATGCACAAAATCACTTACATTTAAAATCTTTAGTCTAAAAACTAGACTTATTTTTTGGGGTCGTTTTGCTTGTAAAGAAAAAGCATCTTTTTAGATATTTTTACTGAAAACAAGACAAAAATACGAAGAAATGTTTTTTGCAGTGTATAGGTGCGTATGCCTAAAAAATAATGGACCACACTTCAGCTTTTAGGATTAGTGTTTGGCTTATGCTAGGTACACACCAAAAGATTTTTTACATCTTATAAGATTTTCGAAATGTGATAGACCACAAACATGAGGATAAAAAATCTTAGATTTAACCGCTTTGCTCCTATTGTGTGTGGTAAACAGATTTTCAACCAGAGTCTCGACTGTAAACACAGGAAATCTTGCAAAATCTTGCGAGACTTCAGAATAAGCATGGCGGACGATATTCAGGAAGACATTTCAATGATAGTGTTTGTAATGATTTTCACCCAAAATTCAAGGGAAAAAATAAAGGGGTTTGGGTGAAGTTTGTCCTGCGCCATGACTGCTTCCGTCTTCCATCATCTCGCTTTCTGATTGGATATTGTTTAGTTTTACGTGATAATCTCAAGAGCGTACACACGTTTGTCCCGCCCACACATCAAGATTTCTGATCATGAATATTAAATGTTTAACCCTTTCCCCGTCATTGACGAGTTATCTCGTCAATTAAGAGAAAATGCTTCGCGGCTAGGGTTGGGTGATGTCCCCTAAATTGGCAGTTGATGATAGTTACGTCAAACCATCGCGATGGATGATGATATCGTTAGGCGGGGGGTATTTTAATTTTTCGTTATTATATAATTATTATTCATTATTTTACTTTATTACTTTCACTTATCCACTTAAGAAGAGTTGTGCACTTTTTATTTTAATATATATCTTTACATAAATACTTTTTTGTGAGTAACTTAAAAGCTTTATTTCAAAATAATTTCGTTATTTTACTAACACAACTAATGACTGTTTTCAATAGGTTGCACATAAAGGGAATAAGTAGCTTTATTCCACTTAAGAAGAGTTGTGCACTTTTTTAAAATATCTATTTACAAAATATTTTTTTCTTAAATTCAAAAGCTATAATTGGTTATTTTAAATGACTCCTCCGCACTTTCCAATAGGTTGGACATAAATATCTGTGCATATGTGCCAACAGTACTTCGTCAGAGTGGTCTCAGCTTTTTGCTCAAAATTTGGTGTTTTTGAAGAAACTTAACCATATTTGAGAGGTGATAAAAAGAGAATTCATGTTTTTTTGTTGTTTTTTTGAAAGCAGAAGGTTTGTTCTATCATTTGATATATTGTATGTTTAGATATTTAACCTCCTAAGACTCGAGCTTTGGTTTGTCTTTTTTCAGATTTCTACCATTTTTTGCTATTTTGGGGTTAGGAAGAACCAATAAATATAATAACCAAATATTTTTCTAACAACATGAAGCAGTGTAGTTGCCCATGTTTGTGTACAACAGGTTCCAGTTACACAGAATTAAGTATTATGGTGCAAACATCAAAAAAATTTGATGTCCACATGGAGGTCTTAGGAGGTTAAAGAAGAACATTTTCTAGAAGGCTTAAACTTTTGTTAAAAATCATGAAAAATGCTGCCGCTGGCTGGCAACTTAAAAAAAATGCTGGCAGGGAAAGAGTTAATATTTACGATTCGCGCCCAAAATCAGGCCGTTATCTTTTGGTGTGTAAGCGAAATTAGCGTTAGTTGCTTGTAATTATGCATAATGTACTGTTATTATTCAATTAAAATGTAATTTATTTATTTATATAGTGCTTTTCCACAATTGTGTAATTGTTTCAAAAAATCATAAAAATATTCATAAAATATAAGCAGCAGAATACAGCGGTTAAGCTTAACCGTACTAGCGAGCGTAGTAATAATGTAACATATATAAGATGGTGCTGCTAAGTTAGGCCAACGTCAATGTCAGTTGAAAAAAAAAACGTAGATGAAAAACCATGCAGGAAAAGTCCTAGGAGGGGAAAAAACATTGGGAGGGAGCCAGGCATAGCTAATTCTATACAGGATATATTATATCATCGTTACAATTTTTTTTTTTACAATTTTTGGGGATTAAAACATAATATATATACACACGGATAAGTAGATTAGACGGGGGGGGGCTGGTGGTCGTTGGTCTGACATTGGATGGGCATCACGTTGAAGGGAAGCCAGTAGATCAGTGGCCTGATGATTATGATAGTAATTATATGTATATGTGTAACAAAGGCAATGTAAAAAGTGTTTATTTACCAACTGGACCAATAATATAAATGATTTTTTTGTCAAATCAGATGCTTTTCAAAAGAAGGATGTCTCTGGCCTTGATATAACCCACTGATCTATATAAATGACTGGATTGCGCATAGAACGCTTGACGTAACTGCGTGAGGTGAATCCAGCGCAGAGTTCGAGCCGCCATCTTGGTATACCCAACCGGCAGAGAGCGTCATTGACTTCCATTTAAAATCATGATCAAAATGTACCCCCTTTACAGCGTATCAGTTACACAAGGTTAATTTTTAGGATATGTGTACGTAAATTATTTGTTAATTCTGGTGTTATTTGCAATGTTTATGTTTTAATCGGGCAGGATAATGGATTTATTAAAAACCGTTAAGGTGAGTGTGTCTGCTGCATTTGTTAATGACACGGGTATAAATAAAGTTTTTTTTTGACATTCAGCTACACTGTGACGGTCAGCGTTATTTCTCTAAATAAGTTTAGGTAACTTGTAAGTTTAGATAACATTATTACAAAACTAGCAAATTATTGCATGCACATACGGTACAAAGCATGATTATTTATTTAGATTTCAGAATGAGCACGTTTATTGCCATTAATACTAAATATGCCGCGGTCTGTCTGCTGATCTGATACTGTAATAAAGATGAATGTATAACAACTGATTAAAACGCAAAATGTACAACTTTCAGTAAATAACTATTTACATGCTTTGGACGTTTGTGTTGTAATAATGTACAGGGTAACTTCACATATAAAAACGAAGACGAGTAAAGTGATGTTTTATCATTAAAATCTGACAACGTCCATTGATTTAATAGAACGTTTGGGTATACCAACATGGCGGCGCGGTGGCTTCACAAGTGTGACGTCATGCGCAATCCAGTCATTTATATAGATCAGTGATATAACCCATCAATGACGAGCACTAACATTCATGATCTGGTGGTACGTGTGTTTTTAAGTAAGGACAACCGCTTTAGTATTCCCTAACTTCCCATTTGAATGGGACATACGTCAGCTCAGACAAGAAAAATGAGCTTGTCAAAGCGTTTCATTTTATCTTTATGTGGCTTAAGTGACGGAGGAAAGTTACAGGTTAAAGGCCAACGCGCCTGACAAAACCAAATACCGTACTGCATATTTCAAATAAATAGCGTGTGACATAAGATGTAAGACAGACGGGAAGTGGACTGTTATTATAGCAATAAAAATGTCAAGATGGACATGGCAAACTCAATACACTGTTATCTCATTGTCTTTCACTGGACTTCCTGTCACTTCCTGTTGTGTCCCATTGCAGTTGTTGTTCTTTGTGTGAATGCATGCATGTCTGAGTTTGGGAACGGGGCAAAGGGCCAGCAACATCCCTCTCGGGCTCGGCCCTCATCGGCCCCTGCTGGGCCCTTAGGGTCTTTGCACTTTGCGAATATCTTTTGATTTAGAATCAGATGTTTGATTTAAAACAAGCTCCATCCTCAGCTAAACCACTTGGGGACAAGTTTAAGAGGGGTAGAGAAGTTCAACAGCCGTTCATCCAGTGGGTCAACAGGTCAGCGGTATGAACGTCAACCATAGAGGGACGGTGCAAAGAATCCCACCGTCTGTGCTACGCATGGTTGGGTGACATCTTCTGACGTTTAGCATCAGGTGCAATGTTCGACACCTTTAACACATTTTTATCATGTATGTGTATTTAGTGGGAATTATATTTAGGGTATTTAGTACCCTTTCAAAAAATATACTTTTGCATGTAAAGAGTTCATATTAGTACCAAGTGTATACATATTTGTCATATTAGAACCCTTTTAAAGGGTTCTGTCATACCCAGACAGCAGACGACTCCGGGCCAGATCCACACCAGATCAGCTGCAGATCTGGCCCAGAGTTGACTGCTGTCTGTGCAGTGACAGTTTGGGAGAATTTCTTGACGTTTTTTTGGCAGTGTACTAAACTTAATCCTTGACACAACAAAACATACCAAACGTGTTTGAGTTGTATTTATCTTAATTAAAGCTAAAAATAGCTTCTTGAAACATTCTGGGCTCCTATCGAGTTCCTGATTTTCTTGATCTGTCTCACGATCACACAGACAGACATTCCTCACATGCCTGCGCTGTCCCTATAGCACAGGTGGCCCGGGACCCCGATCACATGTACATACACAGGCAAACAAGCACTACGGGGGCTTCAAGAGCTGATTGCAGGCGTGTTTATGCGCAAGGTGCAGGAATGCTGGGAGTGAGGTAGAAAGGCACGAAGTCACATCCTGATCAGCGTGAGGGTGACGGGGGGAGAGATAATGTCACGAAAATAAAGAGGAAAAGTAAAAATGTCTAAAAACATCATCGTCCTTCATTACACAGAGACCCGACGACATTCAGTGACGGCCGGGAAATCACCTCTTGCTCTCTTCAAATGAAAGATATGCCTGGACAGAAGGAAGATGTATTGGAAATAGAAAGCCAAGCTTGCTCATGCATGCTAGTTTGTAGTGGTGAGCCTCAATTGTCTGGTGGCACAAACAAAGTGACTATAAATACTAAGAGTCTTAGACAGCGAAATTGTACGTTTGTGGCATTGAGTCATCTGGTGTTAAATGCATGAATTAACACCCTGCAGCTGCTTGCTGGCTATAGCTACAGAATGAATTATTTATTAGCGATCAACCACATAGGTGGTTTTTGTCTAACTGGCCCTTTAATGCTCGCACGTACGCATTTAATTGCTAGTTGAGAGAAAGCAAATACACACACACACACACACACACACACACACACACACACATACATTCAATGCTTACTGAAAGGGCTTTTAATATTGCGTGCACATCTCTTCTGCTCTCTTAGATGTTATTTAACAAAGCTGTGACAAGCAGTGACTTAACAGCCATGACAGACTGAAAGACATGAAAGATATCTACATATACAGTAAGCTAAGCATGATAAATTTTTACCATGAAAAAAACTGTTCTCTCTCCAAAAACATTTTAATATATATATATATATATATATTTATTTATATACAGCTTGGGGGTGGCGAGGGAGGGATAATGTCACGAAAATAGAGAGGAAAAGTATAAATGTCTAAAAACATCAGCGTCCTTCATAACACAGAGACCCGACAGCATTCAGTGTCAGTAAATGACCTCTTGCTCTCATAAAATGAAAGATATGCCTGGACAGAAGGGATAACCCTGAGTATTCATAATCTGACATTACACACTGTGGGCCCTATCTTGCACCCAGCGCATTTGACTTTGTCAGTGACGCATGTATCATTCGTATTTTGCACCGGCGCACAGCGGGTTTTTCCCTCCACAGACGCACGTCGGCAAACTATGAACTTGCGCTCCCTGGGCAGTTCAGCGCAGAAAAGGAGGCGTGTTCTGGCGCAAACCATACCTGATGCTATTTTGCAGTTTCAAAAAACAATTGCGCCACTGACCAGAAAAAACTAGTCTAAAGTCAGTGGCGCACACACTTTGCTTATCTAATCTACACAGATGCAACAGTTATTTTTGCAAATCATAAATTGTTACAATAAAAACTATTAACACATGAGATAAGGGAAATCATTGTGGTGATAGTTTTTATTTATTGTTTGGCTGCATTAAAAAATTCTCATGCAAATAACGATTAAAATATTTTCATAAGTTTGTTGTGTGGCTGTATTACATTTATTTTATGTAAATAATAATTAAAATGTTTTCATAAGAAACCTTAATGTATGTGAACTTGATTTGTAAGTGTACTTTGGGGTTGGACTGCTTGCGTTTCTTGGCTTTCAGCGGTGAGGGTGGACGCAGCGATGTCCTCTGCTGGCGTCAGGTCCTGTGTAGAGGAAGATCCACCTCCCGTTAAACGGCGTGCCCGATTTATGCTGGCAAGCTTGGGATTCCCCCGTCTCCTGACATCATTGTAGCGCTTGCGTGGAAACGTCCTGGGGATGCCAACTGATGAAACAATTGTGGCTTGTTTAACCTACGCTGATTTGGGCGGGTTTCTCCCATTCCCATACAAAACAACTTCTCTGTCTTTGACTGCTCTTACAAGAACGTCTGTCTCCTCGGCTGTGATCCGTTCCTGGCGTGCGCCTGGTAAATCCGTCATAATAATAGCAACCCGCCATGGAACTTGCGCCCTTGCGTTTAAAGGGAATGTTGGATAGCGTTCTGATTGGTTTATTTGACGTTACGCCCAAACCACACCTATGAATAATGAACCTACTTCAGACCAACCCCTTATTGATTTGCGCCTGGCGCAAGAGTTATTTCTCCCGCTGGGAAAATAGCAACAGCGCCCAAGATCCGCCCACAAACTCACTTGCACTTTGCACTTCGCACTTGCGTTTCAGATCGTTAAAATAGGGCCCATTGTATTACTAAATCTAGGTCCGTTGTCTGAAACCCTACTCCTTCACCTGAGTTACAATTAATTATTCTTCTTTTTAGATAATCTAGTGTGACAACTTACCCGCCGGTGGGGCAAATTGTCACATGTGAACATTTTCTATTCATTAGTCTACAGCTCCTTAATGAGATATGAAAATGTAAACAATTCATCATGCCCATGTGCCCAAGACTTCCTTCTTTTATTTGGTATGCGATTCATACCATTGTGAAGTATTGTGCACAGCAAATGTTAGACAGTGTGAAAAGTATGACAACTTACCCCGCTCTCACCTACCTACATATTAAATACAATAAAATATGAACTTTTAAGTTTGTAATTTATAAATATTATTTAAAGGAAAACACCACCGTTTTTCAATATTTTACTATGTTCTTACCTCAACTTAGACAAAATAATACATGCATATCTTTTTTTAATGTGTGCCCTTTTAATCTTTGTACAGCGCCTCGTAAATGTGTTAGCATTTAGCCTAGCCCCATTCATTCCTTAGGATCCAAACAGATGAATTTAGATGCCACCAAACACTACCATGTTTCCCTACTTAAAGACTGTTACATGATTAGTTACACGATGGTGACACAAAATAAAACTTTTGTTTGGAGCCATAGGAATGAATGAGGCTAGGCTAAATGCTAACACACTCGAGAAGCGCTGTACAAAGATTAAAAGTGCACACATTGAAAAAAGATAGGTATGTATTAATTCATCTAACTTGAGGTAAGAACATAGTAAAATATTGAAAAACGGTGGTGTTTTCCTTTAAGTAAATAATATTTATAAATTACAAACTTAAAAGTTCATATTTTATTGTATTGTATTGTATTGTAAGTTGGTTTAGTTAAATCTTTTACTGTAGGTTATCTGTTACCACAAAAGTTGAACTGAAAAACTCTGAACTTATTGGGTTTTACAGTGTACATTATACACATGGTGTGTGTCAGATTCATAAAAGAGTTTTATCACATCTGTAACGTCACATCCATGACACTGGAACTGCCCTTAATACATAAATAAATAATAATAACACACAAATATGAAAATTTCTTTAGATTAACATTTATTTACTCCTGTTAAGTATATAATAAAGTATATAATTTACTCCTACCAAGGGTGTTTCCGTACATACGGCCTCACTATATGAAAGCGTGGTATTTTGGTATATTTTTCACCCTGAGGACTTTTCTTATGTAACCAATTTTTTGAAGAATGTTGCTGTAGCTCTTTCCCATACAATGCAAGTATGCAGTGATCATGGGTGTCAAACCACTAAAAAAAAATAATTCTGCCTTTGGTTTAAAATGGAAGAAAGTCATGCATATTTGTACTGGCACAGCATTTGTGTTCTCTTCATCTTTGTTTACACGAGACCAAGCTGGAAAAGGACAATAAATAGAGAAATCTGAGGTAAGAGGGGGCTGAGCGATCAGAGACACAAATAAACTACAGCCGACAGGGTCAGATCCTTTCAAACTGACCTCTCAGAAACAGCAAAGCTCCACCTCAGCAGTAATCACTCTCAGATCTTTACTGGATCATGAGGAGGTGAAGACAGAAGAATGATTTGGGTAAAACCTTAACCGATGAAGGACTTATTATCTGAGAGTGTCACTTGCGGCACAGTTCATTGTAATTAACGCTAAACTGTTGTATGCCATTATGATTGCTGAGATTTAATATTAGTAATTTGAACCCATGAACCTTAGCAATAAACGTTTGGATTACAGACATGAGTGATAACTCAAACCTGAGGGCTTTTGTGGGATAATGTGCTATTACTTGTCTTTATGATGGCGCTTTTTACTTTATTAAGAAAAGGGAGCAAAATCAGACTTGAGCGATCTTGGAAATCTTGGAACCAGATTATTACAGAGAGGGTGCCTTCTTATGAATTAAGTATGGACAATGGTAGAAACGCTGAAAAGGCACAGGAGCCCTTAGCAACACCACATCTATATAAATGTCTGAATTGTGTATAGAATGCCAGAACTAACAGCAACAGTTGAAGACGCTGGAAATGTTTGAGCGGCCATATTGGTCCTGTATGCCCAGCTCATCATTCTTCTTCCTCCAAACACGTTAAGTGGAATTATGACCAAAAAATTTATATTTTGGTCTCATCTGACCACATGACTTTCTCTCATGACTCCTCTGGATCATCCAAATGGTAATTGGCAAACTTAAGACGGGCCTGGACATGTGCTGGTTTAAGCAGGGGAACCTTCCTTGCCATGCATGATTACAAACTATGACGTCTTGGTGTATTACCAACAGTAACCTTGAAAACGGTGGCCCAGCACTTTTCAGGTCATTGACCAGCTCCTCCCATGTAGTTCTTGGCTGATTTCTCACCTTTCTTAGGATCATTGAGACCCCACGAGGTGAGATCTTGCATGGAGCCCCAGTCCGAGGGAGATTGACAGTCATGTTTAGCTTCTTCCATTTTCTAATGATTGCTCCAACAGTGGACCTTTTTCACCAAGCTGCTTGGCAATTTCCCAATAACCCTTTCCGGGCTTGTGGAGGTGTACAATTTTATCTCTATGTCTTTGGACAGCTCTTTGGTCTTGGCCATGTCAATAGTTGGATTCTTACTGATTGTATGGGGTGGACAGGTGTCTTTATGCAGCTAACAGGTGCATCTAATTTAGGATAATAAATGGAATGGAGGTGGACATTTTAAAGACAGACTAACAGGTCTTTGAGGGTCAGAATTCTAGCTGATTGACAGGTGTTCAAATACTTTGCAGCTGTATCATACAAATAAATAGTAAAAAAATCATACATTGTGAACATAGGAAATAACATACATTTAAATCTACATGTTTGGGCATATCAATATGTGGCGTGGTGGCATCAATAATAATGCAATGTCATGCCCAGTCAAGTTCTCTATTATAGTCCTTGCTACCATCTACAATATCTGCGCATGTTAAAGTTTTGCAAGGGCGGGCACCGCTAATAATTTTTGAGCTTTGAGAAAAAGCAGCATGTACGGAAGTACAGTGTTTTCTTGCATTGTTTGGTCTAGGTATTTCTGGATCAAAGTGACTGATCCGAAAACACCAGACTGTAAGGAAAACATCTGTTGCATGTTTCTAAGAATACCTGTCCTACGCAGACCACACCATGTGCTAAACAGAGAGAGAGAGAGGAATAGAGGAAGAATGTGTTTCCTTGAGTTTTCTTCCCCTATTCTTGGAGCATTACTCCGGAAGTTTCTCCATCTCCTAAAGCCATTCTTCATCTTTAAATCAATCCCCCCTGAACAGACCCCAGCGGAGCTGTTTGTGTTTGTCTGAGCGAATGGGAGCAATGCAGAAAGGCGGATGGAGGGTGGTGCAGTGCAGGCCCAGCTGATTCCTCTGTTTTAAGGGTCCGTCCGGCCCCCTGTTTTCATTCCTTATTGTCTTCACCCTGAACAAACAGCTCTAGGGACGGCTTTTTGTTAGGATTTTTTAGGAAGAAAACGCAGCTGACCTAAATAAAGTACTTCAAAGAAAGCTTAAAATGGGTCTATAGTGGGAAACGGTTCATCTTGGGAATGATTAAGTTGTGGGGGGAGTGTTTAGTTTTTAAGGCACTGTTTCACCGACACAGATTTATTAATTTATTTAAAGAAATGTTGCAGGTTTAATTTGAGTAAAGTTCTACGGAGCAGAAACACTGATGATAATCACAGAATTTAATTTTGTGTTCTTGTAGCTTAACTGGTAGAGCATGGCGCTAAAAACATCAACAACACGGTTTCGATTCCCAGGGAACACACAAATTGATTAAAAAGTAAAGCTTGTAGGGATGGGCGAAATTGACCAAAGTTCATATCTCTGTAATTATTTTAATTATTTATTTTCATGAATAGCAAGATTCAATAAATATCCCAGTATTCTACAAAGTGGAATAAATGTTTTCCAATTGTGAGATGTCACTATTACGCTTATTGAAACCACGTATGATGAAATTTCCTCCCCATCTGAAAACATACAGTTGTTCAACCAAAGCCGGCCCATGCTCTGTTGGTGCCCTAGGCAAGTTTTTAAATTGTCGCAAATTGTACAAAATTGACACTTTTTAGAAAGGTGGGGTATAAGGAGCAACAATAATGTACGTATGTGGAAAAGAATGTGTGCATTACACCAAATACCAAAAAATAATGTTATTTTTAGCAACGTACTAGGGGCTCTAAGGGGCTGTTTACACTTGGTATTAAGATGTGTTTTCATCGATCGGATCACAAGTGGATAAGAGAGACACATTACGTTTACACCTGGTATTTAAATCTGTCTCTTTTGTCCACTTTCGACCGCTTCTGTCCTGAATACTGTGAGGGGTGGTCTGTGAGACGGTGGGCGAGTCTCTCTGCTGTCATTCAAACACGAGCGGGAGTAATTATGAGTTTATGGACGCAAACCAATATTATGTCGGAGTCCACTGCTTGTTTAGCAAGTAAACATGCTGCACAGAGTTTTGTACGTGTCTATGTTAAAGCTTTCTCTGAATTTTTTAGCGCAATTGATGAAATAGGATCGCGCAACTTTCACGCTTTCAAAACGAAACTACGGAGAACACCCGCAGTAGTTTTATCAATGAAAGGCTAAAAATAGCGCTAGTCACCGTATGTTCACGCCAGAAGTCCAAAAAAAACGTAAAATTTGTGTTTAATACCTCAGATTAGATAAATGGGCGAAGAGAAGGCGGTCGTGTGTGGCTGTTCGAGCACATTCAACCACATTGCGTTCCGCAGCTCCAAAGCGATTTGATCGAAAGTGGTTTCGACTACCTCTGGATGTGGTTGAAAGTGGTCGACAGTGGACGCGTTAAAAACGTTTTGAACACCGTTTACACCTGGCATTAACGTCGTCCACTTGTGATCCGATCGACGAAAACGCATGTTAATGCCAAGTGTAAACAGCCTCTAAGAATAAACATGTTTCTAATTACGTTATGATTGTTTAGCAGTTTGAACTGACTAAATTGTAATGTAAAGTCTAGTTTTAATACACTGTAAAAGTGAAAGTTGGAATTACTTCGACAAAATTACTTCAGTTTTGGGCTGCACGATAAATCGCATGTGATTGTCCTGCACATCTCATCAGTAAAGCCGGTTCCGTGATTAATAGTATATCGCCATCATGATGCTTTCAGATAGAGCAGCATTTACTACACAAACCCGTAGTTCACTGACAATCGGGGCAATTTCGCATTTATTCATCGTGGACATATTGCCTGCGATACAGCTTGACAAACTTAAAATATTTTTTACCTATTGTTTTATTAACTTCAATATTTTCACTTTAAAGGGGACAGAGAATGAAAAACCATTTTTACCTTGTCTTTGTTGAATAATGGTAGTCTACCCGCATTCACGAACATACAAAAAGTGCTAGACATGCTAAACATCTCAGTCTCATAGAAATTCCTCTTTTAGAAATGTCAGCAAGAAAACGGCCCAATCTGAAAAACTGATGCTTATGACATCACAGGCATCTCACTGCCCCTCCACTTTAAAATAATTGGCTACATTTTTTGAGTGGCAGCAAAGTCAGCAAATCAGTAATGAGATTGCAAGTTAAGCCAGTAGGGGGAGCCAAATACGTGCAAAACCACTTGTTTAAAATCCCCCACCCTAATAGAGCTATCTGAGAAAGGTTTTAAGGAAGCTTCTAAGGCATTACAGACCCAAACAAATTTCTACATGTCACATCACAGAACAAGGATAAATACCCTGTTCAATCACTTTATGTCACCTTTAATTGAACACTTTAGGGTAAAAAAATTCAATTAGTAACACCTACATTTTCTCCACTTACACAATTTTTCACTTAAAGTAAGGAAATAAAAAAATCACTATTTTTAGGTGTTACCAATTGAAGTAGTCTACATGCCTTTAATTCCCAATTCTCTATTTTCATTCATTTTAATATAAAAAGGTTCCTGTTACAAATGCTTAGTGTAAGTGGCAAATGCTAGTGGTAAAACACAATCATGCATAATTAAAGTGATGTAGACACTGTTTATATTAGTCCAAAGTTTATCTGGGTGACATCACATTTGTTGTAATCATATATCATATCTATTATAAAAAGGAAGTTAATTTTGCATTCACAAAATAGGCGCAAATTTATGTTTCTGCCGGTGGCTTCTTCAAAGAAACCCTGCCTCCCACAGATGGGAACTTTTATCAGTTAATGAAATCAAACAGCACTGACAACAACAGTGCAACATACAGTATGACAGTTCACTGCCACCATACAAAATGACACAAGAAAGATCTGATGTGCCAGCAGCTGTAACAACAGGCTTACCTGCTTTAGGGGATAGTTCACCCAAAAATGAAAATTCTGTTAGAATTTCATATACATCATTAGATATTCAAAGATTTATAATAAAACTGATTATTTTTTATAAGTTTTTTTTTCCAAAATGCTATCTATCTATTGGTATCTATTCTGGTATCTTCATATTTTGAGGAATGTTTGTAACCAAACCGATAGGGCTGGGTATCGATTCAGATGTTCCAGATCGATTCAATTTCGATTCTCGATTCAATTTTCGATTCCGATTCTCGGGCCGGTTTTTATACTCGATTCTCGATTCAACTCAATAAATATAGATTTAATACTATATTAATAAAAAATAACAGTGAACAGAAGTTTACAAGTGGGTAATTAATAAAAAGAAATTAAAAGCCACAACACTAACGTTGTAGTCTTGCTTGCGAAATCTAAAATGCTTCCATACCTCTTACTTTTTATGTGAAAGTGGCATCAACGTCGATGAAGCACCTAAAACCGCCATTTTAAGCACTGAATGAAAGAATGACAGGCTCCTTGGTAACATCGCGCAAGGCAAAAAAGAAGGTGACGAAGTGAAGAAGACTAGTAATTTGATTAACGTTAATCTTACGTTCAATGTTTTCAGAAAAATAAGAAAATAAAAAATCGATTCTGCTCTTTGAGAATCGATTCTGAATCGACCACGTTTTAAAAAAACGATTAATCGAAAAAAATTTTTTGCCCAGCCCTACAAACCGATCATGAGCCCCATTCAATTCCATAGTAGAAAAAAATGTTATGGAAGTAATTAGCGCTCATGAACGGTTCAAACTCGCTCACTCCCCAAAACACTTTAAGAACCCTTATAAAACGGCATGCAAGTCAAATAAATCAAAATATGATCCATGTTCATTTCTCAACCATGCTCTGAATGCTTTCAAAATGCTCTCACGTAATTTAAAATTTTAAGAAACTCCCATCATTTGTATTGCCAAACCCTTGTATGAATAATAACATAATGTGATGCTGTTATAATTGTATGAATAATTTTCTGACAGTGAAGAACATAAAACACAAAACATACAGTAAGATAAGAAAAATATGAGCTTAACCCTTTTGCTTTCAAACCCTCCAAATACAACATGATTTGATTCATGGACTTTCATCATGCTTTTTATTTTTTTTAAATTGACAGTGGAGATGAGGGTCAAAATGATTTTCTATTGTAATCAACAGCATGACACAGATTCTGTCAATACAGCTTAAGTTCTGTAAGTAACATTCAAGCATTGAAAAAATGATAACTCCATGACACACATCCTTTTACAATGAATGGCTGAATAAGTGTGTGCTGTACCTCAAAGCACAAAAGACCGGTCTGAAAAGATGCTGAAAATACAACAAAAAGCACCCAATCAAAACATCGTTTAGGGGTGAATCTGTGACTCGTGCATTTAAATGCAGCGATTTGAAAGGATAATTCATTGGCAAACCATAAAAACATGTGACACATGTGCTCATTAAGTTTCCATCATTCACACTAACTGTGTCCAGCACTACATTATTAAGACTCATCCGTGATCAATTCCGTTCCCAGACGCTGACATTTTAACGTGGCCTACGTGCGGCATGACCTTCGCACGTACTGCCGAGTCCTGAGGGCCCACGAGTGTCAGGGAAAACCTCTAGAGACGCACAATATTAAGATTCTCTCTGGTCTAGAGGACGTGCGTGTATGTTGCCTGCGTGTATGTTGATGAGAGCGCAGTTGTCTGGTTATTTTAACTAGGATTAGCATTGCCGTAACCTTGGCGACGACACGGGACATGAGCATAGAGATGAGAAAGCTCACACACAGTCTGTGTACAAACAACCAAGCATGTTGTAAAAATAAGCATGTACAGATTGATGTAGACCCAAAATGGCGTA
Organism: Misgurnus mizolepis; assembly: GCA_025389145.1. Lineage (NCBI taxonomy): Eukaryota > Metazoa > Chordata > Actinopteri > Cypriniformes > Cobitidae > Misgurnus > Misgurnus mizolepis. The sequence continues at coordinate 5,648,954 of JAIFKI010000003.1, forward strand.
CTGTAGAAATAATACAATATTTTCGTAGATCTGAGAGTATGTTATTGAATATTGCGCATGAATGAGTTTAGTCAGCCGCCATGTTGATTCCAAACCGAGGCATTGAATGATGGACGTTCAGAGCTTGCGCTTTCATCAGGATGCTGGGCAAATTTCCACAGGACAAAAAACTTGGATTTTTAAAATTAAGAGGGACAATGACCTAATTTGAGATTAGAAAAGTGTATTGTGTACAAAATATCCCCCAATAGTATCTGTTTTGGATATAAATCGGAGATATGTACTAAGTTATTATAGGAACATATTACTGTTTGAAAGAATAGTAAGCATGCTTACAACATAAGAAATGCATGATTAGGCTAATAACAAAACAGATTTTACGCACACATTGTGCTGCTCTTATCTCAAAATTAGATCATATGTTGAGGTGACCAGACGTCCTCGTTTTCCGGGGGCAGTCCCGTTTTTTGGTGTTCTGTCCCCAACTGTACAGTAGGTGTCTTCAGAAATGTCCCCGTTTTACAGCACGTCCAAAACAACCAGCAAATACACTGAAAAACCTGATTAGCATGTAGGCTTATTAGTACCAGACCAGGGCAATAATGTAATGATTATTTTCACCAGCAGAGGGGGCCGCGAGCTACACTAATTTCTTAGTTGCGCGCCACTGATTTAGCGAAGAAGAATTTACTATGAGACACATGAGAAAGCGTCATCAATCAAGTTATCATAAGATATGAAAACAGTCAAAGTTATCGGAGGTTAAGGTACTAACTACTCATGTTAAATTAAAGTAATAAACAAATGAAGTGAACTGATTACAGCATGGCACTTAGCATTTGTTTTGTGTAGGCTAAATATGTTTATATTTTTATTTATTCCTTCTGTTCTTCTTGTTTACAATGCTATGAAATCAGCTGAAGTAGTCATTTTTAAGTAATTTTTGATGAGGTATTTCATATCTGTGCATTGAATAAAAAAGGGGGAAAAACAATTAATTGAATATGAAACACTAAAACAAAGACTTTCTTACTTAGTATTTTTCTCTTGTTTTCAGTACAAATATTAACATTTTTTTAAAACAGGATTAATTTCCTTGATGAGCAAAATGACCTAAGAAGATATGTCTAGTTTTTAGACCAAAAATATTTTCACTGCAAAAAAACGATTTTCAAGAAAAAAATTCTTAGTATTTTTGTCTTGTTTTCAGTAAAAATATCTAAAAATTCTTAAATTAAAATGCTTTTTCTTGATGAGCAAAACGACCCAAGAAAATAAGTCTAGTTTTTTAGACCAAAAATATCAAATTTAAGTTATTTTGTGAATAAAACAAGCAAAAAAATCTTGAACATTTTTCTTAAACACTAAATTCAAGAAAAATTCTAGAAAAATGTGCTTACTCCATTGGCAGATTTTTTGCTTGTTTTATGCACAAAATCACTTAAATTTGATATTTTTGGTCTAAAAACTAGACTTATTTTCTTGGGCCGTTTTGCTCATCGAGAAAAAGCATCTTAATTTAAGAATTTTTAGATATTTTTTACTGAAAAAAATGTTTTTTTCTTGAAAATATTTTTTTTTTAATGTAGACCAAAAATATCAAGTTTGTGCTTAAAATAAGCAAAAAAATCTTACCTTATTGGCACTTTTTTTTGTTTGTTTGTTTTACAAATTCACTTAATATTAAATTCACAGTTTAATATTTTTTTGTCTTAAAGCTAGATTTTGCTTATAAGAAAATGCATCTTGATTTAAGAATTTTTAGATATTTGTACTAAAAAAAAGACAAAAATACATAAGTATAAAAGTAATTTTTGCAGAACATATTTTGTCCCCATTTTTTTATTCATAGATAACAACAAGATTTTAAGGATATATTTTGACCATTGAACTCGGAAATGTCCCCGGTTTTAAAAAATCTGGTCACCTTATCACATGTCCCTTCTCATTTTAACAATCCATGATTTCTGAGGTTCTTTGTCCTGTTGAAATGTGTAAAATTATGTATATGACCAGCACCTTGGTACAAAATAATGGGTTTAAAGCGCACGCTCTGGACGTCCATCCGTCATAGCCTCGTTTTGTAATCAATATCACGGCAGACTGAATAAAGCGTATTACATTTATAGGAATAAAAAATCATGAAGCTGAATATTTTGAGCTTATTTAGCGATCGATACATTGCGTTTCCATGGAAACAAAAAGATCAGCATACATAGGAGTACATCAATAATGTTGAATCTTACTGGTTCCCATGTGTCTCGTGTGCATGTTTGGACACACATTGGACACATAAGGACCAATTTGAGATAATGGACATGCCACAATATCTGAACTTACTCCGTTGATCTGTATGTTTCAATAAATACACAACATATCGATCACTAATAGCTCCAAATGTGAATAATTCATTTTTACAAACGCATTGTTTCACCTTAGACCACAAATCCAGTCATACGGGTCATTTTTTATTTAGATTTACATATCATGAATAAATAAGCTTTCTGATGATGTATGGCTTGATACAACTATTTGAAATCTGAGGGTTCAGATTTAAATAATAATAAAAAGAAAATCTCCTTTTTTGACCCATACAATGTATTGTTGGCTATTGCTACAAATACACCCATTATGACTGGTTATGTGGTCCAGGGTCACATAAACTCTCAGGCGCGTCATTTGGATGACTTTAAGGATGGATGAATGTGTTTTTGTAGCTTTACTATGTTAAGAAGATAAAAATTACATAACAGCATTTGTTGTGTTTAACTGAAGAAAATAAGGCTTTTCCACATCAGGCATGGTGTGAGGATCACTATTCCATTACTGTAAGAACCAAATTGGTCACGGTTGTTTCTTCTGCTTAGGGGAAAATGAGTCACTTGTTGACATGAAACTGATATGGATTTGTTTAATAGGGAGTTTCTTTATTGACAGATTTTATTCATCAAAATGAGCGCAGTGAGTTTTTGTATTTTGACAGGTTCGTGCAGTTTAACGTGAAGTGATACACATGAATGCACACATAATAACTGAACCGGTGAATGCTGTACATCTTCCAGCTGTGATTATGAGAGTCTAGGGAGTTACAGATCAAATGACCTGATGTTTCAATGACTGTCATCTCGTGTTAATTAGCCACGGTCCACTGACATCAACTGACTAATTACAAACTAGCATGACCCAAACATGACCTTACTACACCATTTCTCTCTTACATCATTTCTTTTTTTTTAATTTTAGCAAAATATCAAATCTTTTTATTGTTTCTCTATACTGTAAGGCTATGTTCACACGACAGCGGTGTAATAAAAACAGAAAGGTTTTTTCTTTGTGCTTTGGAAAATTTTCCTGTACACACAACAATGCAACAGTGTCAGTGACATCACCCATTGGTTTGCGAAGAGCATTTTTTAAGCTTAAAGTAGGTGGTGCCTGCCGTCGCCATCTTGGCCGCGCGTCACCGTGCATCACTCGCGGATAACCGAAAATGGTTAAAGAGGCGGGAAATGGGTGAAGCTGAGGTGGCTGGTTGCTGAAACCACGCCCGCCAGCTGGATTCTAGTGACAGCAGTGGCAGTTCACCCGTCACTCAAGTGACCACGACCCCTTAATTATGCAGAACTTTAAGGCTTAACATAATTTAAACGGATGAGTTACCCCCCTCACAGTTGTCATGAAGGGCAAAATGAGTTATATAGACCAAAAACACTTTTTGTACCAGGCTGTAAACTTATTATTTTCTACAGTTAAGTTGGGCATTTTAGGTCTATGGGAATTGACTCCATTTTGAAGCCAGCCTCTAGTGGCCAGTTGATGAATTGCAGTTTAAAGGTGCTCTAAGCGAATTGAAGCGTTTTAGACCATAAAACATTTTTTGTTACATACCGGAAACATCTCCTCACTATCTGCTTGCTGCCTGTCCGCTGATCAAACTGTAAAAAAATGCGATCTCTGTAGACAGCCCAGGCTTCACAAACAGCAATATCAACAAATGGCCAAACCTAGCAGCACAAAACAAAACAAAGTATTCCAGCCAATAAACGACAAGAAGGATTTGGGGGTGGGGGTTGGGCGCGTTCATGAAAGCACGGAAGGGAGGGGGAGGGGGAGGAGTTAGCTACGCTCTGTCTGTTTGAAAACAGTTCAAACATCAACAGGAAGTGACGTCGCACATTATTCGCTTAGAGCGCCTTTAAGTCACTTCCGCATTGACTTCATCCGAGGGATCAGAAGGTTGCCCCTCGGTTTACACAGATTCGTGAAAAATGTTAATTTATATAAACACAACACGCCTGGTCACATCTGCATTCTTAAATCAAACCATCAAGACAGCAAAAGCATCGAGCATTTTTGTTTACACGAACAATGAGATGAGTTTCTTTAGCTGCAATTGACTCGGGACTATAAAGCAAAAACATTTCGTAACTTTGTTGGAGAAGCATCAATAAACAGAGTCTTGCAGACAACCATTGCTGTTTACATTATACTCACGGAAGCCCATAGACTAAATAAACACATGCGCAAGACGTCACCGTTTTTACAGTTTGCATTTATGTGTGCATACCGTACTTTAAAGGAATAGTTCACCCAAAAATGTAAATTAATTTTCAGCAAAAAATAATTTTCTCACTCTCATGTTGTTACAAACCTGTATAAAACACGTATAAGCAAGTCGCGTTATAGTCACAAAATTTTTTTGATTAATTTATTTGTGTATATGGCACGCATTTAACCTTTTTTTCGTGCCTTGAGCACAAATGTCTTTTTCATATCACTAAGCACGATTTTCTATAAATAGTTTTTCATGTCGGTGGCACAACTTTCTTTTTCGTGTCATTTTATGTATTGTTTTTTCTTTTTTTCCTATTTTTAAATTATTGTCGCTTGGGGTTAGATTTGGGTTAGGATGTACTTATATGTATTGGTTTCGACATGTTTTTCTTCCGCTTTTAAAACAATTCTCACCTGGAGTTTGGTGTTAGGATGTCAAAAAATTTAACAGAAAGTGATTCTAACCTTAACACCAAGCGACAATGGCAAGAAAATAGGAAAAAAAAACTATGAGAAACAATACATAAAATGACAAGAAAAAGAAAGTTGTGTACAGAAAAACTATTTATAGAAATTCGTGTGAGTCACACGAAAAAGACGTTCATGCTTAAGGCACGAAAATAGCTGAATTTCGTGCCATGGACAAAAATAAATGAATCACATTTTTCATGACTATAAAAGGACCTTCCGTGAGATCAGTCTGAAAAAAATACTATGGAAGTGAATGGGGCTCATTAACGTTTTGGTTAATACAAACATTCCTCAAAATATATTTTTTCGTGTTCATCAGAACAAAGCCATTTATACAGGTTTGTAACAACATGAGATTGAGTACACTTTGACAGATTTTTCATTTTTGGATGAACTATCCCTTTAAGGTGTCTTTCTTTAAAACTTTGAAACCTGTCTTCAAAAGTTTGCATTTACACTCTAAAAAAACAAACGGTGCTATATAGCACCAAAACAATTGCTTTGGATCGTAACGATAGAAGAACCATTTTAGTGCCATATAGCACCGGTGAAGAACCAGTGAAGCACCAGTGAAGCACCAGTGTAGAACCATATAGGGGCCATATAGCACCACATATGGTTCTACATAGCACTATATGGTTCTACACAGGTGCTTCACTGGTGCTTCACTGGTGCTTCACTGGTTCTTCACCGGTGCTATATGGCACTAAAAATGGTTCTTCTATCGTTACGATCCAAAGCAACTGTTTTGGTGCTATATAGCACCGTTTGTTTTTTAGAGTGTAAGGACCCCAAAATGCTGTTGTCATGTAAGCGAACAGCCAAACTGTATATATAATCTTTACTGGTTTGGTTAAAAATGTTTTCTTATCGCCTAGTCTCATCCCAACTCTAAAGCAAGGACGAAATAAATCTTACTAAACAAAATACATTTTGTATGTATTTTTGCTTCAAGGACAGTTATTGTGCAAAATGTGTACTATATAATCTTAACTACAAATCAGCTGCCAAACCTCCCATCAAATAGCAGTAATCCATGATCCGTGATGGTCTTCCCTCGTCTTTAGGAAACCAAAACATTTGTTATTTTCAATGAGGTATTTGTTCCATAGTTCAGTTAGCAACTAGTCAGACCCTTAAACAAACAGAGACCGTAAGTTAAGTTTCGCTTAGACGTGTAATCGCGTCCAATGAAACCGTCTACAGTATACAGGGTTTCATCAAGGCATCTGCTTTGTCATGGTGACGTGCCTGAACTTTCGATCTGTATTTATATATCGTCTGGCTAGATAAACTGATCTCTGAAACAACTACCCTGTCGAAAATAAAATGCTTTGATTTGCTAAAGACAACAAGCACGGATCACAACGAAAGGTTGTGCGAAAACGTTTGGCAACCAGGCAAGAATTCATGGACCTGTACACTGTAAAAAAAATCCGTAGAAATTACAATGATATTGCAGCTGGGTTGCCGGTAATTTACCGTAGATTTACATTTATGTTATTTACTGGCAAGAGTTTGTTCAAAGTTAAATAAATTTTAAATATTAACAAGTCTTTATCTTTACAGAATAAAACTATACAATAACAGCCTCATGCAAAGCATTCTGGGAACCAGAAATCATCATCAACCTTTTTCTGTTTTTTGCTTCAGATTTTGTTTCCCAGAATGTTTTGCTTGATGCTGTTTTTTTAGTTTTACTCTGTAAAGACAAAGACTTGTAAATGTTTAATGTTCATTTAATTTTAAACAAAATATTGCCAGTAAAAAACATAAATTTAAATCTACGGTAAATTACCGGCAACCCAGCTGAAATTTCTACGGAATTTTTTTACAGTGTAGCTAACATTTCATACATTAAAGGTGCCAAAGAATGCATTAAAATAATATATGATAAATTGTTCTCTGATATCTACATAGAAGGTATGTCGCTTTATTTAGTGCAAAAATTATCAAGAGACAGAGTGCAGATGTCCATTTACAACCCTAGGATTTGCATTTAAAATGAAATGGTCTATTATTACCTTATTTAAAAGAGTCATGAATAATAATGTTGAGCTCTGCTCTGATTGGCTGTTTCACAGAGCAGCTCCTTCAGTAGCTATCTCTGTGTGTGTGTGTAAACAGACCTTAAGTTGAGCCTGTATCAGACAAAAATACGGTATTTGAGGAATATAAATTGTTTGGAGATTGTTAATGGACGTTTCTGAGTGGTAGGTTTGTGTTTTTTTCAGTATGGACCTGCAAAACGAAACTGTAACGTCAATAGTAGAACTTCAGCCTAAACGTTAGCATATAGCATTAACTAGCATATAGTGCTAACTTAGCAGTCACAAATTTGTTTTTAGCATTGTAATAACATTGTAATTAATTAAATGTTGGGGCATCTCGAGATTGGCCTGTTTTCCAGCGGTCTTTTGCATGCACAAGGTTTATAAAAGAAGTAGGAAAAAATGTTGTTTGAGGCTCACAATATGTCATTACTGTACCATGTACAGAGCTCGAATTATTTATTTATGCGTCGGTGAATACAGTTTTACAATTTTATGGCACCTTTAACTTTATACAGTAGCATTAGTTTAGTGTTGAAATGCGTTAGATGTGGTATATGAACAAAGGTAATTTACTTGTCATTTATTTCCCTTGTTATCAGAAATAAACTACTGTAAATCGATTCTATGTGGAAGTCTACCAGAAGTTGCATTTAGTCCACAAAAGCCGTTTGTTTATGTTGTTGCTGACGAAACCATCACTGTATAAACTGTCTGTATTATTTGCAATGCAAAGAGAACAGAACTCGGCTATTGCAGCATTCACAATTAGTTATAATTGAATTATATCCAATAAAACCTTTTTTTGTCTGTCCTTTCGTCCTTGCGTCTGAGACCGGGGGGCGGGTGGTGTTCAGATGCCGGCCATACAGGCTCCAAACAAGACGGATGAGAACAATAAAGCAGGCAGTTTCCTGACACCTCATTTGAACTGTGCGCAGCGGATGAGGGCCATATGTGTGTGGCAGTCAATACTCGTATCACATTTCTGATAATGCCTCTTGTAATGAGGCTCATCTCTAAGCAAATCATTTCTCAACCTTCAAACGCTGTCACCGGGAATCTCCAGTACATAAACGCCACCACCTGCCGCTCAGCAAGCAATGAGGTGATCCGACTGAGGTCAATACATTATTATTTTCATTTGCGGGAGGTGTAGGGTGGCTGTGAGTGATTGTGATGTGAATGAATGAGATTTTAAACAAGCTTGGAAAGAAGGGAAGCACCGTCCATCTTAACGTGTTAGCGGGTAATTAGTAGCTTATGACCGATGTCTCTTATGACATAGTGGACCAGTAGCCTTCCTTGACCTTTTCTGCAGCCCGTATTAAACTCAATTTGGAGCGTGTGTTCTTCAGCTAACCTTTTCTCACCTATGCGATGCGAGAAGAGGCCTGTGGCCATAGCTGTTCCCATCACTGCAATCTCTTACGGCTCTTTTCTGCGCCTCTGTCATCGGACACTCTTAAAACGGATAAATGAACAAGTAATCGTGCCGAGTGACGGATAAATGAGGAAACACATGCTGGGGACAGGAAATAAGAAATAAGGGAGTGAGAATCAGATTTGTGACCCTGAATGTTTAAGCCAAAACCACATTTAATTCTGCGCATCCTAGCCTATTTTAAAGTTATTTAAAGTTAGGTTTTATGGGCTTTTATGCCTTTATTGGGATAATATAGTAGAGAGATAACATGAAAGTGTTGGGTGGAGATAGGGGAGTAGGAACGCAAAGAACCAAAGAAACCTGACCACCAGCTGTCCCGTTTAATCTACTTATTCGTGTGTAACATGAAGAAATAATCTGATTATATGTATGTATGTATGTATGTATGTTTGTATGTATGCATATATATATATATATATATATATATATATATATATATATATATATATATATATATATATATATGTATGTATGTATGTATGTATGTATGTATGTATGTATGTATGTATGTATGTATGTATGTGTGTGTGTTTGTCTTGATATAGAGCTGTCAAAATTAATGTTAACGCTAATATAATAATAACGCTAACATATATTGATATTGTTTTTGCTGTGCGTAAACAGGTGTAGTTCTGTCATGTTTTGTCAGATTCCAACAAATCGTGCATTGTTTTGAAGTTTTTTAATCGAGAATGTTACAATTTAAATAACTACTTTTTGAAACTTTACTCATACCAACTCAATTTGCCAGCACAGGTCACAAATGATGCAGCAGCAAACAGAAATGGGGAAAATCATACTGTATATAAAACTATGGCTGATGGTTCTGTTGAAAATGTAAACAGGCTGTTGTGACATAGATTTGCAGATAGCATATTTATTTGTCCAAATCCATGTTGATTAAAGCATTAAAAACTTGAAAAGTGTTAAATTTAGGTAAATTTAGAACAGATAAAAATGTGAGATTGATTTGCGATTAACAAATCGTTACACATGCTTGCACATAATGTATAGCGTGCACAACGCGCACACACTTTGCTTATCTAATCTACACAGATGCAACCGTTATTTTTGCAAATCATAAATTGTTAGAATAAAAAATATTAACACATGAGATAAGGGAAATCATTGTGGTGAGCATTGTGGTAATAGTTTTTATTTATTTTGTGTGGCTGCGTTAAAAAATTATCAAGCAAATAACGATTAAAATATTTTCATAAGTTTGTTGTGTGGCTGTATTATGTTTATTTTATGTAAATAATAATTACAATTTTTCATAAGAAACCTTAATGCATGTAAACTTGATTTGTAAGTGTACTTTGGGGTTGGACTGCTTGTGTTTCTTGGCTTTCAGCGGTGAGGTTGGACGCAGCGATGTCCTCTGCTGGCGTCAGGTCCTGTATAGAGGCAGATCCACCTCCCGTCACATGGCGTGCCCGATTTATGCTGGCAAGCTTGGGATTCCCCCATCTCCTGACATCATTGTAGCGCTTGCGGCGCAACGTCCTGGGGATGCCAGCAGATAAGACAATTGCGGCTATTTCCTCTCACGCCTGTTTAACCGACGCTGATTTGGGCGGGTTTCTCCCATCCCCATACCAAACAACTTCTCTGCCTTTGACTGCTCTGTCATAATAATAGCAACCCGCCATGGAACTTGCGCCCTTGCGTTTAAAGGGAATGTTGGATGACGTTCTGATTGGTTAATTTGACGTTACGCCCAAACCACACCTATGAATAATGAACCTACTTCAGACCAACCCCTTATTGATTTGCGCCTGGCGCAAGAGTTATTTCTCCCGCCGGGAAAATAGCAACAGCGCCCAAGATCTGCCCACAAAGTCACTTGCGCTTTGCGCTTCGCACTTGCGTTTCATATCGTTCAAATAGGGCCCATATTCTTTTAATCCACATAAAATGTTATAAAATAGTACATATTATATAGGATATCCTCTATAAATGATCTATGTCTGGCTCTCTTTCAAGGTTTTTTTTTCTCCCTAGGACTTTTCCCACAGGGTTTTCTCCTAGGAGTTTTGTAAACGCCAGGTGACATTGGCTTAATTTAGCATCATCTTCTATATGTCACATTATTACTACGCTCGCTAGTACAGTTTAAGTTTAGCCGCTGTACTCTGCTGCTTATGTTGTCCACCCATTTTTCTGTGTTTTCTCCTGCTTTTATTAATGTAATATGCTTTGAAACAATTAAACAATTGTGAAAAGTGCTATATAAATAAAATTGAATAGAAAACCGGAATTGAACCCAGGTGCACTAACCACAGGGCTGTTTGTATTGTTACACAGAGCTCCGGCGCCAGAACATTTGAATGGGGGGTATGCCTCCTGCACAGGGGGGCACACAGTGTCAGTGGGCGTTTAGCACATTGGTATCTTTTTCACATTACAATAAAATGCATTAATATGTATTATTGGCCCTTTACATTATGTTTTTTAAAAGTCATAGCATAGGGATCACTGTACGAGAGCTTAATAACCCTATTTTTGTGAAAACCAACATTTA